>JBAMBQ010002670.1:0-17641 GCA_037044495.1 Stegana nigrithorax
CGAGGACCTCAATAAATTGATTATACGTATTATAATCTTTGAATAATTTGATCTTTTGTTAAACCTGTAATATTTTTATTGTTATTCAAAGTAAAACTATTTCGTAAAATCACGCTAGAGTGATTGATTAGGTCAAAAGCCAAATGTAGACTTTGTTGCACTTATACAATCAGAATTGTATGAAATTAAATTTTCAAATGATGGTAACTGATTGCTCTTATGAAGAAAATGCATTTAAGCGGTTTGCAAATAAGGGATCTATTTCCTATGAATAAAATAAAATACAAAAACATAAAATGCTTGCAGTAAGTTTAATATATTTTCAACAAATGTTAACACAGTTTGGACCTAAATGATAAAAAAATGATTTTCTTGGTAAATTTTGTTAAAAGCCACCTGGATTTTAATATGAGGAATCAAGTACAACTACAGAGACTATTAATCTTATAGAGGCCGCACGTCAATGAAGTTGAAATTTTTGTTCCTTGGCGATAATATCCCCGCCCAGAATTGTGTTGTGGTAATAACGAGCAAATACACTGGAAAAAAGTGAAGATAACTCCAGAATATTTGTAACTGTCGATCGTTTTTTAGAGAAGCCATATCGAGAAATACTCAAA
Organism: Stegana nigrithorax; assembly: GCA_037044495.1. Lineage (NCBI taxonomy): Eukaryota > Metazoa > Arthropoda > Insecta > Diptera > Drosophilidae > Stegana > Stegana nigrithorax. The sequence continues at coordinate 621 of JBAMBQ010002670.1, forward strand.
TTCGGAATAATATAATGCTGAAGCTGATCAGAAATTATATGTTCCAGCAACTTTGGTATTGCGCATAACTCAAGAGAATCGTCTAATACAAGGGAATTTGAAAGATCAGAAGGCGGTCAAGAGACTGGACGAGTTTAATAGAGTCCACATGAGCAGTGTAGATTGTATCATCAGACAAAAGTGGAATATAAGAACAAGTTAAAAATGTATGGCAATTTTTAACTGAAACTTTTACACAAAGAAATTCAATATTATCAAGGAAACGGGGTAAGTTCTTCATCAGCACATAGAGACGATCTAACAGAAATCAGAACACCAACACCAATTCTCGCAGACTAATCTCTCCTAAAAGTTATAAAACTGTTGTTAAAAATCTCTGAGGTAAGAATTTCTCGATGGAGCCAGGTTTTAACAAAAACCATAATATCGAATTCATTACAAATTTGGAAAAATTTATCTCCGAAGGGCGGCAGTCGGGACACGACCAGCGTATGCCATTATTTTTGGCAATGCTGTCAACAACTCTATCATTTAGGTCGGCACAAGTGACGTGTGCATGGCTGTCGCAATTCCACACATTTACATTTCTCGTTACAGTGAGCAATAATCAAAAAATTAAATAAATAAATAAAAATAAAATTATAAATAAAAAATATATGGGGGAAAATTTAAAATATTTAAAATTAACTGAAGGATTGAAAGGAAACAGAAGCCAAAAAGTATGCAATTAAAATTAATAAAAGCAGAAGAAAGTACTAAAAGAGGAATGTGAAAGTTTTAATGAAAAAATTGATACAGTCACTTACTAGGCAACAATTACACTGGAGTCGCGCAAAAAACAGATGTTTGCTGATTGTCTACAAAAACAAAATAATGCAAAGCACCAAAAGCTCAGAACTAATTTCGTTTCCGTTCGTTAAAACCGAAAAATAAACAAGTTTTTCACTAAGTATATGTGGTCACATTCAACTCATATGTATATATTCCTTCTTCTTTAAACGCATATTCACATTAGATATTGCACAAAATTGCTAATATATGTACATTAAAAGCTAAAGAAAACGAAATGATACAAGACCAACAAAGCCAACAACAACCATAGAGCGAGCAGACAAAATCAATTCAACCAAGTTAGAGAAATAGCAAAAAGAACATAAGTGCGAGCAGAAAAGAATATCTTCGGCTTTTTGTTCAGCAAACAACGAAAAGTATTTCACAACAAAAATAACATTGTATAGCAAATAACATAAGACAACTACAGAATGAAACTTGGGGAAGCTGTTGAATCGATATTGGTCACTGTTGGTCACAGTTGAGTCGCTGTTAATTAACACAGATTCGTTACCGAGAGCTAAGACATACGACTATGTCAAAAAACCAATTCAAAAAATGTCCGCCACAAGATTTGAATTCGGGTCCTCATTTATGCTGTATATATGTCGTTGCTTAATAATGTATTTGGGCTGTTAGATTTAGGCAACTGCATTAAGTTTGCATTAACCGAACGCATGACACATGACGTATTATGCGGGCCCGTTACTCTAATATTTCATTTCACTACAGCGAGCGAATATATGTTACACGTCAGAACGAGCGAAAGATGTTTAACATCAAAAATAGCGGAGCGCAAACTGAGTACTACTAAAACAAGGCACAGCTAAAAGAAATTTTGATTTGATTGGTCTAGCTCATGGGCCGGCAACTTTTTGAGTCGTTAGAGTCAAAAGTTAAAATTTACTAAAATTCAGTTATTAAAGAGCCACAATATTTTTTTTTTGCCAATAATAAATAGTACTTCCATAAATAAAGATTTTTGATAAAAAAAAACTGATCTATTTATTCATAAGGAAAAATTTCTATTTATTCATATATAAGTAGTGTATTTGACAACAATTAGGTAGTAGACATTATTATATAATCACTTATTATGTAAATAAAAAATTAAAACAATTAAATATTTACTTATACTTCAATAATAAACAATTGAGCAAACAAATTCGTTGAGAGCGTTGGTTTTGCATGGTTTTAGAAAGTTTGAATAGATTTGGCTCATAACTTGTTGTTTTAAGTTTCAAACACAACTCCAGATTTTCATTAGTTCGTTGGCATTCTTACTTTACTTTTAATTATATTCATACAAGAGAACGCTTGCTCGCACGAATATGTCGATTCGAAGATAGTCAGCAGTCCAAATGAGAACTAAAGAGCAGCAGCTTCACAACCGAAGACCCGCATGTGGCTCGCGAGTGCGTATATTTGTTGTTGCAGTTTGCCTTCGTATTTAAGTACTTTTGTTGGCGATTGGCATTTTTTTCGCAAGGCAGGAATTTTGTTGTTATTGAAATAGTCGAGTGCGCAAATTTCTTTTTGCAGACAATCCGTTTGCTTGCTACATTTTATGAGTGCCTGGTATGAAAAGTCGCTGGTTGACGGTACCGTCTGAAATACACGTCTGTGTGCGTTTTAATCAATTGAATTGATTATAGAATTGAATTTTCACTGACCAATCTAGATCATATTTCTTCGTTTTTAGAAAATATTCTGCTTCTTCTTAATTGTTTTAAGCATTTAAATTCTCAAAGCTGCTTCTGAACACTTTTACCGCATAAATCAATTGGCGTATTACAATTACATTACACTTAATATCTGAATATGCAATCTTTAATTTATTATTTTTTTACTAATTGTTGGAAACTGTGATAATAACGCAATTCACTACACTTTATTCACTGATACACACAAAGTGACCGAAAACCGATGTTTCATGCATATATTAAGCAGTCCAATGTTGTCACCATGTCAAATTTCAATTCTTCTTGAGAAGTTCAGATTGTAGTAGAGTGCAATCTCAGACGACTTTACGTAAAGTATGAATATTTTATGGACGATTAACAATCTCTGTGGTTAAATTCTGCTGGCTTACAAATAGTTGTTACAAATCAGAATACTAAAAAAGCTATACTAAATACTGCCTATTTGCCAAGCGAAAGTATTTGAACGCCCTTGCTTAGACAAAAAAAAACGTATGGTATTCGCTGCTAAATGTTTATTTTTGGAGCATTCTATAGGTTCCTTTATACTGAATAAGTCAATATATGGTATAACATGTGAGCTGAAATCAGGCTATTATATAACTTTAATATGAAGTTCTTAAACAATTCTTGGCATGCATGTCTTTTTGTTTAAACAAGTGTGTTCCAAAAAATGAAATCCAATTTTTTTTTTTGTTCTAAAATCTCAATTGGTTGCATTTCAGCATTTGCCATTTTTTTGCAATTGTTTTGTGTTTGTTCTAATATCAAAGCAGCCTATACGTCAACGTTAAATAAATAAATTATGTAATGGCTGAAAGAAATCTGTCGCACGTACATACAGTCTGTCAAGAAATAGTTGTCACATGGATGTTTTGGCTCCAATTTCGCTTCGTTTTCAGCTCGATTTATTATAAAAAAAAATAAATATGTGCTGGATTAAAAAGTGTAATTTTTTTGGGCATAAAATAGAAAAAAAATTTTTTTTCAAACTGAGAACTAATTTGTGACAGGCTGTAATATGAACTGAATTTTCTTTCATTTTTAACTATCTTAAAAATCCATATTCATTATTTTGAATAAATTGATAAATTAGTGGGCATATGTATAAAATTATTGCCATTTTAAATTTAACAAAATTGAAAAAAAAAAAAATTATTTAAAAATTTATCTATATAAAAAATTGAAAGATTTCCATAATTAATTATTTCACAATGAATTTACATTGTAATAAGTGTTGCTTACTTTGCACAACTGTCAACAAATTTGAACAAGTTTAATTGATTAAATCAAAACCCGCTTAAAATAAAACCGATTAATATTATTTTAAAATCTATAACAGGCTGCCGTGCGAAGCATATAGAAGAATTTAAATTTAATTGTTCTACACACAACATATTTCAAAGCAAATGTTTATTAAGCGTACAGGACGATAAATACAAGTTTGCAGCCGTGAAATAATTTCCGCAAGCTGCTGTAATCTGTTCTCTTTTTGATATTAATGGCGAACTTGTTTATGAAATACACGATCTGTAAATATTTTGTTTAAATTTATCAGGCACAGCTTAAAAGATTAGCTCTGAAGAAAGCTTCAGTTGGTGCAGCGATTGGTGATTGGGATTAACTCACACTTTCCTTGTTTTATGGCATATGAAACATGTCTACGAGTACTTATCGCACGTTTAAAAAATCACCCAGTGCTTGCGTGTTTGCTGTTCTTATTTCCTAATACACCACTGCAATGAGACCGAAATTTGTTTACTTGCTTTGTTTCGAGAACACGAGTCGTGTGGTTTACTTTGTTAGTTGTATTTTCTATGCCAGGTTTTCTTTTGTTTTTTTCTTTTTGACTGCTGTTGTAGATGTTGGAGTTTCCTAAATCTGCTTAGAATTGTTTTTAGCTTTTTATGTTTGCAAGTACTCAAATTATGTTTATAGATATATATAGATATGAAAGCTTGCCTAACAACAGCGAAAAAAATATTGACGCCACTATAAAATTAAACTCTTACATTCATTTATTATTGCCAAGCTCAATACCCGATATACCATATCAATCTCTCAATAATATAATTTGACTTGCTGATCCGGCAGACGTTGTAGTGCCCTTTTTTTCACATGATGATGCAATTAGAAATATAGCTTCAGTTTTATTATTATTTGGAAGATATAGTAGACCCGGCGAGCTTCGTATCGCCTAAGAATAAATAAATGTTAGATGAATTCAATTCTGTTCTTTATTAAGATAATATTACTCAAAATCAATTAAGTTCAATAAATGTACAAAAATATAAATATATTGTATTTTAATTATATTGATGAAATAAATGTACATGGCAGGAAGGCATTAGTGTGTATTTGTATTTATTGAATTACCTTGTGATAACGAAATTTTTCTTTAATTTTCAGGTGCCTTAACAAACCAACCGGATGGTTTCCCGACATGTGAACATGCTACGTACCGTGACCGTGAGAGAAGCATTTATTTTCGTGATTCAGGTCATAAACACTTAAGGATTGACCTTGTGATTTATAGATTGTTATTTGGGTGTTCAATAGTGGTACATTCGATCTGATTCGTTCAATGCAATTTGATGCTGGCCTAAATTTACTAAAAAACTGCCGCACATACATCTCCACATTCAACTCGAAATCGAAATGACTACACCATTGACAGTGAGTGATTTAAATGATGTCGGCACACGAACATTCACCAGCAAAAACCACAAGTAGAAGCATTCATGAATCTTCGGGTTAACTGTGTAAATGCGATCAAGAGCATCTGTATAACGCACATTTGGATGATCAGGAATCGAAGTTGGAATTTCTTCGTTGAAGAGTTCTAAGTATATTAACGTGGCATCTCATAGTAGAGCAACTGTCGTGCAAACGCACCGGTTTGGCATCTTTCGACTAACCATCAAGGAATTTTAGCAAACGGTAAGCTTCGTTTTTGCCATTCAATCGAGTAAATCCAGCATTAAGTATCCCCAAAGACGTGATGCTTAACAATGTAGTTCATAAGCGACACTACTTTTTGTTTGAAGACAAGTGCGGTGATGTCGTGGCGATCACTTGATGTTTGTCCGGGGAGCAGTTATTGATTATTTTCTATCCATTTCGGATTGCACGTGAAGGTGATGACCAGATCTGAACGCCTGCAATTACGAATATATGTTATTGCATCTTGCGCATATTTGATGTTGAAGTGATATCCATCGTCTCCTTGCCAAAACATCTGCGGGTATTGCAATGCAATGACTAGTGTGTGACGTGTAAGCACAATATCGCGATTTCCAAATTTTCACTAACAATCACAATCTTCACAAACTTCATCTATTGTTGGAGCGCTGAATTGGCGTTCGTGTGTTCAAGCTGGTCGTTAATCCGCTCGCAGAGTGAATTTGGTCTAAGATCTGGATCGAAAGGGCAGCCAGAATTGATTTCGATCATCAAAAGGAAATTAACGTTAATTCTATCGATCAAAAATTATCTTGAATGTTGGATTGAATGCGCTTTCTTCGGTAACGTCTGCTCCAAATGAAATCATTTGGTAGCATGGCGTTGCATTTTTAAGTGTCTGATAGGAAATGTCGTGATTGTGGTGTTTTACCACGAAAACATGACTGTAATGGCTGAGGTGTTGGTGGAAATAATGGTAATCTCACCTTGCATTGAGACAGCACATTACAGGCGTTTCTTTAGCGAACTTCAATTCACCGCAATGGCCGCATACAACATCCATTGGAACAATTTGAACGAAAGGATGGGGGCTGTAGACAATTATGCAATCATATTGAAACGCTATTCGATTAAAATCATCACTTCAAGCATTTCTTATTCCGCGTCGAAGATTATGACGTTGTTTATTTTGATGGTTTTTCCATTGCCAACCTTGTCGTTTGGCGTGAATAGAAGTCTTTGTTCTTGTATTCGTGAAGCACGAGGTCTTCATTCTTCAGTCTTCTTTCTTTTTTTTGTTTTTTTTTTTGTTTTGTGAGTTTGAAAAATTTTTTCTTTCGTTTTTTTTTGCCATTTTTCGTCCGTGTGCCGAAGTTGCGAGCCCTCGCGGTTCGGCTTGGCTCGGCAAAGCTGCGGCTGCTCGATCGTTACTTATAAAGGTGTACTGCTAACTATGCCTTCACAGTTTAGTATCCGTCACCGTGCCGTGCAGTGCCGCCTATACTCTCTTTTTGTGCTAATTAATTTGCTGTCGTGCTGTTAGCCTTTCACTATGAAGATGTACCAAGTGCGCGTTATGCAAACGCTTATAGTCCTTTTGTTTGCGTGTCAAGGTAAGCTTTTTTTCCACTCATAAGTGGCTATCCTAAAAAGTAAAATTAATTCTTATTCTCTATGCTTAAATATTAAAAAAAATTAAGGAACTTCAATATTTAATAAACTGAAATAAATTGTTAATCAGTACTCCAAATCGATTTGATCAAAATAATAAGTAGTTCTTACGTTTCTGTGCATTATAAGGTAAAATCTCACAATTTTTATGGGTATCTGTTTGAAAAACGTAAACCTTACCTAATATAATGTAAATCATTCGAAAACTCTAAAGCATTTTAGGATAAAAATGGGTCCTAAATGTCACTTCACTGACGAAAAAGCCCGATTGGTGTTAAGCCTCAGAAAACCATTAAAAGCTTTGCGAGACATCGCAAAATCACTTCAGTGCTCGTTGTACTTAGTTAGACCACTGAAAAATCACTTCAATGCTTGATTGTCGCATAATCAGACTTGCCGAAGAAAATCCTTTTAAGTCCTTAAGGACGATTTCGCAAAAATAGACAATGTATTGATTAAAAATTTATTTTAGTTTCTTAAATACTAATGATACTCTTTGAAGTTCCTTACTTTTTTTTTAATTTTTAAGCATAGGAATTAATTTTACTTTTTAGAATATATTAGTAGAAAAAGAATTTATGAGATGTTAAAGTGAAAATTGTTTAATGAACTAATTATTTTGATCATGGGTGTATATACTGTATGAAAGCGTACGTTTGTTAAAAATGAAAATTGATGTATTTGCTCAGTGGCTGTGTGCATTGCCATGTCTTATCGTGCAGTTGATGTAATAGGAAATTAATAACTTCATTAAAAATAAATTATGTCCACTGAATGATTGGACATAACAGTTAATTTTGTTAAGGCATAATTCATGCATAAATATAAAAAACCAGAAAAAAAATTACATATGACTTAAACTTGAATACTTTACAATATTTATATAGTTAAAAAAAAAAATATAAAAATATTTAATCATTCTTGAGAAATAAAAACAAAAAAAAAAAAAAATAAATAAATAAAATTCATAAAGGAATAATATGTAACAATTTTTCTTATTTAACACAAAACGATGACATTTTGACTTCATTATAAAGAGAAAATGACGATCACGCGGCTGGAAGTTAGTCGACCTAATTAGCAAATTATACTGGCTATAGTTTTTTTGAGATGTGATTCAATAAGCGTAGCAAAGATTTTAACGTAAAAAAAGATTTTAAACACTAAGTGTATCTGACACCTCAAACGGGTTTGCGGTTACGTTTCGTAAATAATAGAAATGTATTTCGGCTTTATTATTTATTTTCAGTTAAGTCAAATAAAAACGATGTGTTAATTTTTCGCATTAGATTTTCAATTTTTTGTTTTGCGGTTAGTCTAGAAGCGTTTTTTCACTGAACCAAAAAATTGTATAGTCTTTGATTTGGTAACACTTCATAATAGTCACAGTTTGGCTGTTACGGGCAAGATAATATTTACAGCAAAACTAAAATCGGTAGACAAGTTTAGTTAAGAATTCACTGTTGTTTATGACTTAATTTATTAGCAGGGTCTGTATATATTGCATTTGATGTGAGTTCCCTAAACAAGTTTTTTAATATCATGAAAGTGAAGCTTACTGAGGTGTTTTGGAACTGGTTACTTCTACTCGTAACTGATTAGATGCTTTCATATATTATTTATAGAATTTCTGAGCAAATATTGTTTCAATTAATAACCTTAGTAGGCACTACTGATTATTAACTTTCTAAATTTTTAGCTTGAATAATTATGTAATTCGAGGGGACCTAACGTGTTACCAATAAAGCCTCTAAAAGCAGAGTTGGTCGGTGGTATGAAATCCGAAGTTTTGAATAATTGAAGTTTCAACTCAACATTCAGTTAGTTTTGTTCTTGTTAACAACTAATTTAATTTTTATTTCTGCTAAGTTTCGTAAATATCCCATAATGAAAAGCGTCTTCGCAATGCTTTTTACGAGAATATTATTGTCAGTTGTCAGTTTCTGAAATGACTAGACGCTTGATTTTATCCTATATTTATAATAATAAAATATATATATATAATATATATTACATAATATATAACATTTTCTGAGGATGTTTTTTTTGATGCCAGTTTGTGAGTTTAATAGTGGCTTGCCTTTATATGTGACTACTGTTAGTCTAGCATAAAACGTGACCTTGGCTGTTATCAATCGGTGAAAAACGTTTTTGTACACAAGCCTGATAAGATGTGTTAAAACTCATAGTCGCACACTTCTGCCAAGGCACGTGATTGCATCACCGTAGTTAGGTTGTAAATAAATTTTATAAATCGTTTTAATTAATTTTATGGCAAACCAAACATTTTGACTGCTCAATCCTTTGATAAGCGTGGGAAATTAAAAAATCAAAATGAGGCTGACTGCCTGTCATGATAAGCACAGCTGTGAACGCACTTAACCGTAGCCAAACTAAGCTAATAAATAAATAAATTTTGTTTGCTCAATTATCCAAGCGCACACGCAAAGTGTGGCAGACAGAGGTATGAGGTATGCCACGCTAAATGACAAAGTTCGCTTTTAACATAAACAAAAAGAAAAAAAAGAAAAAATTTTAACCAAAAATATTTTTATTGATTTATTAAGTTTAAAACTGGTTTGTTTTCCATTTCCAGCAATTAACTGCGAACGTTTTGGCTACTCGGAGTGCGAATCAGCGACGTTGGTCGAGGCGCCACAAGCATTGTGCGGGCGAGCGTCAGTCGCCCATCGCGGTCACATCATCAACTGTGCGTTACATTTTTTTCCTTTATTAAATTAAATTATTTATTAGTTAATTTTATTTTCAATTGATTTGTACTGCTTTAGACTATTCCTTTGCATATTCCGGCAATTGAATTGATTGGCTATCATAATTTGCTGCCGTATCCGGTGCACATTAAGAACGATGGACATTCGGGTGTGTAGAAGATTAATTAGCTGAATGCTACGCTTAGAGTGTGCAGTATACTCAATAATTCACGCACGTTTTCAGTCTCCATCGCGATACCGAAAGGAAATGCAACGGCAACTGGTGGCTTCGTTCCATATGTGCGTGGCGCCAAGCTGCCGGGCGAATTCGAGATCGAAGGTTTGCACTTCCATTGGGGCGACGAGGACAATCGCGGCTCCGAGCACGTCATCGATGGCGTAACATACACTATGGAAATGCATATTGTGCATCGCAATAAGATTTATGCTAACGTTTCAGAAGCGCTAGAACATAAGGATGGTCTGGCTGTCTTGGCTTTCTTCTTCCATGTGCGTATACGTAATATTTTCTTTTGCTGCTGCTCAAGTTGCTGAGTTTATTTTTATTGACAAATGTATTTATTTAATGACAGCTGGCTGACGCAGATGGCGCTGAAGTGGGCCCAATAGTCCGTAATTTGAATCTCATACCGGATCCGGATAATGACATTGCATTGGATGTCACTTTCTCGCTGGCATCCTTGTTTAGTTCGGTGAATACGGATAACTTCTTCACTTACAAAGGTAAGTGTCATTTACACCCAATTACAGTAAAGTCAAGTATTTTTTAAGTTAAAGTGTGTTGTGGAGTCTGCATTAGCAGAGTTTTCACTGTAGCCAAGTGCTCTTGTTTAAATGTGCTGCATTTACATGTCAAACAATGTATATATCACCTGCCTCTAATGTATCAGGTCCTAATTAAGCAGCAGAAGTTTTTTAAAGTTGACCCACGGGTTTCAGCCTTTTTTTATTTTATATTTATATATATATATATTTATATTTATATATTTAATTCATTATGTAACAGGCCTGCGACTTGAGCATTAACTATATTGCATAGTATGCTTCCGGTGTTTTATTGTCGCCAAACTAAAGAAATTTTTTGAGCTCAGAAGAGTCTTCGATATAATACTTTATTACCCTCACTCTACTCTAAACTTCTTGGCCACTAAATCCATTTTAAATTTCAGCAACTTTAACTTGCCTTGAACTAAATTGCTTTAATATAAAATTATAAAATGTTTAACTACTTTATGTTTAATCTCTTACTCAGGATCATTGACCACACCGCCTTGCGCTGAGGCAGTGACTTGGACGCTATTCCCAGATCCCATACCAATCTCAGAGAAACAGGTAAGCAATGCCTGCAGCCTTAGCTAATTTTGAACTACTAAATCACATATCTATGTATATTCGCACAGATTGCAATCTTCCGTGAGCTGCATGACGCACATCAAGGTGGTTTGGGCGATAATTTCCGCCATCTGCAGCCATTGGGCAACCGACGCGTTTTCTCACGCGTTGTCCACAAGCATCTTACGCCCTTATCGTTGCTGCAAAATACGATTGACGCCGCAAAATGGAAATGGTACTCCTAAACTGGACTGCAGGTGACCGCCTGCAAGAATGTACCCCGCTAACACCATACACAGTTCTTGTTTTGCATTTACATGTGTACTTACGACTCTCTATACAAAAATTATAAAACTATGCTTAAAATCAAGCTTTGCAATAAAATGAAATAAAAAAATAAATAACAATGAAAGAAAGAAATCAACTAGAAACAGGTGCCTAGAAGACACTGCGTTGCACGCAGTGACATTGCAAAATAGTTTATAATAACGAACAGCAAGGGAGTATGGCAGCAAACCCATCGAACCCAACACCAAAAACCAGTGGCTAACATTGCTTTTGATACAAACATACATACTTGAAATGTAATGAAATGCCTTTGAATATCTCTCTGTGATTTACATAAAATGCAGAAATAGCGCATAGTGCGGTTCGATTCCTGGAGTCGACATGGAAATTTAAAAAATTTTAAAATGTTGACATCATCGGCGAAGTCAGAAGTGCGGGGTGATGTTAACAGCAAAATTAGTAACGTAAAGTCATCGGTGTCGGTTTACTGCACAGAATTCGTACCGAAGCCATCAACATATCCAGCTATAAGACATAAACTATGTCAAAAAGTATTTAAAATTAATTAAGTTACTTTTTATGCATGCCATAGAGCTTCGTCGATGTGGGTATGTCCTCCACAAAGAAATTCGCTTGCATTAGATGGAAAAGTTTCTGCATGATATTCTGTAGAAACTTCTCCACAGTGTCGGTTATAGGCGGACGTAGTGCTCCAAGAGATTGGTGCTGTCCTTAACGTCCTTGTTCTTACCTCCGAAAAGAATGTCCAACTTTGACTTCATGTCGATCATGATGAGCACAGCGCGCGAATCGGTTACCCTAAGAGAAAAAAGAGAAAATAGTTATTTATTAAAAATTCTACAAGTAAGTACAGTACTTGTTTAGTTATGTGAACATGCAGTTAGGTGAGCATTCGGTACAGTGAGATAATTTGAAATATTTATAATTTTTTTTTGTAATTGAATCAATTCTTAAAAAAAAAAAAAGATAAACATAATATATTTAAAATAAGTTTTCACATAGCTTGTTCACATAACTGAGTGATAAATTATAAATTTAATAAGTTTACCTTTAATCACATTAAACATAAACACCTTTAACCACTTGATCCATAACTTTTTGTATGGAGTGTGTTGAGCAGTTTGTAAATCCAGGCTCATAGATGGGACACGGGCGAATGTAGTCGGCTTCAATTTGACACATAAAGAAAAAGAAAAAAAAAAAAGTCAAAGTGGGTAACATGTTTATGCATATGCAATAAAAATGCAGTCGTGCTGCAAAACTGTTGCATTGTTTAGCTTATGGAAGTGTGTTTTAAATAAAATTTTTTTTGTTATTATTTTTAAGTTTACACTAAGCTGCCCAACAGTCTAGGTAAGTAACACGCGAATGATTCTGAACTTGTCTGTAAGCTGAGTTTTTGTCTAAAGCAAAAATTTTAATCCACAGTTCTAGCATACACACACACACAGACAGCCACCAGGGCTGTAGTTATGAGTGTGTGTGTGTTTGTGCGTGTGTCGCTACGGGGTCCGGTTAATTTCGTAGCGACTTGCTTTGTAGCAACAGAAATTTAATAGCTCTTAAAATAAAACACGAGCTAAACTTAAGTCGGGCGTACCCGACTGTAGAATACCCTGCACCCAATGCAAAATTCAATTAATTTTTTTCTGATTTAATATTTTGTATTCATATTATTATTCAAAAATAGGGTTTTTGTGAGTAAATGTGGTTTTCGGACTAGTATAGTAGATTATTTTTTTTTTCCCCAGACGTTGTGGTAGCGCACTACCAAGCAAGAGGACTTACGAAACCAGACTAAGTGTCTGTTCCACAGCTACGACCAAATGAAACAAACAGCTGCTTTATCTATTTCACAAATTTTTACTATAGATTAAAACACACTAGTTAAAAAAAATGAAACAAACTAAATTAAAATTAATACGACAATTAATAGTCTAAATTAAAATAAGTATCTAATTCTATGTAATTTAATTAAATCTACAAGTTAGAAAAGATTTTAAAGAGGAAGAAGAGGCTATGTTAGAAAATAAATGACAGTTAGAGTTATAAGCCAAACACATAACATAAAAGGGATCATGCAGTAAAGCTTTCTTTCCAAAATTATTTTTAAAAGGAATATGCGGTTAATATAGTTTTAAATGTAATGTCAGTGCCGGACTGGTAACTCGTACAAATCTTGGGAGGAGTAGGTGAGAAAAGAAATTGGCAATGCAGCAATTTCTTCTGACGATGGTATTGTAACTGTTGAACTTAGCAGTTTCATAAAAAGTGATCTCTCCCCAATCGCTTTTATTTACTGTTTTTAGGCTTGAAATTGCGCATTCGCTGTATAGAATCATATTTGTTGAGTTGACGTCTACTGACGTCAAAATGATCAACACATCTAAAATAAGTAGAAAAATTAGAAAGACTTCTTAATTAAACGAGCTATTAGTAACCACATTTAGATTTAAGTTAATAATTTTAATTAAAAACTTCTGCGCATGGTCACGTTGGTTCTGCCTTTTTACATTTAAAGTAAGTGCTAAGTGAATATTTCGTTGGTTTACAGTGCCTGCCTAATGTTTTTACTTAAGTTGTTGTTGCTCGATTTTGGTATTTACTTATCGTAAATCTTTAAAATTTTTTGTATTTGTCCAAAAATAAATAAAGAAAAGAAAACAGACAAAAAAATTAGAAAAAATAAAGCAAGAAAATTTATTTGCGCATTTAAATCTTAAGTTTTATTAATCTTAAAACACTGTGACATTCTGCTACCATAAACTCAGTACATAATATTCGTTTTGAGTTATTTTTTATTGACAATGGCCCGAAACGTGTTTCTAATTTCAGCAGATGTCTTGTGTAGCCCTGAAGTAATTTGGTTTCATAACAGGCCAAGTTTGTTATAAAATGGCTCAGTTGCGCATTAAAACTTGATGCTCAACTAAACGGATTGTATTAAATGCTTTAGATAGTTAAGAGTTGCATAGATATTAAAGTTTATACGAAAAAAAAAGTGCAATTTTCAATGATTTTTTATTTTTTTACAATTTATTTATTAAGATTGCGAAGCTGATTAAATTAATCATACTAGCAAAAAAGAGCACGATATCTACTTAACTAGCCCGGTCCCATGACATGATGAGAGATGGGTTGAATACCCGAAACATGCAACTTCAAACGACATGAAATTTTTTTCTGTACAATTGTTGTTTTCAAATAGCTTTACTTTTAATTTCCACCTCTAAATTGGGTGAATTTTGATAAATAATAAAATAATGTTCTTTACCTTATCATTTAGAAACTTATATTCGATTATTAAACTCTACAGTTTGGCTCTAGTTTTTGCCAATTTGTTGAAATGACCTGTTTAATATCAGATTCTCGTTTAAGTCATGGAATCTGGGGTCAAGTGAGTGATTACTTTTGCGTCTTATGTAGGCATTTTGTATTCTGTTGTATAGAAGATTGCTGCCTAAGAGTTTCGTATGCGCGTCTAGTTTTCAGATATATCACTTACAGTATTATGTATATACTTCTTGAATTATTGATATATAATTTTAAATCCCTGTTCAGTGTGGAGTTTCTTAAGCAAAATTGTGTTGTTTTTTTCATATAACGTATTGATTTTCGACTCCTGTGCGAGTTCGCTAAATGGAAGTTTTACAGTAACTATTAAATATAATCATTCAAAGGAGTACAAAGCATTTTACTATGAAACGGTACTTTACCGCAAATCAACATAAAAATTAAATAGATGTGTTTTTCCCATATTTCTTAGCAAGTTCTTCTGCATTTAAAAGCAAAATGTTGCTTCTTGTATGATTCACAATTAAAAAAAATTATTTTTAACATATAATAATAATAAAAACAAAATATTTTGAAACCCCAAGTTGAAATATCCCAACTATGTATATATATGATGCATAAACATATGCATATAAGGAAGTGATTAACTAATTCTACTTAAAATGCAAGTATAGCATATCGATGTTTTCTATTGCTAACATAAAAAAGGTGGAATTTAACTTTTTATAGAACTGGCGAGTTTAAGTTGATAAGTGTTGACTTTGATTAATAAATTCATTTACTCGTATTTATCACATTAGAAGAGAAATGAAAAATGCCAAATCTAAGCAATTTGCCTCAACTCGTCTATGTTGCAGTAGACGACTCAGTAATCCATTAAATAAAACTGGTTTCATAATAAAGCGTTTAACATATGTGTCAATTAAATAGTTTAATACATGTACTTAAATATATATTGCATATGTTCATTAACGCAAACCAGATTTGGCTTACATTAGTGTCTACGAAAACAATTTTTTTTATTACATTAATTCTAAATTCTCAATGTTTGTGCTTTTTTGCGTTTTAGTTGACAAAAGACACAAAAAAGGTTCAATATGACATACATGGCGTATGCGCACTATTAAAAAAAAGCACCGTTTCACTGCACTGTTGCCTTGCCATAGAGTTGCGTTGAGGTGGGAATATCTTCGACAAAGAAGTTTGCAGGTATCAGCGTAAAGACCTTATGCATAATTTCGAATAGAAGGTTCTCAACCGTCTCGGTGATTAGAGGCTTTAACGCTTCATAGAAGTCACGCCAGTTCTCGTTGAAGAACTCATTCGTGCTGCGCTCAATCTCTTTGCTGCTGCCGTTGAATAGATTGTCAAAGTGTGTGCGCACGCGTGTCATGTTCAGCAGCACACGCACATGGGTTACATTGTCGAAGGTGAAGCCGCCACACTCGTACAGACGCGTCTTCGTCAGCAGCAGAATGTCGAGGTTCTCTATGAAGTTTATAAATTGTATACAATTATATGTAATAACTGCAAGATATGACACAGTTTTTTAGAGGTCATACCTATTTCTAAGAACAAACTGCCGGAGCCACGCAATGGTATAAGCAATATGCGGCCGTCCATATTGTATTTGGCATCTATGCGCATTAGCGGCAGAAAGATTTTTGTTTGCCAACTGAAGTCCTTTTTGCTCACTCTAACTTAAACACCGTACAATTTTATAAGTCAAGGCTGTTTAAATCAGTTGCGCACCTGCTCTCTTTGATCTTGGTTTTGGAAAAACCCTTCACCACGGCCTCGGTTAGATTGGCGCGTATTGTTGCCACTTCACTGTTATCCTGTTTGAACATGATATCCTTTATCTTTATGGGATCCATGGGTCCGTAACTTTCGTACACTTCGGGTATGCCTTTTGGTATGCGAAATATTTTAAAAGATTTTAAAATTTGCACTTTTACTTGACAACCCACCTATGATCACTTGGTCCATTAATTTTTGCACTGAGTTGGTTGAACATTTTGTAAAGCCAGGCTCATAGATTTTACACGAAGGCAACCAGGTGGCTGTAAATTGTTAAAAGCCAAGTATTTTTTGTTTTTCTGTTCTATTTCAAAAGTGCACAAAAACATTTAAGCCAACGCACAATTCACATCAAATGCACATAAAAAGAGCACAGGTAGCTTAACGTACGCTTTTCAGTGTAGTACTCAACACCGTTGACCCCATTCGCACAGCGCAAGGCAACTAAACCACACAAACCAAGCAACAGCTCAGTGTAACGCGCACTTGACATACTCGCTCAACTCACGGCTTGGTGTATGGCAGACAAATCCGAATATTAAATGGCGACTAACTGGTCGAGCACTTGGTTATGAAATAAACCGACGATGTCGCTTGCGCGCGATTTTATGCGGCCGTCTGTGTTTTGTTTCGCGCCTGAGTGTGCATGTGTGCTTACTCATTGTATAGT
>JBAMBQ010002680.1:0-10232 GCA_037044495.1 Stegana nigrithorax
CTTCATATTCCTCAAAAAAATTTTTTTTTCACAACATAAAAACGATGAAGTATGCATATTGACGATATAAAATTCTCCGTCCTATCGTTTGTGAGAATTGACTACATAAACACCAATATTCATCCCGTCGTTTATGCTGCCCGATCTTTGTATATTCATCTTTCAACAAAATGATTTATCATATAGAATTTCATAAATTGAATTGTTGATCTTGATATACACTTAACACTTCGATTGAAAACATCGAGATTCTCGCCTTTCATTGGTTTTGAGATTTCCTCGAAGGCTAAGCTAATGTAAACGTAAAGACGCGTCGTCCACTTAGCAGCCTATGTGTGAACATTAGAAATATGTTACGCTGGCAATTATATGCAGAATAGCTTGGGCATGTAAACGTTTCATTAAGCTAAGCTAGCCAAAACAAAAAAACAAATAAACAAAAAATCGTTTTATGCGTACGACTGTCCGTTTGTGGTGTGCAGTTGATAGTTGCTTGCACATGTCCGTCTGTGGTGGGACAATAGAGTGGGGGTGGTGGGGTGAAGGGTTGGCATGGTGGCGAGATGGCGAGGTTGCGGTAATAGAGTAGCGTTTGAAGATGTATGTTGGTGACGGGGTGGTGGGCTGGCGGCAATAGAATAACGTTTGTATATAGGCTGGCAGTCTGTGGTGGCAGGCACTCATTAAGCAATTGATCATTGTGTGAAGAGAAATATAACACATATAAATAAACAAAAAATTCAGCAGCTTATAACAATAACAATCGGCATGAGCTTACAACAATAACAATCGGCATGAGCATCGAGATTCCCTATTTTCATTGGTTTTGAGATTTCCTCGTCCCTTTCCCTTTCAGAATTACCCTGTAAATTGCTCTTGAGCCAGAACTCTCAGTTCCTATCTACTTACGCAGCTAAACCAAAAACTCGCAATACAGATATGCTGGCCTCTTTTTTAAACCATAACTCAAATGGCGTCGAGTCATTTTCCTTGGTTTTTCCAGTTCTGTTTAGTGTGAAAACTACGTTCTGCACCGCTTCCCCCCAGAGTTTCAAGCTTAAGCCTTTTGCATGTATTATCGTCCGTGTTGCTTCTATGACGGTTCTCATGTCCCTTTCAGCTCTGCCGTTATGCTCCGCCGTGTATGGCGTTGATTTCTGATGAATTATCCGACGTGTCTGCATTATTGAAGCTATAACTTTGTTAACATATTCCAAGCCGTTGTCTGATCTTATGCACATCACCTTTTTTCCAGTTTCGACTTCAACTTGATCAATGCAATGTTCTAGCATAATGCTCACGTCAGCCTTTGACTTAATGCAGTATACAGTGCGATAATTTGAAAAATCGTCTCTAAATAACAGCGTATACCGCGCCCCTCCATACGACATTTCTTGCATGGGGCCACATAAATCTGTATGTATTAGCTTACCTGGAATACTTGCTCTGCTTGTGCTTTGACTAAATGGAGCACGATGCTGCTTACCCAAAACGCATGCTTCACAAAATAAATCGCTGCTGCTGAATGGTATATCCTGCAGTTATAATACTTTCTTAGTGTGGTACTTTTCTTGATGACACATTCGTTCATGACAGAGCTGAAGTGACTCAGTTTTCTCAGCAATATTTGCTTCTTCACCTTTGCCATACGACATTGTAGTGGAAGCATATGACGGTAAAGTGTGGAATACAAAATATTTAGCCAATGTATTATATGCTTCCACTACATACAATGTCACCTTTGCCATACGACATTGTAGTGGAAGCATATGACGGTAAAGTGTGCTTGACCCATCAGCAATTCTGACGTCTTTTGGGTTCTGCAGTTTCTGGTAGTTTTCAAACCACTCCTTATGATACGTCATATGGTCGCTTGCTCCAGTACCACGTGTTCTCACTAGTTATGTGTGACCTATGCCCATTCTGCTTGCAAATAAAGAATTTTCCCTTTTTGACCTTATCTTTGGACTTACGGTCCTGCTTGGCCATATACGCTTCTTGCTTCGTATGTTGAACTCCCAGTCGAGCTTCCTCCATACATAGGCGCGAAGTCAACGTCTTCAATGTCCGTTGCTCCTTTGACGTCGCCTCCCACGAAGCGAAGAAATGATTATATTGCTCTGGCAGAGTCATCAAGATTTTTGTCACAACCATGTTCTCAGATATTTTCTCACCCAAGCTATGGTATCCTCGGAATCTTTTGTATATTGAAAAAATTGCTGTTGCAGTAAGTGAACAGACGTCTCCGACTTCTGCTCATATACACTTTCCAAGGCTGAGTACAAGTCTGTTGCGTTATCACAATTGATGATGTGCATTAGCGGCTCCTCTCCTAATGAAATTACTAGCACCTTCTGTGCCTTGGCATCATTTTCTATCCATTTGTATAGATCGATGCCTTCTGCAGCGGGCCGTACCTCAGTTCCATTAGCAATGTCCCAAAGACCGCTTGCCCTCAACATTACCTTAATCTGGAACTTCCAAAGTGTCCAGCCTTCTTCGCCGACCAGTTTTGTAATTTTCATGTCACCTATTGTGTTATCTATTGTTTTGAGCTTTCCTGTTAAACTTTGCCGAAAAAATAAAACACGTGCAGCTTGAATGTGAGAAAATATATTTATGATGTTATATTCTTATAAATGATCGACCTATTTATAAAGAAAGATGGAACACAGATGTTGTGACGGCAATAGTTCTTTTTTAATTTCTTTTATTATTATTATTTATATTTATTTATTATTTGTTTTTATTTGCAGTCAGTTCCTTAGGAACTATAAACACTTAAAAACTTAAACTTTCTTACATTAAACATTTAATTTATATATAACTACATTAAATTGGAAAGGAATTTTTACAACGGTAGTTGAACAGTGAAAAGAATGGAGATGAACTAAAACGGACATTTAATTTACTGAGTTTAATTTGTGCGGAATGGCAGATCCAGTGGATGGAAGCGTTTGAGCCTTCGTACAGTGCTCGAGTTATCAAGGAGGTTGATAGCGAAGTTGTTGGTGTGCATGGTAGTTGGAAATGTACACAGAGACTTCGTAAGCTACAGTTGGGATCAGTAGATCTTTGAGGATGTTTAAGTTACGTATGTACCACGGAGCGCAGGCTATCTTTTTGAGGGTGATGTTTTGGTAGCGCTGGAGAATTTCGATGTTTGATTCAGCTTCTGAACCCCAGAGCTGGATGCCGTACGTCCAAACCGGCTTGAGGATTGCTTTGTTTAACTTTATTTTCTAGGCTAAGTCTGGAGTTCTTCCCAATCAGCCAGTTCATGCGACGTGTTTTTAAATTCAGTTCTTTTCTCTTTGAGGGCCTATGTTTATTCCATGTCAACTTTTCATCAAGCCAGATACCGAGGTATTTAACTGAGATGGCTTTAAGAATGATCGCGTTGTTGAAATGAACCTGGCTATCGGAGTTGGATCACAGTGAGAAAAGCGCATGTATGGATTTTTCAGTGTTGACGACTATGTTCCACTTTTTCATCCAGTTTTGTATTAGTGCTAGTTGATTTTGCACAAGCAGAGCTGCCGAGCTTGCGGTGGAGGCTGTAGCAAGTACGGCTGTGTCATTGGCGTAGGTGGCAATTGGAGTGGGTGCCTTTGCGACGAACATAAAAACTTCTGTCTTTCAGGTATGAGTTTAGTATTCGGTACTGGGTAGAGGTTATTGTCTTTTTTATTTTATATAGTAGCCCTTTGTGCCACATGCGGTCAAAGGCTTGTTTGACGTCAAGAAAAACAGCGGAACAGTATTTTTTGTCTTCAAACACCTTGAGTATTTTGTTAACTAGACGGTGAACCTGTTCCGGGGTGCCATGCTTGCGACGAAATCCGAATTGGTGATTGGTGGTGGTTGTAAAAGAAAGACAGCACTCTTATGAGAAATATTTCGAATATTTTCGAGAGTATTGCCAATAAACTGATGGGCGGTACAAAGTTAGTTTTGTTTTGGGATGAGAATGATCTCGCGCATTTCCATTAAGCGAAGGAAGGAAAGTGACCAATTTTGAAACAAACGTTGAAGACTTGCACTGAGAACAGCAGACAACTTACTGGAACAGCTTGAATTGTAGTAGCGTCAATTCCATCGTATCCTGCTGATTTTCCACCATAAAGATTTTAGATTTCGGCTTGAAGTTCTTCAATATTAACGGGGGTGATCGGAGGGACTTGTTGGCAAGTGGAGTTGAAGAAATTATCAATAGTATCTTCGTGGGAAACGCTACAGCTAGAGAAGGGTGTGAATTGCTGCTGAAGGTGCAAAGCAAATGCATCAGCCTTGTCTTTGCTATTATGACACCAGACGCCGCTTGATGTTTTTATTGGGATACAGCGCCGGGCGGGATGCTTCAGGTATTTAGTGTCTCTCCATAAGTTGTGTTCAGGACTGTCAGGTTCGACTTTCTCAAGAAAATCGCCAATTGCGTCGTTTTTTAAATCGTTTAGTCGTCGTTTGATTTTTCTTTGCAAGTTGTTCAGTGCGGTTTTGTTAGGAGGGTAGTGGGTTTGACGCCAGATGCGTCACAACCTTATTTTTTGATTAACTAGGTCACGAATCTTGGTTGAATAAAGTGAGTAGTTGCGGTAAGTTAAGGGCTTGATTGTGGATATCATAGGGGTAGCTATTTCCGCTGCTTCGTGCATTTTTATGTTGAGCCATTCAACGGCTTCGTTGATGTCTTGAGCCGAATTAAGTTTGATATTTGGACCCAACATGTCGTTTAACCAACAAAAAAATAGCTCTAGGTCAGTGCGTTTGCTTATTAGCTTGTGTTTTATGGGGGTTTGGTAAACTGAAATATTAATTTCGATGACGATGTCAGAGTGGTCGGAACACAGTTCATGGAAGTCATTGATTTTCAGCCTTCTACTGTCGAGGCCGTGGCATACAGCTATGTCCAGTAGGTCTGGGATTTTGTATAGATCCGTAGGCCAATATGTGGGCTGCCCGTCGAAAGCACGTAATGATTATTTGCATTGATACACCTCAGCCGTTGGGTTCCTTTAGGATTGCTAGTTCTTGCACCCCACCAGTGATGTTTGGCGTTGAAGTCGCCGCCGATTATGAAGCGAGTGAGTCGAAAATAGTTTTAAACATAGTATTTGCTGATGACAGCTTTAATTTTATAAATGTTAATTGTCATTCAATGTTGATTTTGTTGGTCTTGTGTCATTTCATTTGCATTTTCTTCTAATGTAAGTGTATTAGCAATTTTGTGCAATATGTAATGTTATCATGCGTTAAAAGAAGAAGGAATATATCAGTCTATATGCATTATTTAGTTTCCTCTATTTTTTTGGCAATGAGCGCTATATAAAAAAATTAAAGAAAATTCGATTTGTGCATAAGGCACACACGATAAAGCGCAGCAGGAATAATTTTTATACAAAAATTAAAACACTAAAATAAAAAATTTTCTGCCGTACACCTTTGCTGTCCGTTACTAGCAATAATAATAAAATTTTAGACATTAATAAATATGTTCCAATCAAAGGATTGCAAAAATCACTTTTTTCACTGATTTCATCATACACTAAAATTCTTACACACATGAAGACATGCATCAAAACTCAATTGTGAATAAACTCACCATCGTTCTGATGAATGCTTCACTCGGGTGGTTATGAGTATAATCAATGAACACGTTTTATTCATATGATTGAACCACAGAGACTGTTAATCATATAGAGGCCGCACGTCATACAAGTTGAAATTTTTTTATGCGGGAGCCTTTATTATTCCCCGAAATTCTGTTAAGTGTGCAGTAGTGCTTTCCTACTCGGACTTTGGATTTTCGTTTGATTTGATTGGCCTAGTTCATATATGTAAGTTTTTTTGGTGGCAACTGCCATTTTTTTCACATTTCAAGAATGTTGTTCTTGTTAAAGTAGACGAATGAGCAAATTTCTTGCTGCAGACAATCCAATTGCTTGCTATATTTAATGAGTGCCTGCTATGAAAAGTCGCTGTTCAATCGTACCGTATTTGTGTGTGCGCGATCTAGCCATGTCCGTCCGCCTTTATGAACAAACGGATCTCGGAAACGGTAAGATCTACAATCACAAAATTTCGTACGAAGACTCTCCTAATCCATAGGCAAACCAGCTTATAAGATTTTTTTTTTCGATATTCGACCTATAACATATAGCTGCCATAGGAACGATCGGGTGAAAACCCACATTAAGAAACAAAAATCCTTTTGCTTTTCAAGATATGTTCACCAAATTTTGTTTAGTTTTAGCTAATGTCGAATTACATATCTCTATATATTATATTATATTTATATATTATATATTATATAAATCGGTTTACTATATCATATAGCTGTCATAGGAACGATTGGCCGAGAAACACCAATTACTGAGAAAAACTTTTTTGTTTATTTAGATATCGTTACCAAATTTAAGATTTGATGATTTTAAGAAATATACAGTTATATTCCCGAATATTATAAATATCGGTTTACTCTAACATATAGCTGCCATTGCAAATATCTTTTACTAAAAAAAAAAATGTTTTTTTTTCTTGAGATATCTTAATAAATACAAAATATTAAAGCAACAAAAAAGTATATTCAGTTTAGGATTGGGTACAGGGTTGTCTAAAGTCGGTTACGCCAGACTATAGCCCTGCGTTTCTAGACATTTCATTCTGCTTTTCATGTGTGCCTGGTATAACAAGACAGTCGAATTTAATTTGTGTATGCATTTGAACAGCAACACCTGCAGTATATGTATACACACACTTTAATACGCGAATTTGTCATGATTTTAGAAGTTTCAATTGTCCAGGTATTTAATGTTGCTCTGATTCTTCATTATTACAAGCATATAAGTTCTCAAAGATGATTCTTCACGCTTTGGAGGTGTGCATGAAAAAAGTTAATGCCAATTACAATATTTTGCAGTAATTACGAATTATTGGTGAAAATTATTGCGTGCAAATACATTTTTTGAACAATGGTTATATTATTCAATTCATATAAAACAGAAATTTGGCATGCATTCAATTGAACTGGCGATCAATAGAAACACCAGATCGTTCGCATTGTAGTGGAGTGCGCAAAATATTAAATGAAGACAATTTAAGCCGGCTACGCAAAGTATGAATATTTGGTGGATTATTTATTTCGAATGGATAATAGACACAAGGCATTAGTGCGAGCAGCATATGAATAGCAAAGGAAAGAAACACAAACACAAAGAGCAGAAAATATTTTCCAAAAGAGGACATTATAGCAGTTTGACTTCCAACACACGCTGCCCGCCGCTTCCTGATCTTGTCATTTCAATTTGGCAAGCAGTTTGTATGAGATGCGCCTAGAAGAATGTGTACGTACATGTCTAAAAAAATAAAACGCATCGCGTCTTTATTTTACGCGTAGCAGTGTCTGCTTTGCAGAAGTCAAAAATACTATCGTTAACTGATAAACTGAAAACAAAACATTGGTTAAAATTCATTTATCCATAAAAGCACCAATTTTAATATCCGTAAGCGTGCAAATCGTTTTTAAATTCTATTAAAGCTAAAATACTATTTCACAACGTACTGTCCCTTCGTAACACAAAAGCCCAAAAGTGACGTTCAAGTTAATGAAAAGTAGTCCACGCTGCCTGATAGTGCGGCAAGAAGAGGCCTGTGGTTTCGGACGCCTCCACCAATAGCATTTGTTTGCGAGGTCGCACAACTATAAAATGCAAACATTGCAATCAATCAGCTATATCTCCTATACATCCAGATGTGAGTAAATTCAAATATCCTATCGGTTGAGATGATACGATACTTTGCTGCTTCCTATATCGGTTAAGGTGGTCCATTTAAATTTCGGGGGCGTTTTGGCGATCATCAGTGCATTAACAAATAATCAACGGCGTGTCTAACCTGCACTATGGCTGAGCAGGTGAAGATGACGATCTGTATTTGCACTTGCGAGCAGAATTGGTAGCAGGTGATTTTTCCGCTCATGATTTAGAAGATTCATAGCAGAATTATTCGAACCACTGCTTACGGATGCGCATTGTTCCGCACATTGTAAATTGCTTCGCTTTTCGTTCACAATATCCTATTTCGCCTATTGCCTCCTGTTCCACAAATCAAGCCACAACGCCTCTCTTCTGACAACTCTCTAATCAACACAAAATCTTTTTATATGTAACTCTACATTTTCATACTTTGACTCTTAATAAATAACATTTGCGCATGTAATTCATAAAATCCGATGCAGATTTTAAAAATATTGTTTCAATTCTCTTTTTTTTTAAATTTTTTTAGATACTAAAATGACAACGAAGAAATTTCGTCAAGAAAAAGTGCTGAAATTTTTATAGGCATATAAGACCCACCGCTTTTTGTGATATAACTCCTTCGTGCACGAAATTGGCCAAGAAAATGTCAAATTGGAAAAAAAGAAGCCGCACCTGAACTTGATTGAATTATTAAAAAGACTTGGTGAAACTCTGGACACAATAAAACAAGTGGAAGCAAAATATCATAAGATGTTATTTACCTATTTAAGAGCTGTGCGAGAATGGAAAGAGAAAATGCGCAGTGGAGCTCAAGGTGAAGTTCAGAACGAACCTTTGATTCACACGCATAATATTATGAAAATAATAGCAAAGTCAGCAGTTAACTCATTATTTTTGGCAACCGCAATGGCACCCTCCATGAGGGGGGTGTATGATGCTGAAGTGAATTATTTCATTACTGCCAAAAGTCGAAGAAAATGAAACTGCAGAATAAGTGCTGGGATGCAGTCAATAAGGCACTGTCAGATTTAATAGGGAGGGAATGTAGATAATGTGGTTGAGATATCTGCAGATATGTGTAACAATATTAAGCAAGAGAATTGTAAGTTACCAAATTTAGAAATCGAAATTGAGAAAATGGAAAATGAGAAAATGCAACAAACTTCAAAGATACAAAATTTACAAAACAAGGTTGAGAAAATGGAAAATAAGTCGAAACAATTGCAGTCTACTGTACAAATGCTAACCAATGAATTAGAGAAAATGAAAAAGAAACTTAATTTGTAAACTTACAAAAAATTTGGTGACGCATGTATTATGAAGAAGTTGTAATATTAAATCTATTATTTTTATTTTCATAGACTAGTCAACAAGTCACCATTGTTGAAGTCTTCATTTCATTTAAAGTTACTTATTTTTGTTTAATTTTTCATACAGTAATATCAAAGACAACTTATAAATATATACGAGTACTGCACCACAGGAATGTTATGACCACTGTTAAGTTTTAGAATTAGGTGCGGCCGGGCAGGGTACGTGCGCTTTTCGAGTGTTGTGTTACTTCCCTTATGCATGTTCCTCTCACCCAAATGCGATTGGTCTTCGCTATTGTGCTAATAATTTTCGTTGCTTGCTGATTCTGCTTTTTTTGCACTTATGAGCGCCTGGTACGATATTAAAATTAAATGAAAATATTACACGCCCATTATGCGTTGTACTATGAATTTTTTTTTTTAATATAGTTGGGATGGTATATTACTGTTGTTGTTTGAAGCTTTGTATTTAGCAAGGACAATATGTAGGAAAGCAGATCCATATTAGAATTGCTAATGGCACTTGTGCACTGAGCAGAGTGTGTGCATGCGCAATGCGCTTAGTTGTTGCGCCAATGTGCGTTTCTAACTACGGTACAAGGCTTTCTAACTTTTTGGCTGAACATATGTAAGTCAAGTAGTTGCTCGCAATGCATATCAAATGGAAATTATTTGAAAATTCTTAAATTGCCATATTCATTCATTCATTCATATTGCTCGATATCTTACAAGAAGACACATAGTAAACTCATGTATTTCAGACGGTACCGTCGAACACCGACTTTTCGTAGCAGGCACTCATAAAATGTAGCAAGCAATAGGATTGTCTGCAGCATGAAATTTGCTCATTCGTCTACTTTAACAACCAAAATACTCTTGCATTGCCAAAAAAAAAAATGGCAGTCACTACACACATTTTTTTTTATATATTTTATTTAGACTACAACTAGTTACAAAAATAATTAACTATAAAACCTTTTTTTTTTTAATTAATTATGATAATGACAATGCTTTAAAATCCAGAATGAGCTTTTTGGGCCTAGCCATCTGTGCAAATTATAGTTTGACACTTGCTGGCCACTACCAACAGATACTACACAAAGCTTTCCTGTTCTCACAAGATACTATGTCGTTCTCCGATGGCAGTGGTCAACAGGTATCT
>JBAMBQ010002682.1:0-328071 GCA_037044495.1 Stegana nigrithorax
ACAAAGTTTAACGATTCATTAGTGGATGCCGGCAAATCGTAATACATATATCAGTCGAATAAGAAAAACATCGAATATCTTTTGGTATTCAACCGATTATCAATGTGCATTGGCATTCCACCAATGAAATAGTTGCAGGTGGTATCTCTTATAGAGCCGTAACGTAACGTTTTCTAGCTCTTAGCTTGCTTTTAATAAAACATAAACATATGAGCAAAGAAAAATCTATCTATTTTATACTAAACTACAGAAATTTTAATAAGTCACAAAGCAGTTCGTCGGTTTCAAAATTTTAATTTTATTTCAAAAAATACATAAAAACGGCATAGCACAATGAGCAAATGGCCTCCATCAAACATTGCAGAAATTAAAAAAATATGTAATCCACACTTTCATTCTTTTTATGAACGATTATGCAAAGGCAAATATCCCGAGGGCATAAAAAACAAATATAGCGATCAGTTAGTCAAAGTCAACGACCCTTACTGCATATTTCAGTCGGAAGACGAAGGAACCAGCGCATATATATTAGCATTCGATCGACCGCAGATATGTGAATTTGATCGTATAAGGCTTTTAGTGGAGGGTAGAGTTTATAGTGCAAATAAAACATTAAAGGTGATGAAGAAGCCTTTTTGGCTGGAATGCAAGGAAGAGTACCTAGAGCTGACGAGCGACCTTCTAACAGCTTGTGGAGCTGTAGACCCACCCGGAAACACTTTCAGTGCGTTTCTCTACTCCAGAATTCCAGAAAAAAAAAATTGTGCTGTACAATACAGCAGTGAAGTAAATTTGTGGTTACTGTTGTGCATTGGCATGTTGTTCTTTTGGAGTCTTATGCGTTGGACGAAAATTAAAATGTAAACGAAATTAAATACAATGAAAATAATAAATAAAAGAAATAATGAATTTAGAAATTTTTTAAATTTTGAAATATCAAACTCTCGGTCAGAGCCACATAAAATATTTACTCACATAAAATGAGAGTACGAAAAATGAAAGATGGGTGCTACCCATGATTCTTGACGGGTTTCTACGACCTTTCTTGCAATGTGGGCTCTAATAAACTCTCTAATCCGCAAAATTTGACTTATGCGCTAATTAATTATTGGGTTCTGAAAAGACAATTCGGATCCCTTGAAATCTGGCTGCATCGACTTTTTTTTTTTGGAATGCAGAGCGTTCATGTTATGACATAAACTAAAACCGGCTTACTTTTTAAAAGAATTTGATCATTTGAGTATTTTTTGTTTAATAAAATTCATTACCGGTAACATGACTGTCAATCGGTTGGCTTTCATCAGTCTTATTGAAATTAACATTTGTTACTAATTAAAGAAAAAGTAAAAAAGCAAAAAAAAAATAAATAAATAAAATAAAATAAAAAATAAAAAAAGTTTGACAAAAAGGCAAGACAAATTTGCATTATGGACAAAACAAATCGCAAAAGACGCGATTATAAATTTAAAAAGCGATGTACAAAATATTTCATGGACAAGTTCAAACACGTCTGCAATGGAAAATATCCCAAAGACGCCAAAATAAAATACAGTGACTCGTTAACTATAGTTGACGAGCCGTATTGCATATTTCAATCGGAAGGCAACTCACATCACTACTTTTTAGAATTGGGCAAAAGCGAATTGTGCGCATGCAACAAATTTCAGCCAGAAGACGGTACTGAATTTGAATGTGACAATAAAGGAAGTTTAATTGTACCAGATAGTTACATGACCTGCATTGAATATTCCTTAGCGCTTACTACTGATCTTTTGAAAAACTGTGATGTGGAAAATTCAGCACAAAACACATTTACTGCGTTGCATTACCCCGATTTCAGTTTCAAACTACATAGAGAAAGTTCTGCGCAACGCTGCAGCAGTGACTTCCGTGTCTGCCTGCTGTTATGTATTGGAACTTTATTACTGTGGGCTGTGTTGCGATGGTCAAGACTTTGATTTTAATAATAGGGATAAATAAATCTAAAAAATTGTTGTATACCTTATTTTATTAAAACGTACACGCGCACTTACCCAATAAGCATTTATCCAAGAGATCAACGCTGCCGTTTAACACACGCAAACTGGCCAATATGCGTTCCTTGACGCGCCGGCGATGCTCGACTTCAGCAGTGCCACGCTCTGCGTAATCGCTCAGGCAGTGCTTAAAAGCCACACAACGCAATTGTAGAAACATTTGCACGACTTGATTGAGACTGTTTTTGTCCAGCAGCAATAAACTAAGCAAACAATCAACCGTCACATCCACGCTCAGTACTTCGCGTTCCAGCACCGACAGCACACTTTGCTTAATTGTATGATGAAAGGTGCGCAGTATTTCCCATTGCTTGCGCGCCACCGGCAATTGCTGCATGAGCGCATTTTGTGCATCCAACTGTAGGCCCGTGCTAATGTGGCGACTGAAGATAAACAATTCTGTTGCGGCGTAAAACTCTTCTTGATCGATGTGCGTCCAGATAAGCTCTGGCAACGATGTCAGCAACTTTATCTGCACCATTGTGCTGTAATAGTTGTTAAGCTGTTTGTTTGCATTTCGCTTCTGCAGCAGCTCTTCTCTGGGGCTTTCTGCAGTTTTAAAGCCCAACAGTTGCTGCTCGTTGAGACTGCGGCAGTTCGCATGTACGTTGTTTACTTGCTCTATAAGCGTGCTCGCAGAAGTTTGCATGGCAGCAATGGTATCAGCAGCCTTTAATAGATCTCGATAACGTTCGCTTTAAGGTTCAAAACAAAATAAACACAATAAATGCCACGACAACAGACAAAGCATGTGTTGATGCTCACCCCACCATGGTGCGCAGCTCCTCTCGCTTATTTTCTAC
Source organism: Stegana nigrithorax (assembly GCA_037044495.1). Lineage (NCBI taxonomy): Eukaryota > Metazoa > Arthropoda > Insecta > Diptera > Drosophilidae > Stegana > Stegana nigrithorax. The sequence continues at coordinate 2,840 of JBAMBQ010002682.1, forward strand.
GACACTTTGGATTTTTTTATGCACGATGTCGATCTCCGGCACACTGTGCTGCTCGAAGAACGTGTCTACATTCAAGTTAATCAAATTTTCAGCCGACATCGACATTTTGGTGCTTTTAATTATTTTGTTTTCCTATGCACATTTAACAAAATTCTACAACAGCTGTTTTTGTGTCGTTGACATTAAAACTGTAACTGTGCTGCCAAGTCAGTGAAAAAGTAAAGCCAACGTGTCTTATAGTAGCGAGGTGATGCCAACATAAACAAACTAAACGCGTTTGCAAGAAATACAACTTGGCAGCACTGTCGGCAATACTTTTAAAAAGTAAAATTGCAAAATTTTTAACGGTAGAACTGAGCAGTGAAAACAAAACTAACTACACAATAAACACACATATTACAAGTTTATTTAATTAGTCCCAATTTTTTAGGAATATTAACTGCACGGCAACAGTTTGCATTAACTCTCAGTCGCACCGTCGTCATCAGTTCGCCGGCTCTTGCAATAAACTTTTCGCAATGACAAGTCGCTGAATTTCGGAAGTGCCTTCGTAAATCTCCGTCACACGCGCATTACGATAGTAAAGTTCCGCTGGCATGTCCGTCACATAGCCCATGCCACCCAGCACCTGCATGCACTGATGCGCACAATAAGTGGCCGCCTCCGAGGCATACAACTTGGCCATTGACGCCTCCTTGGTGAACTCATAACCGTTATCCTTTAACCAAGCTGCACGCCAAGTAAGCAATCTGGCTGACTCCACACGCATCGCCATATCGGCCAATTTCTGTTGTATCAATTGCAGTCTACATATACGCACACCGAATGCATCACGTTTTTGCGCATAGTCCACCGCCAGCTCAAGTGCAGCTTGTGCAATGCCCAAAGCTTGTGCGGCAATGCCAATGCGTCCACAATCCAATGACTGCATGGCAATGCGAAAACCCGCACCCGGCGCACCTAACATATGTGCGCGTGGCACGCGCACATCCTCCAGTATGACCTGACAAGTGGAGGAAGCGCGTATGCCCAACTTGTGCTCACATTTACCCACGGTTAAGCCAGGCACATTCTTAGAAGGTATAATAAACGCTGTAATGCCTTTGTGCTTCAGCGCTCTGTCCAGCGTGGCAAAGACCAGGCCGCCCTGCGCCTCCTTTGAATTTGAGATCCATGCTTTGGTGCCGTTCAACAAAAAATGTTCATCGCCATCTGCATTGGCCAATGTGGACACGGCGCTCGCATCGGAACCATTGCCCGGCTCCGACAGCGCATAGAAGGCGATTTGCTCTCCCTGCGTATATGGCGGTATATAGTCCATTCGCTGCTGTGCAGTGCCATGCAGCTGTAGTGCGCCCAGATATAGATTATTAACTGCCATAATGACAGAACAGGCGGCATCGCCACGCGCTATTTCCTCCATGGCAATGGCATAGGCAAGATAATCGAGACCGACGCCACCTAGCGGCGAGTAGTTGCATATGTTTAGTGAATTTTGCCACAAACCATAATTTCGCTGAACAGATTACCATATTCCTCCTTTACTGTGATCCCCATCAGCCCGAGCTCACCCATGCGTCGCACCTGCTCGGCCGGATAGAGCTCCTCGCGATCATGCCGCCTGGCCTTGGGCGCAATCTCGGCATTGACAAAATCCCGGCATGTGCGCTGCAACATTTGATGCGTGTCCGGCAACGCGCCATGGCAAGCAATGCCCCGTCGTCGTTGACTTTGGCATTGCAGAGTTCGCTGACCGCCATTCGTTGTGCCTGAGTAATACAATGTAAAAAAATCTAAATATCAACCAACAAGCCCCGCACCACCCTTCCCCTAGAGCCAACACTTACCAATAAGTCGATTTCGTACCGCGCGCATGAGGCACTGCATTTTAATCAAATATACGTACTTTCGAAATAATCACATCGAAATCGTCGAATGGCAACAGCTTTAAAAATCCGCACTACGCAAATTAAAGCGAACAAAATAATTTTGCTTTTAAGCGCTTCAAAATGCGCAAACCGCAATTATCGGCCGTGTGCGCGCGAATGAAATGTGCGAAACGAAATCGAAAGCGAAATGTAATTAACACGCCAAAATATATGCAAACGAGAAGCACGCCAGAGCTCGCCGAGCTCCGTTGAACTGCAGCAGCACGTGCCCAGCAGAGGGCAAGCGACATAAAACTGGCAATTTTACACAGCTGAGTCATGCAGTGGCACACTCAGGTCCAACCCTAAGTAGGCCCCTGCCCAGCGCCTACATTCGATTGCACAGTAAAGCTGCCTGCCAGCACTCCAATCTCTATTTTGTACTTCACAAGCAAAATAACTTTACTTAACATAATTCAAACTAAATATTTCAGTAGGAAAAATTTATATTTTCAAATTTAAAAAAATGGTGAAATATATGGAAAGAGGCGTGGCAAATCCCACAAAGTATATAAATATATTCTTAATCAGCATCGTCTGTCTGTCTGTCTGTATAAACAAATGGATCTCGGGAACGGTTAGGCCTAAAACCACCAAATTTGTTATGAAGTCCCTCCTAATCTAAAGGCATAATGAGTTTTTTTTTTTTTCGATATTCAGCCAATAACCTATAGCTGCCATAGGAACGATCGGCCGAAAAAACCACATTTACTGAGAAAAACTTTTTTGTTTATAAAAATATCGTTACCAAAGTTTGGATTTAATTATTTTAGCTAATATCCAATCATAACATAACATAAATAACGGGTTACTATAACATATAGTTGCCATAGGAAAGATCAGCCGAAAAATGACTATAGAAAAAAAAAGTTTCCTATCGATACCTTTACATAATTAGTACAAAATATTAAAGCAAAAAAAAAAAAATATGTATATTGAATTTTGGATTGGGTACTGGGCATTCTATAGTCGGGTGTTCTTGTCAGATTTCGGATTTAAAAGTTTAACTAATGTCCAATCAAATATCTCAATATAATGTATATCGGTTCACTATATCATATAGATGCCATAGAAACGATTAGCCGAAAACCAAAATTCACCGAGAAAAACCTTTTTTATACCCTATACCAAAAAACGGTAAAGGGTATATTAAAGTTGTGTAAATGTATGTAACGACAAGAAGGAGGCGTGGCAGACCCCATAACGTATATATATCCGTCTGTCCGTCGGTCCGTCTGTATAAACAAACGGATCTCGGAAACGGCAAGACATAGAACCACAAAATTTTGCACGAAGACTCTCCTAATCCATAGGCATAAGAAGTTTTTTTTTTCGATATTCGACCTATAACATACAGTAACAACTTTTAGTAACATCAACTCCTTTGTTTTTTAAGATATGTTCACCAAATTTTGGATTTAATAGTTTTAGCTAATGTCTAATTACATATCTCAATATATATAATATTTCGGTTTACTATATCATATAGCTTTCATAGAAACGATCGGCCGAAAAACAACATTTACTGAGAAAAAATTTTTTGTTTAATAAGTTATCGTTACCAAATTTTAGATTTGATGATTTTAAATAACATCCAATCATATTCCCGAATATTATTAATATCGGTTCACTAAAACATATAGCTGCCATAGGAACAATCACACGAAAAATGGGTTTTACTAAAAAAAAAATTTTTTTCTTGAGATATCCTTACATAATGAATACAAAATATTAAAGCAACAAAAAAATATATTCAGTTTTGAATTGGGTACAGGGTTTTCTATAATCGGTTACACCCGACTATAGCCCTGCCTTTCTAATTTTTATATCTAGTTAGCCGAACTTTTAATTTTAAAGTAATTTCAGTCATACATATGTGAAATCACCGACTAATTTCCTGAAAAATTAAAGCGTATACTTTTCTTTATTTTATTGGAGGATCTTGTTCAACGTTTATCCCATGAATTACCTGATACAACGCGGTAAAGTGCGCCAACAGACGATAGGCGTGCCGGATGGGCTGCCGGAGCTGCTGTCGGATATAACGCGGGAGGTGCTGCGCTGCCAGCCGACCAAGGAGTGCCTCTGTCAGTTCATCATTGACTATCTGCACTCGGTGATCGTGACGCGCGAGAAGGCCATGGGTAAGTGCAAGCGTTCGATTGACGAGCAACGGGCATGTCCACTTGCTGCATTGCAGTTGCCAACAGCATACTGGAGCGTGCGCTACGCAAGGTCGACGAGGTCATTGCGGACATGTGCGTCTGCGATATACCCAAGGTGAAGTCGGACATGATGGCGCGCGCCATGGAGGATTGCTTTCGCAATTTCCTGGAGCGTCGTCGCTGCGAAGTGCGTCGTGGCAAGGAGATGGTGCAATTCGATGATTTCGATATGCTCGAGGAACTGATTAAGAAGTGTGAGTTCACCGACTATGAAATGGAGCGATCACGGCCCGCGCTGGAGAAGGCCTACAAACGCTTCGTTGAGGCCTACATGGCGGCAGCCGAAGGCACCGATGGCACCGAAATCCTCTATCAGTACTTCCGCAATCGTGAGCTGAAGCGCATTGAGGAAAGGCTGCGCGAAGAGGCGGCAATCAAGATACAAAGTCTCTATCGTGGCTATCGTGTGCGCGCCAGTTTGGATCGTGGTGTCTGCACCTGCACATGCAGAATGGTAAGAATCGGCATGATTTTTCTGCTTGCACACAGAACTCTTTATAAAATGAGCACATTTGGTCTTTCTAGGAAGCTGTAGATGATGAGCTGAAGAATCATGCAGCCAAGATTATAACAGAATTCATGCGCCGCAGCATGCTCAAATTGGTAAGTTGCCGTGAACTTAAGCTTAAAGTAAGCAAACGTTGAACTTAAAGCGTTGAACAGCGCCAGAAGGAGCAAGAGGGCATACCAAGAAAGGATCCCTGTGATCCGGAATCGCTGGATTCCTCGCTCTCAATCTCATATGGTGATGAAACTGCACGTGCTGCTGCTATTGATGAGACGCCAGCTGAAGCCGTCGAAGAGCCGACAGCAGCTGATGTCGCAGAGGCTGCTAAGGACATCTCAGTGACCGAACCCATACAACTCAAGCCAGACGCGGTTTCAGAACAGCACGAGGAACAAGTGGCAACTGCAGCAAGCGACGCTGCAGCAGCATTAACCACAGTGGAAGAACCAGCGCCAGCCGTGGCAGAAGCCACGCCAGCAGCAGCTGCAGCAGAAGAAGAAGCAATGGCAGCGCCAGCACCGCCAGCAGCCGAAGAAGAAGCGCCACTGGAAGCAGTATCGCATGCACCGACACCCCCGAATGCAGCCACACCGCCGCCATCAGTCACCGCAGTACCCGCTGCTGAGCCTGAACCTGAACCTGAGCCTGAGCCGGTAGCAGTCACTGAAGAGGCAGCAGAAGCCGCAGAAACAACAACAACAACAGCACCGCCAGCAGCTGCAGAAGAGCCAGCAGCAGAATAGTAACACACATGAACTACATATATTTTTATATTTATTTTTTTGTTTTTTCTTTTGTTTTGCTTGAAACAATTTTATTGCGCTTGCTACGCACGCACGTATTCTACACATATGAGACTGTTGAAGAAATAAAATTTACTGTTCAAAACTTAGCCCAAACGCTGTTGTATCCAAGAATCGAATGTGGACACGCGTGTGTAAACATCAGGTGCCACAAAGATGCCGCACACGATCATGCCATAGGAAACCAAGCCCACTTGCTTGACACCAGCATCGGTGCGCCTGACCAGCGGACCGCCAGAGTCACCCTGTAAACATTGACAAACGACATAGAACCTACATGCTGCTGTCCACATACGGCGGCAACTCACCGAGCAAGCGCCACGAAAAATGCCACGCGCGCATATTTCCGTATCGGTGACGTCATCCATGCCATTCTCGCGACATTGCTGATTCGTAATCGTCTGATAGGTCATGCGCTGCAATCTGTTTGGATAGTTGATGCCATCGACAAATGGAAATGGCACCGGCAAGCGCAGACCCCAACCTGTAAGCGTCACAGACACACCTGCGCCCACGTAGTCGCTGCCGCTGACATCAACAGCCGCAATGCTGACATTATTCAGCGTCAAAGGCGGTGCAATGCGCAGAATGGCAATGTCACTGGTCACCAGCTCCTGATAATCCTCATGTATGTCATACGATAACACTTGCGCGCGTATGCCTGTCTCGCTCTTGTCCAGCTCACTTATGCCGGCCACTATAGACATGCGTTGCGCATTCAGACCCTGGCAGCAGTGCGCAGCGGTTAGTATGCGATCGGGCGCAATAATCGAACCGCCGCAGAAGTGTGAGTAGCCATGGCTCGTCTGATATTGCAGCGAGACCTGATAGGGCACATGCTCGCCATTCGGCACATCGGCACCACCCACAACGCGTGTTATGCTGATGTTGCCATTGCTGGGATAGAAGCCTGCCATTTAATGTGTGTGTATGTGATGTGTGTGTCTTGTAGAAGAATTTACGTTATGCTATTATACAAAATATTTACCGTTAAAACGTGCAGTGCTGCCGTTGCACATTGTGCACAGCACAGCGGCCAGTAGTGCCAAGTTTGTTGCGCGCATTATGCTACGTCGTAATGCTGTTGGCATGTCTGAGCGACAGCTTTTATACCGCAACACATTTTAACACGTTATTTTCTAATGGCAGCAGCGAAATTAGCATAGATAGTAGTGGCAGACGTTAGTAGGTCGTTTTGGCAATTATATTTGCACTTGAAACTTGCTATTTTTTTGTTTTTAATGCGTTCTTATGCCGGTAATTAAAATGTATCAAGCAAAAGTGTGTCGCATAAAGAGCATAACAAAAGTTGATGTGACTATGCGCTTGGGAGATTGGGAGTTATGCTTATAAGTTACCTTTAGCTAAGCCAGCAGCAATTGTGGATTACTATGAATAATAATTAAAATTGAATTAGATAGCAATAGCGTTTTTTTTTTTCAATAAGCGTCGCATGTTGCCTATGATTGCCAAGAGAATTTCAGTTAAGATGATTTCAATTAACTGACGTTCAGAATTTTGAAGTTCATCCCACTCTATACACATGTTAAGGTTCCTTCTTTTAAGTTATCGTATGCATATTTTTAAAAGCCATGCAAAGCAAAAAGTTTGACAGCAGTTGATTAAATCGAGGTCACTGACTTTAAGTCAATTGAGTGTTAAATGCATATGCAAATATGTCATTAAGCGCATAGCATTGAAGTTTTTACTATACCCCAGGTAAAGCTAATTGCCTATTGGTTAGCCAGAGACGCCTCTCGAACACTCAACGTCAGTTTACTTTTGCCTGCTGCAGAGTGTTGTCGATTAAAAGAGGAGTTGGGTCAGTAAAATGAATTTTCTCTGTATTAATATAATAAAAAGCAGTTTTGCTGTGGCTTGTAATAACTACAGCCAGTTAAGATCTGTAAGTTACCGTAAGAAAAAACCAAACAATTGCACACATTATGTAACCATATATTTACTTGTACTACTTATATAAAAGCGTAATCACTAATTAACCGCAGTTTAACTAACTGCCAGTTAGCAGCAATTAAAGTCAGCTTGGTTTTTAACTTGAATTCAAGTTTTTGATATACATATGTATGTATATATTTCAAGAGCTTCGTCGACTATTCACACTCAAGCCAAACGTTCATTTATCCAAGTATCGAACATAGACACACGCGTATAAACGTCCGGACTATTGGAGGCGCAAAAAGATGTGCCATATGACACAACGCCCACTTGCTTCAGGCCTGTCTCCTGTTGCATGACCAAAGGACCACCGGAGTCACCCTGTTGAGCACATAAATGTGTAACTCCTGCAAAAAATTCACCAGACAGTGCACACACTTACATTGCAAGCTCCCTTGCCAAAGCGTTCCAGGGCACAAATCTCGGTGTCTGTCAGCTGTGACATGGTCTGCTTGCACTGCGAATTGGTAATCGTCTTGTAGGCTAACTTTTGCAGGCGCGTTGGATACCTTGCAAATGGGCCAGTGCCAAAATGAAACACAGAACCCCAACCGGTCAATGTGACCGCTTGTGCGCCACCAACGGTATCAGTGCCACTCACATTGATCTTATCGACACGCATGCCATCCAACTCGAAGGGCGGTTCGATTTTCAATATGGCAATATCGCTGGTGACCAGCTCCTGATAGTTTTCGTGCATTTCATAGGAGGTCACCTGCGAGCGAAAACCCGTGCTATCGTTGAGGTCACGTATGCCGGACACGACCGACATACGACTGGCATTCTGCCCGTTGACGCAATGAGCTGCCGTGAGTATGCGATCGGGTGCAATAATCGAACCGCCACAGAAATGTCGCTTCTTTCCATTCCTAGTGAGATATTGCATTGAGACCTGATAGGGCACATACTCCTCGGCCGACACATCATAGCCGCCGACCACGCGTTCCTGCGAATTCTGGTCGTCATCCTCAAAGTATTTATCAACTGAAAAGTACTTGGCTGAGTGGGTAAGTATTTATTTTAATTTTGCTGCTCACACGATCGAGCACGATGCCGCGTGGCTTGCTCCTGGCGTAGCCGATGAAAGGCGTCAGCGTTAAGAGCAGCAGCAGAACCTTGTATGCCATTGCGTTGTCTCCGGCTTGGACTTCTTTTAAACTGTAATACAGCATGGCATAGTTGGCGTTTCCATTTATATACTGCATGGCTTAGGCGCATAAATTTGAACTATTTGATTTTCGTAATTTTTTATTTGTCTAATTAGCATTTTATCTAACTCCATGGGTATTAACTGTGGGTGGCTGCATTGTCACTAAATAAATTAGCGTCATGTCCCCAATGCATGATAACGCACTGTGCATTAAAAAAAAAAATAAAAAAAGAAAAAAACGAAAACATGCAGAGTACATGATAATCAAGCAAACGACACAACAGCAAACAACATTCTAATAAAAATGCAAACTTAATCAACATCGAGTATCGACATAGCATAGAGGATCCTATTTTATATGTTATAGTTTAATTTTCGAATAGGCAAGTCACAATTCAGCACAATCTTGAGAAAAATGTGACAAAGTTTATGCAAATTCAACAAAACGGATCTCGAATAGACAAGAAATCTATTAGACAGCAGGAGACCTTTATTGCCATATAAAAAAAATTTAAATTGGTTCCCTAAGAAAATTTTGCTAACTCAAGAAGCACTTTTAAGAGCTCGACCAGCTATAAAAAATAAAATCACCTTAATTCTTGCAGAATATAAATTGCGGTAGGATAATCGGACCTCATCCCGACCACGCTTACGCAGTAAAAATTTAAACATCACGGCAGCTAACTCTTAAGTTGTCCTTTATCTCAACTCAACTACTGAGACTGGCTGCAGCATAAAAGTTTAACTTAATTTCACCTAAAGCCATACAGCAAACCCATTGAACCCTTGGCACGTTTAATGTTACTTATAAGCTATTAAGGCTACTGTTAGAATCTCAATGCAGCCGACGCACTTGCTCTCTTTCACTTAGACAGACCATATTGACGTCGACGAAGACAAAATAACAGCGTCGTAAAAAAAAAAAGAAACAGCGATAATGTTATAAGGCGTATGAACATATAAAATAAATCATAAAGCAATAATTTTGCGGCAAAAGGTCAAAGCGAAAGATAAAATAAAAACCAGCAGTCAGGCATACAGACAGCAAGACATTTCATTTGGCCATAAAAATTGCAGTGAAAATGTCAACGCTCAAAGCGGCGACCACACGCACAAGGCATAACGCACAATTCTCGCGAACCTGCTGTGTACATGCGTACATGTGCACACATACAAACAAACCCACAAAAAACATGCGAACCTGCAACAAAACCTACCAGGCAGGGTTCTTGAGTAAGCAATCAAAGCGAAATGTCATAATAATGATGGCGCATACGTACTTATGAAGTGTAGCCAAGCAACTAAACAGCCGCCGCTTCGCTTTGCTACCTACACACATGATGAATTCAGCGTGGTTTATTTTATATTATGCCGTTTTTTGGTTTTTGTCGTTTTTTTTTGCCTTTTTTTTTGTGTGCCTTCGCCTGTCTGATGACAGGATGCTTATCTTGTTAACACTGTGCAGCTGAGCTAAGCTTAGCTTGGCTGCCCAATAAAAATAACTGCCAGCAATAAGCGGCGAAAGATCAACTCCGCATATATTCGCTGTCTGTCTGTCTGTCTGTTGGTCAGTCCGACTTTCAGCGAAACTGCCATGTTGATGAAATGATTAAAATGCATTTTATTAGGCAGCAAGCATGAATGAAGGACGAATAAACGAAGCGCATAAGCAAGCGAACATTTTCAAAAGAATTACAATTTCTTTAAAAACAATCTGCATGGTCAGCCGCTGTCTGCCGCCTGCCTGCCTATGCACAAACGCAGTCGCACTTTTGTTTCGTCTGAAATTAAAATGATTTGCCGCTGCTCAGTTAGGTGTATTCATTGTTCTATGGCATGATTTAAGCCCTTTTCGTCGACGACGTCGTTGCACTTCGCTTTGACTTTTTTCTTTTTCTTGCTTTTGTTTTTTTTTTTTTTTGGTGGCGGTGCGGGTGTCGCAGGTTGTGGCCCTTGCACAGCGGCCAACGCGATTCACAGTTTGTCGTTGTTGTTGTTGTTTTTTCGTTTTTGCGATTTGCTTATCTTTCTTTCTCTTTCGTCGCTTTTGTTGTTTTTGGCTATTGGCATGACGCTGCGTGGCATTACTTTTGTGTTGTTTTTGTTTTTTATTTCATTTCATTGGTTATCAGCTCCAGCTGGGTGTCGAAGTTATTGTTAAGTGCTATAACCTTTAAACTGCTTGCAGCGAACTCCAGCTGCGTTTCGCTTAAAACTTTGGCTTTGTTTTAAAGCTGCATGCAAGTTTCATACGCCACATGCTTTTATTTTTTCACCTTTTTCTCTGCTTGCGCATGCGATCGGTTACTCGGTTACAAAATAAAGGCATAAAAGCACTTTTGTACATTTGAAATTAATTCAGTAGGCATTAAAGCAATTAAAGCAACATATACGCTACCTGATGTGGCTGCAGTGTTTTTTTATAACTTTTGGGTGGCATTTTTCACAGCCAACACAACACACAAGACAAACAGAGCACAACTGTCGATTCCTGAGAATGACACCTACGCGCAAGTGAAGCAATCAAGACAACCTGGATGCAGTTGCAGTCAGTCTAGTTGGCGTTGATCACTGAAACATTGCAATTTTAATCAGTGAATAATTTAAATATTCCGATTAAATTCGCATGTAAGCCACTGGCTGGCAGTTAGCGAATTGGCAATGACAAACAGCAAATTGAGCTGACCATAAACAAAAATAAAATTATTTTATGCTAAAAATGCCAAGGTTTAAATATTTTTCGGCGACTCGAAAAAAATTTGCTCAATATATATTTTTGTAAAAAATTAACTAAGATACTGCCAAGCGAATAAACTAATAAATTTACCTAAAGAAGTTATTGCTGGCATGCTTCCTATATAACTCGTTACAAAATTATGGCATATTTTTCTGCAGTTAATATATAACTGCAGCACAAACATAAGCTGGTCACTCTAAATCGCAGCAACGTGCATATGTATGTATCCCAACGTAACTCGGCTATCAGCGCATGAGCCGTGCTCTTAATTCATTCATACTAAGCAAGCGTCCGTCCCTAAGGCTGCGCTGAGCCAGCAGCCACCGCAATGCTGATACTGTTGGTGGTGCATCGTTCATTGTTGGTTTGCATGCCAATCTATGCCATGCCACTTCTTCCCGCACGCCCCTGCAGCTGCACTAAGCTTAACTGAGCTTAACGTAGTGACACCTCAGTCTGTCTGCTGCTGCTGCTCCTGCTCCTGTTGATATCTTGCTCGTTCGCATGTTCGATGCAAATCAGTCTCGGCGGCGGCTATGCTGCCGTCAACGTTTGCCGTATGCGTTGCTTGCATGTTGTTGTGTTTTTCGTTATTGTTGTTGTGGTTGTTGTTGTTGTTGTTGCAGTTCTTTGAGTTGTTTGTCAGTCAGTTGCGAGTTTGGAGCTGATTGCATTGCAACTAATGAATCATTTTGTTTGCTTACGTTCTGGACACACACGCATACACAAGCTGCCCCTCTTGCCGTCGCCTGCCCCCTTGGCTTGAGCCGTTTGTTTGTGTGCTGTGCTGTGTTGCGCATTGCGAATTAATTATGCACACCTTTTGGGTTTTTTTGTTTTTTTTTTTTATACTCTACAGTGTTGTCCCACATGCAAGCATTGCCTACGCTTTTGGCATTGTTTTTTGTTTTTTTTTGTTATTTTTTTTATTTTGTATTTTTCTTTGTTTTTATTGTAATGTATTTTGGGGTCCTGATCTTTGAGCTACTGTGTTAATTGTTCAACTGCTACTGCACGAGCGACGAGAACAGTTTTGAACTCGGAATGGCTTTATTATTATATGCGACTGTTGCCTGCTGTTCGTCTCTGCTGATTGCTTTGCATGTTGCGCTTTCGTTGTTTTTTTTTTTTATTGTTTATTTATTTTTTTGGTTTTTTTTTGTTTTGTTTCTGTTTGTTTTGGTTTTGCTTCGTTTTGGTTTTTAACATTGGCGCCTGTCGTGTCGGATTTAGCCTGGCTTTTGTTAATTGGACCACCCTGTATCGCTGTCGCTGCTGTTTCCATGACTTATCTACGGCACGTACTGACGCGCTGCTGCAACTTCTCAACTCTGCCTTAATTTAATTTACATATCGTCTGACATGTTAATCCGACTTTGTTAATTTATTTAACTCTTCTTTTCTTTCAGCTTTTGTTTTTTTTTTTTTTTGTTTTTTTGTGCTGCTTTGTGCTTTTGCAAATGGCAGAAATTCTTATTAACTCAAGATTATTAAAAAATTTGCTTTGTGTGTTTTAGTTGTCGTTGTGATTATTTTTGTTGTTGTAAACACAACATAACTAATCCGCCATGTTAATATTCTTTGTTTGCGCACTTCGCTGTTTATGGCTTTGAGCGCCGCAAAGTATGCTTTGTTATTTACTTTGCATGTCACATGCATTAAGCTCACAGCACACACATACATATGTACATAATATAGGTTAGCGGAGATTTGCTTGCGGCTTATGCGCGACTGTGAATTCTTTATATGATGTTTAAAAGGGCTTGGGTGAATTTTATAGAAAAAAAAAAAGAAGTTACTTTTAATATTAAGCTAGAGGTGGAATATGAGCAAACGGCAGGCAAGATGTCACTTTCGCTTTGGTACTGGAAAATTTATAATTTGAGCAGCTTAAAAAAGTACGGTTCAATAGTGTGGAAAAAAGTTAGCTGAATAATTAAATTAATTGCCAGCAAGGCAATTTCCTACGCAGTTGTTAACAACGCAGGACGTCAATCGCTTATGGCGCTGGTCGATTACAAATATAGAAATTAAACAAAATAAAAAACTGCAGCATTGCAATGTGAATTTAGCGATGAAGAAGCAACAGGCCACTTTAAGACTTTGAAATTATACTCCAGCCCTATAAGCCTCGCCGAAATTACAACCGACGCTAATGTGAAGCTAATGAATTTCCCAAACTGTATAATGCAGATTATTTAGCGATGTGTCTGCCATCATCTGCCATATGCAGCTATTATGCATGCATTAAGAAAACCAACTGAATTGGTTGCATATTGTTGACTATTCAAAAGTGATTTGCTAAGACGCATCAACTGAATATGCTATATGAAGTGATCGTCTATCTATTTGCCTTAGGCTGCCTACTCATCACACAAGCTGCTGTAGTGAACTATCAGGCGAATAAGCAGAATGGCAAGTAGCCCACAGAATTCAAGCAAATACTGAAACCTTTGACAAATCATTTTAACGTGTGCTAGGCCATTCATTAAAGATTTGTTAGCGACGACAAAGCCAGCCAGGCAGGATAATGTGGACCAGCAGCCAAAGCAGTTCGTAGTTTCAGTGCAGGTGAAAGAGAACGTGGGCTATAAGCATCTCTGCGGCGGCACAATTATTGCTGAGCGCTTCATACTGACGGCCGCACATTGTTTTATAAAATATCCCGCAAGAAGGTACCTGCAGCAGCTGAGCATATCCGCGGGCACTAATCAACTGCACAATGCTACGTCAGCGCTGCGTTTGCCCATTAAATCGGTAGTCACGCATAAGAAGTTTGTGCCGCTTAGAGGCTACGATATTGCCTTAGTGCAGTTGAAAGACTCCTTGCCGCTGGATGATGTCGCACGTTTTAGAAGCATCAACTACAACGAGACCAAGAAACCTGATGGGCTCGATGCGATACTCGTAGGTTGGGGGCGTGTGCTGATGGGCAAGCCAAAGCTGCTCGAATCATTGCATTTTCAGACAATGCATAATGCAAAGTGCAGATCAATGGGCTTCATCTATGAGACGAGAACCGAAATCTGTGCCATGAATCTGCGTGGACGTGGCGCATGTGATGTAAGTTTATTGCGTCTATAGTTGAAAAAACTACTTAAACATTTAACACTGCACGGCTACAGGGTGACTCTGGCGGTCCATTGCTGAGCGCCGACTTAAGTGTGCTGTATGGTGTGCTCTCGTATGGCAAAAAAGCCTGCCAGTACGGCAAACCATATGCATTCACGCGCATCAGTCCATTTGTTAAATGGATAACAGAGACTATGAGGCGTCTAAGCAAGCCGTAGCAGCAGCAGCACAAAGTAATTAATCAGCTGCAAATAAAATTTCCATTTGTCAGGCTCATTAATTGCATATGCAAGGCAGCAGATAAATGTTAAATAAAATATTAGTTGAAATTGAAAATAAATAAATATTCATGTGAGTATTGCTTTAAAATTAATTGCATGTTTTATATAATCAGCAAATTGCTCATTTATTTGAATATGTACTTCATTGGTTTTCTGCACAGATGTGCCAATGAGTTGGTCATTTTTTTTGGCAGCACTGTGCCTTGGCCATGCATGGCACACGTGTGTGAGTGAGCAAAGCATAAGCACTCGCATGTGTCCCTACAACGGCAGGCAGCCAGTGCGAGTAAACTGCAAGCACGACAGCGCACGAGCTCGCGCAGTCGGATATAAATTATGACTTGGGTATTTTTCCAACACGCAAGGTGCGTTGTTGTGTTCTATGGCGCGGGTGTCGGTGCGGGTGTGGGCGCGGGTGCGAAATTAAACAGATTTTTATTTGCAAATCAGATAAGCAGCTAAGACCATATGCGCGTATGTACACTGCATGTACACGTACGCTGCGACGTTTGTTCTACGTTTATTGTTTGTTGTTGTTGTTGTTATTATTATGCTGGCTGCTGCGCTTACTGCTGCTGCTGTTATTTTTGTTGTTGATAAATATATCGCAATGTCATTTTAATTCATTTACATGCATACATATACCATACATATGCAGATATCTCGGTTGGTACACACATGTGTGTAGGTAGGTAGTTTTATATTTATCGGTCGCTTGTGCTTGTTACCTAATTGATGACAACAAGTAGGCGCTTCTGCAGTCCACACGCCGTTCAAGCTTGCCAAGTTATGTTGTTGTTGCACGCGAAATTTGTCGCCAATGTTTTGTTTTTATTTGCGTTTATTTATTTTATTTTTTTGGAACTGGTTTGTTGTAAACTTTTAATGAAATTATTGCAGCAGCTTATGCTGCCGTTCAATTAGTCTGCAGCAGCTTTTGCTTTGCTCTTTACAGACGACTGCAGTTAGGTTTTTTTTGTTTTTTTTTTAGTTAAGTAACAGCAAAAGTTAAGGCTAAGCTGTAATTTATAGAAATGTAACTCAATCACTTCTTTTATTTGGCATTGCGGATTTGTAAATTTATTAGGCAATCAAAATAATGCACACAATAACTAATTGTCTGAGCTGCTTTAACAAAATTAACGGTAATTTGCACTCGTTAGGTACTTTTGATAGTTATAAAATAAAAACTAGAAAGGCAGGGCTATAGTCGCGCGTAACCGACTTTAAAAAACGCTGTACCCAATCCATAACTGAATATATTTTTTTGTTGCTTTAATATTTTGTATTCATAACATAAGGATATCTCAAGAAAAAAAAAATAATTTTTTTTAGTAAAAGGCATTTTTTGGCCGATCGTGAAGATGATTGTATATTACTTAAAATTATTAAGTGCAAAATTTGGTAACGATATCTGAATAAACAAAAAAGATATTCTCAGTAAATGTTGTTTTTCGGCCGATCGTTCCTATGGCAGCTATATGATATAGGAAGCCGATATACATAATATTGAGATATATGATTAAGCATTAGCTAAAACTATTAAATCAAAAATTTGGTAACGATATCTAGAAAACCAAAAGGGGTTTGGTTACTAAATGTGGGTTTTCGGACGATCATTCCTATGGCAGCTATATGTAATAGGTCGAATATCGAAAAAAAAAATAATAATAATAATAAACTTGTGATGCCTATGTATTGGGCAAGTCTTTCTGCAAATTTTGGTGATTGCAGGTCTAACCGTTTCCGAGATACGTGCGTTCATACGGACATGGCTAGATCGACTCGCCTTTCAATGCTGATAAAGAATATATGTAACCCTTTCCCATTTTTTGGTATTTTTGGTACAAAACAAAAATAATAAATAAATGCAAAGTGGATTTCAAAATCTTCTTCACAATTAAGTTTACTATATAAGTAGCATGCAGAAGGTGCCAAATCACTTGATAACCTAGCAAGCCATAGGCTTTCCCTCCCCTCTCTCTCTGTGTGCCTCTTTACTTTAGTATGAATGTAAAGCTAGCCAAGCAACATTTTAGGTTGTCATAATTTGCATTGTGCTTCATGGTATTCATTTATCTTACAAGATTCGCCGCTGCCTGACCTTGAGCTGTTTTTGCTATTTTAAATAACCTAGAAAGAATTAGTTTATGCAATTATGTACATTGCGTATTGTTTAAACAAATATTTGGCAATGATAAAAGCGGCTCTTATCTCGATGCGAAGTGCTAAGCCAGCTGACATGGATGCTGCTATAAATATGCAACTGCGCCTGGTGTGGATTACACTTTCACAATTGTTGGCACTTGGCGCGTTGCAAGACATGTTCAAATTAAGTTTGGCTCTGCTTTGCATATGCTTTGGCAGCTTGTGCGTAAACGCATATGCAATGGCTTACAGCGAGCAGCTGGTGACGGAAATGTTGCCGGAGTTCACAGACTCTACTGACTCTGCTGATTACAACGAGACACGCGTCAATGGCGGCCAACCCGCAGCCGCTGTGATACCCTATCAGGTGTCCATGCAGTTGAATCGACGTGGCCGCTGGCAGCATTTCTGCGGCGGCTCGATAATCAGCGCACAGCATATACTGACGGCAGCGCATTGCGTGGACAAAATGCGCATCGAGGAGGTGTCCATTGTGTGCGGCACACTCAACTGGAAACTGGGTGGCGAACGTCACCGAGCCGTGGCCAAGCAAGTGCATCCGCACTATGCCAGCAGTCCGCGCATCGTAAACGACATTGCCATTGTGCAGGTGACGCCGCCATTTAAGCTGGAACGCCGTGACATCGCCACCGTTGCCTTGGGCGGACCCAGTCGCATCGGCGACAGAGTGCCAGTGCGTCTCAGCGGCTGGGGCTCAACGACGCAGACAACGGCGGGCGCCACGCTGCCGGATCAGCTGCAGGTGCTGAACTATCGCACCATAACGAATGAGGAATGCGCACAAAAGGGTTTTCGCGTGACGCCAAATGAGTTGTGTGCCTTGGCGGTGCGCGGACAAGGCGCCTGCGTGGTAAGTTATGGCAGTACGCTGCACAGCCTCACATGATTTTAATGCAATCTTTGGCAGGGTGATTCCGGTGGCCCCTTGATTATACCGGGTCCTGTGCCGCAGCTTGTGGGCATTGTGTCCTATGGCACGGCTGCGTGCGCACAGGGTAGACCAGATGTCTATACGCGCGTGTCAAGTTTTCTCATCTATATTAACAAGATTATACAGAAGGACCTGCAGTGAAATGCTGTGCAGCAGACATGACAGCAGACAACACAAACAGTCCACGCTCAACATGTTCACGCATGCCAAGTGTTGAAAACAACAACAACAACAACAACTGGATAAAGACAAACTATGGAAAACATTTTAAAGACTAATAAATTTTGCCTTGCCTAAAAAGCATTTTGTTTTTTGTATTTATTTTAGTTTTCATTTATGGCTTTTCGGCGTCTAATTAAAACTCTTGTTCGATATTTGCCATGGTCAACCATGTCGGCCTGTTGCGCGTCGCTGCTTGGCGCTGTTCCAGTCTGTCCGTCCGTCCAATCGTTCTGCTCCATGATAAATGCAAAAAGCAATTTATCGCGCATTTAACTTGGCCTGCAATGGACCGTCTGCACTTCACGCAGTGCCAGCAATTTTACTTTCGTTGCGCGTCTGACGATGCCTGCCTGTGCCTGTGCCTGTGCCTGTGCCTGTCTATGCGCATGTCTTGGCTTGTC
This sequence comes from Stegana nigrithorax, assembly GCA_037044495.1. NCBI lineage: Eukaryota > Metazoa > Arthropoda > Insecta > Diptera > Drosophilidae > Stegana > Stegana nigrithorax. The sequence goes on from JBAMBQ010002682.1 coordinate 21,223, forward strand.
GTCTGCCTGCCTGGCAGCCAAAGAGCCAACCAAACTCCCTGGTAATACGATATTCGATTTTATGTGCGACAAATACGAAGTGCAAAAATTTTTATGTTCAATTTCTACGCTGGTCTCCTATTTGTAGTGGAACCAAATTGTTAGACTTGTTGTTGTTGTTGTTGTTGCTATTGTTATTGTTGTCATGCATTTCTCTAAGTTTGCTAAGTAATTAAATTTGCATAATCTAGTGACTAAGTTGCAACGTTACACTGCCCAAGCTGCTTTGGGTCGCATATAAGCTGCAGAATTTCAAATCAAAGAAAAACATGCCTCACAATTTTCATTGCCTCATTCATAGATAATCTATGACATGGCCAGTGATCCTTAGTAATTGTAAATTTTACACTGTGATATTTTCTAAGCTCACTCTGCTGTGTTCTTGCTGTGTATTTAGTACAGATAAACAATTGGATGTATTAGTTTGATTCGCAAAAAAAAAAAAAAAAAGAAACAAAAAACAGATAGAATAGAAAAACTTCATTATATCTGAGCTTCTTACATATATTAGCCAACATAAGATTCGCAGACCTAAAGAACTTTAATTACAACACTCAGTACGAATAAGACTCTCTCTCTCTCTCTCTCTCTCTCTTTCGCTTTCTCAAGATCAATCATTATATACATTCTCTATTATCAATTTGTAAATCAGCCAGTTTAACATTTTCTTTATATGAACTTTTCGTATTCAAACGTTTGTAGTCGAGTGTAGTTTTAATTTGTAATTTGTTTTGTTGTTAGGTGTGAAACTAAGCGATTTTATGTAATTTTAAGGTGCTTATGAAACGCTTGATGCATAACACACGCTGAAATTATGCAGGCAGACATAAAAATTTAAAACGTTAGCATGAAGTCGGGCATAGACTTTTATATATATACATATGTACATACATACATATATACCCATATATGCTTTACGTATATATAACATTTTAGATTTATTGTATTGATTCATAACATAGTAGTGCAGATTTATTTTTCATTATTATTTTGGCTAACGTAACGGTAAAAGCAATCAACAGCAGTTGAAAAAACTTCATTCTTGTCTACTAAAACACAATTTTTAGTAAATCAGTTAGCAGCGTTGCTGTCTGTCAGAACATTCTTTTTCATATCGACAAAATACCAATAACCGATATACGAATAACAATTTTTTTTTTTGCAAAAATGTCACATAGATATAAATTCGCCGAGGGTAAACTTCGTTTTAGATTGCAGCCATAGCAGGAATTGTTATTTTTTTTTTTGTTGCAGGTGAACGTGTGCTCTGCTTTCACGGACATCTCATCTATGAAGCTAAAGTGCTGAGGTGTGCCATCTCAAAGGATAAGAAGGTAGAATACTATGTACACTATGCCGGCTGGAGCAAAAAGTAGGTAAAAAAAAAAAAAAATATCACGCCTTCACTTTCTTTACTTTATAAATAACTGCGCCTAATTCCTTGGCCAGTTGGGATGAATGGATGCCGGAGCATCGTGTGCTTAAGTATAATGAAGTTAATGTGCAGCGACAGAAGGAAGTGCACAGACAGCATGCGGCGGCTTCGACAAGCCGAAAGCGTAGCCACAAAACCAAGAAGACCCCAAGCAGCGGCAAACCCTGCGCCATGTCTCCACCGAAGTCTGTTAGCTTAGAAACAGCTTCCTCCAGCAGCTCTGCTGATCCGACGCCAACTTACAGTCGCAGCCAACGTGGCAGCTACAAGCCAGCAACGCACACAGTAACATCCAGCAGCAGCAAGGAGCTGAAGGACCGCAGTAATTGTGAAACACTCAAGGATGAAAATAGGCATGGCCATGTGCAGAAGACGAAACGTCACTACAAGTGTAAAGTATCCTTAAGCAAATGCAGCGCAGTTGCCCACTCACCGACGCTTGGTCACTTGGCGCATAAGTTATCCAAAAGTCATCTCGATTGCTCTGAGGATAAGCGTTTTATACTATATCACGCAGCAGTTGAAATTGCTATTCCCTTGGAACTAAAGCAATACCTCGCAGATGACTACGAACGTATTACAATGCAGCGCAAATTGATCAAATTGCCGGCAAAGCCCACTGTGCAGCAGATTGTTGAGCATTACCTGCATGCCGCAACCCCGCATGCCGGCAAGGACGTAGCCCTGGCTGATGTGCTCGCAGGCATTGTGGCTTACTTTGATGCGTTGCTTGCCACGCAATTGTTGTACAAACACGAATGGCCACAATACGTTTCACTCACAAAGCAACAACCCACAATGCCGGCATCGCAGCTGTACGGTGCCATGCATCTCTTGCGACTTTTTGTCAAGCTCGGTTCGAAGTTACGCTACGCGGCACTGGATGTACAAGCCATGCAGAGCTTGCTAAAGCACATACAAGACTTCCTGAAGTTTTTGCTTAAATACAGGCATAAGTACTTCAATGGTGTCCACTACGTTAATGAGTACAACAATTTTAAAAAATAAATACTTAGCATATGTGTTTAGGAATTTGTCTATTCAAACTATTTATAATCTAATAAATGTTGTGATGTTACTTTTTTTTTCTTTTAGAATCCTCATGATTTTTTATTTTTTAGTGTTAGAACCTCAAGAGTTCTTGCTTATAGCGAGGAGTTAAAGCATATTCCGGATCTTAAATGGCCAGCTTTAGTTAATTTAATAATAATATGTAATTTATGTAAAGCCAAATAGAATGAAAACCATGTACATATGTTAAAAAAAAAACCGAAATAAATAATAAATAAATATATAATTATATATACATATATATTTATACATATGGATTATACACTCCCGATCAATGGAATAGACTTGGCTTTTTTTTTCGCTTTCCACTTAAATTTTTGCAGTAAATCTGCACTTTTTGCTGGTTTTTTTTTAGAGATAGGAGTTACCTGCAGAAATTTTACAGTTATGATTTATTTCTGCTTTGCTTTGCCTATGCCAAAAAAGTATGCTTTGTAAGCAATCATTAGAATAGACTCAGAGGCTGTTTAATATTAGTTTCCGATAATCTGGGCAAGGTAAAAGCAGCATTTCATTAATTCTCTCAATTTTCTATTGAGAATTCTTGAGTCTATTGCTTTGATTGGGAGTGTATTGTGCCGACTGACATACATTAACTTGCCAATGCGAATATAGAAGTAAGATGCTGATAATCTTCAAATTTTATAAAATCTTTTTATAGTACAAAATTCTATGACATTGTGTCTCATGCTCTCGAAAGATTAAAAAATTGTTATCATATTTAAACTTTGCAAACAGTCGGCACTTATGTAACGTAATTCTAAGACTGGCATGCATACTTAAGTTCTGAATCATGTTTTCTTATTAAGCTGTGACACATCTTTCTCTGCAACTGTACCCACTATCTAATATTTATTGAGTTTATTAAAATAGTAAATATAATAAAAATATAAAAGTTGTTTCTACTTGGTTTGTCTCTTGCATATTTCCATTAGCCATTAGTTGCTTGCTTATTCTATTATATTATGTAGTTTCATTATTGTTTGTTATTTTTCTTAGCAGTTTTTGTTGTTGCAATTGTAGTTTTCGTTGGCAAGTCACAGACAGCAACTGACCACATAAATTCATTTAAATCAATCAATTCAATTTGTTTGTCAATAAAATTTAAATGAGTATTTCATTTAAACAAATTAAAATTCGACCCAGTTGAATGTCGTAGCTGGGGCGCGCACTCATAGCCCATGCCGGCCGCGTGAATAAGACTCATCATCAGCATCAGCATCAGCATCATCACGATCACGACAAGCCAACGTTGCTGCGTGTTTGTCTTCATCAACAATGAAAATTGACTGCCAGCAATTGCTGTGCAAAGGAGTGAGCTGGACGCCATGATGATGATGAGCAGCAGCCTGCTTTGATTTCGTAAGACGAACTCAGACCAAATATGAATTCAATGTTTGCGTATGAACACACTTGAAAATATTATTATTAAATATTTTACGGTTTGGCCGTCTTGTGCTCTGCACAAACATTATATGAGCAATAATTGCTGCTGCAGCGTTGGGGTATTCTTTTTTTTTATTTCATTTTTATTTATACGCTTTTGTTTGTCTTTTTGGTTCTGTTTTTTTTTTTTTTATGTAACTTGGCTGTTTGCCTTTTTCATTGTCAATTAAAATCAAATAAATTTATTTGCTGGTTGACATTCGCTGGTAGTTCGTTCACTGATTCAAGTGATTCGATTCCATTTCATTGTATGCCAAACAAGTGCATTGAGCACCAAAAACTTTGACCTTAAGCTTGGATGTCTACCATGAGACATGAGCAAGCCAGGCATGCAACATTATGTCGACTGCATGCGTGTAGAACTTTTGCTATGGGATCCATACTCTACTCAAGCGTAATTCTACTGTGAAAACAAAGAGGAGATATTTGCATTTGCTATAAGACAAAATAATGACGCATGTGGGCTGCGGGTGATTAATTTTTAGGTAGCAGTAATGAATCAAGTAAACCAATTTAAATTTTCGTACCTACTTAGATTACTTTTATTGTTTCTGGCATATTTTCTTTTAAATTTGGACAAAACAATAACAAAACCAAATACAGGCAGAAAATAAGCAGGCTATGAGTCTAAAGTTTACAAATTGGCTTTGATACCAAAACGCGTTTGACTTATCCTACTCAGCTGCAGCTCATCCATACATTGTAAACAAACAACTTAAAACGATCCAACTTAGTCATACACAGCTTAATGTACTGCATATAGTGGAAAACAAATTTCAAACTATTTTCTTTTATTAAATCAAAGCAGGCATTTTATATTTTGTTACATATAATAAAATTTAATGCAGTTCCCACAATTTTACTTTCATGATTCTAGGTTGCAGTTGGTTAAATATATGAAGATTATTATAGATTTGGTGAATATGATTTGAAAGTCTAGCTTAATGTATTTAAAAAAAAAAAAAAAAAATCACGTGCCAATGAAAACAGCGTTAAAGTTTTAAGAATTTTTATACTACTTATTATCTTTCTTAGTTGATCATTTTTATAATGCACATGTGCCTTTCATTCCATATATTTTACATTTCTAATTTAAATTCTTTTAGTTACTCTCTACTAATTTATGTTGGTTTTCTTTTTAATTTATTTTATTTTATTATTAATTATTATTATTATTTATTATTATTAATTTAATTTTTTTTTCCAACTTGACTGCTTCTAAATGCATTTGAGCGTAATTTCATCCATTAAAAAAATATATTCTCTAAAAACGCATTTCATGAAAAAAAGCGAGAAAAAAGCACCAAAACTCATATTAACCAAAAATTAAATTCATATTGAAAATCGAAATGCAACAACAATTTCGCAAATAGCGCGTGAGGTCGTAAGTTCGCTAGTCCGTGCAGTGGCAGCCATGAGCGAAACGCAAAGCGCAGCACACGTGCAACGTGCAACGTCACCGCTGCAATCACGAATGTCAATAGGCAATTTGCGCATGCGCAGAGTGGCACTCGAAGCTGGTCAGCCGCGTCGAACTTGTGGCAATGAACAAAGCACGAGCGGACGTGTGGTCGGCAACAGCGGCAGCATGAGACACACATCGCTACTGCAGCACTCGTGTGTGTGATGAGTTGATTGCTGCTGCTGCTGCTGTTTGCTGCCGACTGTTGCTACACTCACACGTACCGTGAGCCGTGAACTTTGACTGTGTAGTTGCTTATTTCGGATTTTTGTTGATGAACTTATTTCGTTTGCAATCAGCACAATAACAACAACAACAACAGCAGAGACAGCAGCAAGAAGACAAGGCTGCAACTGAAACTATTGCAGCTGCAGGTGTCTCACATGTGGCCTCTAAAGGCTCACTCAGCTCACATGGGTTGCCTGCAGTTGCCTTCATTTTGTTTTGCAGATTGGAACTGTAACGAATCTTTGATAGATTTTTGACACCTGCGAAGTTTCGAGATTTTTTTTCTTGGCTTGCTAATATGAGTTGAAATCGAATTAAGAATTTTTCCAGGCCTAATTCACTTTGACTTTGGAAACTTCAATTGAGACACACAGCAAGCCATGAAAGTTGACTTTTGCTAGTTTGTAGTCGATTTCTCATTTCAATTACAAATTTCAAGACGTGCCATTGTGTGTATATTTTTTTCTTTCTGTTATTTCGTTTTCAAGAACTATGGATAATCTTGAATTTGAGACACGTGATGGCGACAAATTTATTTTGCCATTGAAGATTGCTCAGTACATGGGCACTATGCGAAATATGTTGCGCGTATGCAACAGTGAAGCCGATACAGTCATACCTCTGAAAAAGATTAGCACGCGCATTATGCGGCACATCCTGCGCTGGCTCATGCATTATGCCTGCCACAAGGATTTGGATGTCAAACAACTGCAGATACACGGCGTGAAGGACAAAGATACAGAAAATCCTGCAGCAAGTCAGCCGGCCAGCAATGTTGAGCTTGATTTGAATGTTCCCGCAGCGCACTATGAGGAGGATGAGGATGATGATGAGGAGGATGATGATGATAATATTGAAGGTGGATATGAGGAAGACATTGATGCCGATGATGAGGATAATGTAGCGGATAGTGCCTTCGCGATTATGCCTACGCATCAGAGTTGTGCCAGCCTAATGGCGCAAATGTCATCCTTCGATCGTGATTTTCTTGCCAATTTGCCGCAGAGTGAACTCTTCGAGGTCATGGATGCGGCGCATTTTTTGGAAATACCCCAATTGGAGAAAATCGCCTGTGTTTTTGTTGCCATTAACATCAAAGGCAAGACCCCCGATGAGCTGCGCATATTGTTCAACGAACGTTCGGACTTCAAGCCCGGGCAGAAACAGCAGATGGAACGCGAATTCAATTGGGGTCCACGTTAGTAATGCTTTTTATTTTCATATCATTTAATAATGTTGTGTTGTAAAGTTTGCGGAGGTGTAGTGTAAACTTTTCTATCTAATTTTTTACAAATTATCAAGAGTCCTGTTAAGAATGTGTGTGTGTATGCAAAAAAATATATATAAAGCTATAAAAATCGAAAAAAGGAGTATTTTTGACAATTGATCTTCGATTCTATACAGTTAGGATCAGTTTGGCACCTCCTCACCTTTTCTTATATTCCGTATTCAAAAATGGTGAAGGTTATTGCAAATGTATGAAACAGGCAGAGGGACTCCACAAAGTATATATATTGATCAGAATCGAAAGGCGAGTATGAACAAATGAATCTCTGAAGCAGTTAGACATACAATCAAATTTGGCACGAAGACTTCTTATATATAGGCATGAGTTTATTTTGAAGCCTGAATCAATGGTTCCTCAAGTGTAGCCTGCCCTAAGGCTTTTTTTGTTTTGTATGGGTGCTCTGGAATCATCATGATACCGACAGTTTTTTTCTACAAAATTTTATTATTATTTTGAAATTGGCACCGAGTCCTAGGAAGTTATGCGTATCCAAAAAATAAAATGAAGATTATTTTACAATGTTTGCCGTTTTGTTTTTGTTAAAGTTTAGATATGCCAAGTTTCTTGATTAATAATAAACGTCCTTTGTTTGACAATTCAACCCTTGGACTTTATTTCTCAGCAGATTGTTGTTTTCATTGAACAGCGAAGTACGCAGCAGCAGCTGTTCTCTCACTATGCTGCCACATAGTTAGTTTTTTTTACTCGCGCATAATTCTCAGTTGAATGAAAGTATTTTCATGGTCATTTCTCTACTTATTACATATTTTTAAAGTATGCGCTGCACTTGATGTCCGATATAAAATGAAACCGCATGGTGTTACGCGTAACAAATACCAACGACTTTCACTTGTGTATATGTGCGGATTGAAGCCAAGTGGGCATTCCGTTGGCCGCAGCTTGGCCATAAATAGTGCAAACTCAACTGAAACGCAATCAGTAATAATTTAATATAAAATCCACAAAAGCGATGAGTTGCAGTGCCATAAACCACAGGCTAATGCTTACTTACTAACAAATGCCAAGTGCAATGAGGCCGCATCGGCGACCGGATCAGACCGGGCCAAGATCATGTATAAGAGTAAGATTTAAATTCATGAAAAACTCTGCCTCGGGGAAATGTACATAACTCCCGCAACTAAAAGACAAATTTAAGAAAGCAATTTAGGCAAAGTCTTAGTCTGGCCAGCAACAGTCGCACAAAAGCAACCGAATACCAAATAAAGTCAAAAAAGGCAGCTTGGCTAGACAAAGGAACCAAAGCAAAATGAAGCAAAAAGAAATAAACGCAAAAGAAAAAACCAAGACAAGACAAGAAGAAGTCAACTTTCATGTAGGATCAGGTTTTGCGACCGCACAGAAGACTCATTCACTTGCTTTGTATGTGTCTGTGTGTCAGCGTGTGTGTGTGTATGTGTGTGGTGTTGTTGTTGTTGTTGTGTGGGTGTGTGAAATAGGGCTATGCGTTCAAGTGAGATCTTGACTCCCAGCTATGCAAGCTATGTATACACTTTGGCTAACCACTCGCATGGGATTTTTTTTTCTTTGAGCTCGTCTTGGACATGGACATGGACATGGACATGCACAGTTGGCGATTTCATTTTGATGATAATAATGGCAAATAATTATAATGATCATGATTACAATCATCATCGAAATCGAGTATTATGAACGAAAACAACAAAACACTATAGCAACAACAATAACAACAACAACAAAAATCGCGGCAAGAAAATACATATAATGTAATGATGACTAAGCAATTTACCGTTTTGTATAGATTTCAAGACAGGCATTGTTGCCATTGCTCTCGCTGCCAGGCTAAGCTAGCGCGGTTAGTGTGTAAGGTGGCCATAGTTCATCATCGTTTGCAACCTGAACACTGCACAGTGGTGTGGGCGGTTTTGAAAATGTCTCAAAATCACATCACAACTTCCGTATGCTAATACAAATTAATTACTTCAAAAAAATTCATCAGATCTTCTTTGGTTTTTTTCTATTAACCTTGATGTACCTAAATCTTTGAAATATTTTGTATTAAAATGCTTAGAAATCATGTCTTTCTAGTGCATTTTAGTATTAAGGAACTTTCATAGTTTTCGTATGATTCTTGACTTTAGTTTAGCAGCGTTGCTCATGCTAAGGAAGCACATATATATATAGGAAATTTTTTATTTATTTATTTATGCAGAGTTTATAACTTATTAAAAATAAATATATAAACTATATTTTTATAAGCTATGGCTATGGGGCCTTGAGCTTTATATAGAAAATTTTAATTTAAAATAATTCCAATACCAATGTTTTGATATAAGAAGGTATTAATGTCTGTGAAAAAAAAAATATATAATGGAAATCTAAGCAAAGTGATATAAATAAAATAATTTCATAGAATAAAATTTTTGTTTAACTTGCACAAAAAATGATCATGTGCTCGACTCTCCCAGTCCACAGTGCGCATTGCATGCTGGCATGCCTTGGCGTGGCCGTGGCGAAGGTGGCGCAGACGCGACCAAAGCCCCAAACAGGCAACGTGAAACATCTTCAATGAAATTTCAGGTCAATTGTTTTGTGCAAAGTGCATCGTTGCATCTGCAGCGTCAGCATCGGCATCGGCATCAGCATTGGCAACGGCATCGACAGCCACCACAGCAGTGTCGGAGGAGCAGGCAGTCGGTTGCAGCTTGCGGTGCAAGTTCGACCGCAAGAGACAAAGACAAAGACGAAGACGTAGACGTAGACTTTGAGTACTGAGTGTACGTGTGGCTGCGCATCTTTATGCCATTGCATGCATGTTGACTGACTGGCTGCCTGCCTGGCTGCCTGGCTGCCGGTAAGCCTAGCCAACAACAACAACAACAATAACAATAATAATAATTTCGCAATTGTTGTGAGTTTTCATTTTGGCTTTATGTTTTATGCGTTTTCCCTGCGTGCTTTCCTCTAGCCACGCCAAGCTGAGCTGAGCTGCGTAGGCGCTTTCACAGATTAATTGAAGTCATAAGCAATTGTAAACTTATCGCTTTGCGTTTCTTGCTTATTGCATTGTTGTTGTTGTTGTTATTATTGTTGTAGCTGGTTACGCGCATCTAACGGATATATTTTCTTAGATTTTTTTTTTGTTGGTTTTTTGTTGTTTTGTTTAGCTGACATAGCTTTGTGGTTTTGTCGATTTAGCGATTTGTTATTGTTTCGCATTGTTGGCATTTGGTTTCTACTTTTTACTTTATTTATTTTTTTTTGTTTTTTTTTTTTTTTGTTTATATTGTTGTCTATTGTTGATAGTGTGGTGGGCATATTATTTTAGTTTATTATTGCTATTGTTGTTGTTGGTGTTGATTTGATGCGCTGCCACGTTCTTTAATTTGTTTCTATACATTTGATTGTGGCACACTTTGCGCAATTATTTGATTGCCTTTCTATTAAGTACCGATATAGTTCAAAAGTTCAGACAATCAGTAGCTGAATGCGTTTATGGCTTTATTACTTATTTGTGTCTACGCAATAGTCGAGGTTAAATTCTGATATAATTGAAATGCCGTCTTCACTGCATGTGCACTCCAGTGTGTGGGAGGAAGTGAGACAGGCAATCTGTAAGTGGCTAAAATATTAGAAAAATATTAGCAAGCATGCAAACGTTTGCTTGTGGTTAATTTTATGGCATATTTATAAACTCCAAGTGAATGTTTGTTGTTGTAAACCAAGAGCTAAAATGGGTCAACAATTGTGGGGAGAATTTTGTATAATAAATTTGCGCATTAGCAAAAATTTATGAGCTCCGAAACTAAAGTTTATTTGAATTCTTGGCAAGTTATGAACTTTTAACTTTTAATTTAGATCCAGGAGCATTTTTTCGAAACTTGAGCAAGGAGAAATATGTATCCCATACAATTTAGTCACAGTGCTCTATTGACAGCCAGATATAGTCTAGTTCTTGAATCTGCGCAGTTTTGGTTTGAGTTTATCTTTTACAAAAACTTTTTCTTCTAGTTCGATCATAGTAAAGTGGCTTGTGGCTAATATCATTTTAACTATGTTATTAGCATTTTCATCAAACATTTCTATGCATTAATAACTATTATGATGTCTGCTTAGTGTGGCATTAATGGTCATATTGCTTTTATGTGTGGAACTACCTCCATGTAAATTATGTTACCAACACATATTTGACCTCTGACCTTTACTTATTCGCCTATGTCCCCGCTGCTAATTAGCGCCACTTGGCCAACGTTGCTCAGCGTTCTGCATATGGCAGCCTCAACTCTTTACAAACTTAAACATGTTTTTTTTAAAGATGAAAAAAAATGATAGTGGGAAGGATAGAGGAGCAAAAAAAAAAAAAACGCGTAGGATATGGTGATTTTTTAATAGCGCAAATTAGTGTTGGTCTTTTATTGTTCAGTGGAAATAAAAGTGAATTACACAATTTGGCATTTGTTGCGGCTTTAAATAGCTACACAGCAGCAGCAGCAGCCACAGCACATGTGCAGTTCTGTCCTAAACACAAATAAATCAAATTTGCACAAAATACTTTAGAAAAATTTCACGACTTAAAGGCAATAATAGCAACAGAAGGCTACCAACTGCTAAACTATCCTACACATCAAGTGGACCAAAGTCAATAATAAAATTTAAAAAAAAAAAATCACAGAGCAACACACAGAGACAACAAATTACCGCGAAAGCTACGCAGCAGCTAAATAAAAATAAAATGAAAAGAAAAAAAATAAAAATAAAAAATTTAAAATGCTTTTTTACGACGACAGAATGAAATAAGTTGAAAATATTTTAGTGTAGCGCACAAGAAGTGAACATCACCGGGAAACCAACGCAGCACAGTCATACGGCAGCAGCAAGAAGCGACTGCCACTGCAGCAGTCAGCAGCAGCAGGAGCAGCAGCAGCAGCAACAAAAATGATAAATTGCTGACCGTTGCCAGTTTCATGTTGGCACAGCGACACTAACGGCGCACATAGATCAAGCGTCCCAGACCCAGCCCCAGTCTCAAGTCCAAGCCCAAGTCTAAGCGCGAGTTCGACTCAACAGCGACGGACATGCCATGGCAGCAATCGGCTATGCAAAGTGTCTGTGCTGAGCTGCGCAAGAGAAAGGCAATAGGCAACAGGCAGCAGGCACATGCGCTGCCGAGTCGCTGAGGAGAGGGGATCAGCGCGGGACTGCGTTTGAGTTTGCGTGAAGCTGCGCAGTGCGTAAAGTCGCAAGGTGAACATTAGATTAGACAATTTGTAGATGAGTTTGGCATGTCTGGATTTGTAGTGTTTTGTTCAGTTGTTCGGCATGGCTTCAAGCGCCACTTTCGTGGTGGCACATGTGTTGTGTGTCTTTCTTCTTTCTTCTTTTATTTGTTGTTTTTTTTTTTTCTTTGACTTGTTTTTTAGTTTTCTAGTTTCGGTTTTTGTTTTAGCGCAGGCTACAATTGCACTGCGCGCAATCATTGTGTTCAATTTGCATAAGTCCTCTATAAGTAAAATGTTTAATCACAAGAAGCTCAAATAAATAAGTCAGCTTGGCTTCGAAATTGTTAAGCCGCAAACGAGAAAGTATATATGCTGATCTGTATGTACTTAGCATGCATATAAAGCAAATATCCATACTGAGTTTCCACTTCGAAGTAAGTCAAATCGGTGAGATTGGCTTTATATGATAAAATGCTACTTGAGCATCTGCAAATTTTGTTCTTTGCAGTTATTTTTAAATTTAGAAAAGGCTGTGTAAAGTCTGTTCGACTGCTCAATGCTTAACATTTGAAGAGCCAGCAACATTTTGTACGTTGCATAGAGAATTTGTTTGCTGCAATTTAAGTAATCAACGTTAAATTTTGTAACATTAGTTGAGAGTTTTTAAAATTCATTAGATTTATTCCTCTGCTACGAAGAAGGAAATATGAAACTAGAAAGGCCCTAGACCTAGTGACCTACCCGATTATAGAATACCATGTACCCAATCAAAAATTCAATATATATATATTTTTTTGTTTCGATCGATGGGAAAAAAATTTTTTTTTATAAAGTAATTTTTCGGCCGATCTTTCCAATGGCAGCTATATGTTATAGTAAACCAATATTTATAATATTTAGATATATGATTGGAAATTACTTAAAATTAATAAATCTAAAATTTGGTAACGATATCCTAATAAACAAAAAAGTTTTTCTCAGTAAATGTGGTTTACGGCTGATCGTTCCTACGGCAGCTATAAGCTATAGGTTGTGTATCGAAAAAAAAAATCAAATCGTTATGCCTATAGATTAGGATGAACTTCGTGCCAAATTTGGTGGTTGTAGGCCTAACCGATACCGAGATCCGTTTGTTCATATGGACAGATAGATAGACAGACGGACTTGGCTAGATCGGCTCGCCTCTCGATGCTGATACAGAATTTATATATACTTTGCGGGGTCTGCCACGCCAACTTCTGCCTGTTACATACAACTTTCATATACCCTTTACCATTTTTTGGTACAGGGTATAAAAAAAGATAAAAACATTCGAATATATACATAGTACTTAATTATTAGGGAAGTCAGTGTCAATTGATTACTTAATAATTTTCGTGAGTAAGTGCCTCCTTTTTTATTTTCTCAAATTCAATATGCATATGACATAGTTTGAAAATATTGTATAAGCATAGGAGATTAAAAAAAAAATAGGCAATCTTCCGATACTATATCATATTAAATTTTTGAATGATTTGTCTATGATTAGAGCCCAACTTAATAGTTAATGTTGTGGCATTTCTTGCAGTGTAGCTATTTCTCCGCAAGCATTTCTTTGGCGATATTCACAGTTTCTTCGTGTTAATTGAAAATTGTTCGGTAATGTTACTTATCTTTTTTATCATATGATGCTGTCGATGTCTGCGCAGTGGATGGCGGACGGCTGTTCTTCTGCTGCGCGTGTTTAAGCTTTGCGTGCGGCGTTGACTTTGGCTGTGTCTGCGACTACGGTTGCCAGTGTCCATAAACACCATGCCACACCTTAGGCACAGCATATTTGATAAACGTCTTGTGCGCAGAGACGCCTCACACTAGGCACACTCATGTGTGTGTGTGTGTGTGTGTGTGTGTGTGTGAGTGTGTATAATCCGTTGTTGCTGTTACTTTTGCCATGTAGTCAATTTCTGTTATTTATTTTTTTAATTCTTACCAAAAGTTTTTGACAACTTTCATGTAGCATGAAACGCACTTAAGACATTTTTTTTTTATTTATTACAGGCGACACTTTTTTCGACTTTAATTGCGTTGTGCTGCTGCTGCTGCTGTTGTTGTTGTTGTTGTTAGTGTTTTTCAACTACAAATAAAACACCTGTGGCATTTTGTGTATATGTCTCCTGGCTTTGTCTCTGTTGCTGCTTGGTAAGTAGGGTATTAGGACATGTTCGCGGTGTAAGCAAAATGATTGATTGTCTGCCTTCTGTTGGGTTAACAATAAAATTGAATTTGTTCACTTGCCGCTTTAAGTAATCTTGATAATGGATACCGTTTTGTTGTCACGGCAACTTAACGGGTTTTTACCGTAATGTGCGGCCTAAGTCATAGATAAAGTTGAGTAAGAAATTGCTCATAAGTTTTTTTGTTAAATTTCGCTGTAGGTGGCTTACAAAGTCATTTTACTGCTGGCATATTACTGAGAAATTGGAGTGTTCCTTTTACTAGAATTATGCTTTTAAATAAATAAAAAACAATATCACAACAAATGTGCACCATAACAAGAATTGCTGTTCCTAGCAGTTCACTTTGTTGGGTACTACAAAATGTTATGACTTGAGTATTAATTGTGCGGGGCCCAACTTTAATTATAAGCTTTACTTGATCTGCATAATTGTGGTCGCAGAGGCACACATAGTTAAAGATAGGCATACAATTCTCATCTAAATTTTCTCGTTTGTCACACAATTTTATTGCAATACTCGGTAGCTTTTTGCATGGTTCTGTAGGCCCAAACATCGCTACTATGTTGCAAGGCAATCATAGTAAATACATATAAAAAAAAAATAATTAACTCTTACCCAAAAAAGGCTTGCTAAGTGCTTTAAAATTTTCAATTAAAACTGTAGCGCAAAATATTTAAAACCCAAACCATATAATTTCAGCAAACTGGCGTACATACATACATGCATGCATACATATGTCAATAATGATAATCTTATGTAACGCATACGCCAAGTATGCCAGCAAATGTTGCGGAATAATTAAAATTGTGAGCGGAAGTTGTGCATACACACACACACAAACACACAGAGACATAACTAAACAACCGCAGGCAAACATAACAACAACAACAACAACAATAGCAACAGCAATTAGACAAAATAATAACAAGAACAACAAGCAAGTGTGTGGACAGCGGAGCTGTGAGTGTGGCTGTGGGTAAGGGTTGGTGTGTGTGTGTGTGTGTGTTGTTATGCTGCTAATAAAGGAAACAATTAAAACGCAGACTTGACAATGCCAAACGCCAAAAAAGGCAGCCACAGCAACAGCAGCAGCGAAGTAGGCGCGATTCGCCACATAAGTGATGACATGCTGCGCCAAAAACGCAAGGATAAAAGCCGGAAGCTGTTGTATGGGCAATAAATGTGCCACACAATGGCACGGGCAGCGACAAGTCAAGGCGCGGTAAGACAAGCCGCGAAGGCGTGTGCATATGTGTCGTCTATGCGACTAAATGGCAAACGTTAATGGAAATATGACAGCGACGCACAATTTCAGCATTTTATGATTTCCTCTTCCTTGATGCTGCCACACTCACACACACACACATATATGTATATATATGCAAATATGTCGTGGCATTAATGTGGCCATGCACGCGTGGAATATGCAAAGGATATGTCTTGGATTTACGGCTTAAGGAAGTGTGCTGGCGCGGCCGTAAAGCATCCAGGCATGCATGCATATGCCAAATTTTATTGTCTTGTAAGTTTGTTTTGCGTTGTGCGGCATAAATGAAATGTGTTGGCTCCTTGCGTTTGCTCTGCAGCCTGGCAGCCTTCTTGTCTATTGAAATTCATTACAGCATGTGTATTTGTTGTACGATTTAGAGTTATGCTGCCATGTGTATGTGTGTGTGTTGACTCCTTTTCTTATGTGCTGCCTTGCTGCTCACAGCGCTTAACTTAACAAGCGTGCAAATATGAAAAGCGTTTTGCATTTAACGCATTTGCCAAACAGATGTTCGCATGCTGCCTCAGACCCAGCTGCGCGTGTGAGTGGCAGCAGGAGTCTCGTGCGTATTTATTTGCTGTTGCCTTCTTGTTTGCATAAATAATTAAAATCTTTATTTGAAAATTCAAATTGAAAATTAATTGCCAGGCGCGCGCAACTGACACAAATGTTTGACTTTATTGGCTTAGGGGGCTCCCAGCTGAAGTTAGCTCAGCGCAGAACAGCAGCGCTGCCAGTTTGAGTTTGCTGCTTACACTTGTTAAATGGTCAGTATTAACAATTGTTGGGACACTGCTTATGGAAGTTTTAGCACAGCCAAAGGAAGTTTTCTGAATGCTTTGGACTGTGAGTAACACTCTCTTACTGTCTAGTTTCTCTGCAACTTGCTGCCAATATAATTTTTGCATACCGAAATACTCTGAAACACTGAAAAACTTAAAACATTCGAATTCAGTTCGCTATCATGTCATATATCTCAAGTCATCTAAACTTAGAACTGCACACAGGCGTTGCTGTTGTTTTAAGCAAAATTCTATAATTTCTCAGCTGATTGCATATATGCTTATATATTTTAAAGTTTACATATATTTTAGTTTAAGAAGCAAAGTGAAAAATAAATTACAGTCAAACTTCCATAACTCAAATCACCATTATACAAACAAAAAGTTCGACTTATTTAGCGCAGTCTAGGAGACAACAATGTATGAAAATTACACGCTATTTTCACTTTATTTAGTTTGAGTTATAGAAAATTCGTGTTATAGAAGTACGAGTTATGGAAGTTTGATTGTATTTAAAAAAATAATATATATAAATAAATTAAATAGAAACTCGCTGCTGCGTATCAATGAAAACTGGGGTCAATACGGACTATGTGCTAATTTAGATTACTATAGAAATATTAAATAGGAAGAATATTTATTAAATAGTAATTAATGTTATAAATTAAGCTTAGCTCAAGTTGTTGTTAGTTAATCCATAGGCAATCTGTGCAATGAAAACTCTGCAGGATCAGAGTCACAATCTTGTCTACGTTCAGCTTTAAAAGCTTTGCCAGATTAATATGCGATTTATGCTAAACCACACAAATTCCAATGTAAATTCTGCTTAATTAACAGCATTTTTTTGTTGTTGTTAAACACAAAGCGACAACAACAACAATAACAACAACAACAAGCAAATGCCAACTAGTTAACAAGCAAAGGCAACTCCCAGGCCAAATACGCAGCATTGCGCGGCTTCCCACAGTTCCTCGACTTTCTCGTACTTGCTGCGCAGTAATTAATGATGTACGTGCACAGCCACTGCCCATGTGCCGCTCTCTGCCGCTACCCCTCTTGCTCTCACGCTACCAGCGCCTGCATAGACAAGTCAACGCTCTTGCTGTGCAAATATTAGCAAATTATTTTAGTTATAGAAATTCTTGGCAGCAGCAGCAGCAGCAGCAGCCGGTTAGGATGTGTTTTTGAGACAAAGACAGACGAGGACAGACATATTTACATCTTGGCTGCCGCTTAGCTGCGTGCAGTGACAGTTTTCTTCAATAATTTCGCAGTCAGCTACTCTGTCAACCCTCGCAAACATTGAATTGAAAGAATCCTTTTGCTTAAACTGCTTAGCAGCACAAGGCAGAGGAGGGCGCTAATGATGTTCTGTGTGGGTTTTCCTTCTTACCGATAACGATGCGCCGGGGACAAGAGGCAAGACAAGACGAGACATTTGGCCATTGAAAATTGTATGTCTGCCAATATTTGCACTTTTACGTTTGGTTGATTATGCTTTTCTTGTTGTTGTTGTCGTTTGTCAGTTACAAGACGTACGATGATTTTAGTCAAGTAATTAAAAACACCTTTCAACTGTCACATTTTGTTGCATGCTTCCTTGCGCTGTTTGACAGGAAAATTTGTCAAATTTGCGGAAAAAATCGATTTATCAAATTTGGAGCAGATAGAAATTTTAGCAAATTGCTTTGAACTGCTAATGATGCCACATATGTGCAATGTAAGGGAAATCTTTAATTGTTGGTAATTTTGATTGGGATATGCTTTCACCTAAAAGAAGTTATTTTACATGGGTTGAAGTTCCCTGGCTGCAGCTGCTATCTAAAATTGACTAAGTAAATAACTTTCATTGAATTGTGTGGAAATTAAAAGGGGATAAAAATAATATAAATATTACTGAAGCTTTTGCTACATTGATAAGTTCTTCAGAAGTAGATATAAACCTGTAAGGGCCACATAAAATGAAGTTATTGGCTCTTTTTTAAAATTCTTGGTGAGCGTATTGAATATTTTAACTATATCTGTTAATCAATTTACTAAATCAGCATAATTGTAGAAATTTCGGAAAAGGTGTATGGGCTTTGAAAAACGTTAAGTTAATCTCAGAATAATCTACTACACGGGGAGTGAATGCTTTGAGTATTTATCACGGTAAAATGAAAAAATCCTCTTCGGCTCGCTTTGTTATTCTCTCTCTTAATTTATAAAACTTGATCCCCAATAGTTGTCATGCACGCATTGCTATATTTTTAAAGTATCTTTGGGAAAAAGTATGCATTGCCAGATGCCGAATCAAAAAATCAAGGCTTTGAAATTAGGCTCTGTGCTATAATAATCAAATTCCCATAAGCTAAACTCAACAAGAATATGCAGATATCTTAACATTCTTGCTGGCACTGCTAAACCGTTAACAGTATTATTATTCTGTTAAGCGCAAATATTAACATACTGTTAATTAACATTTTCCAATTAGTCTAAGCAAAACTGAACGAAACTCAGTTATAATAACAGCGCTCACTGAAATTCACTCAAACATAGTTGGAAAAGCGACCGCCCCTTGAGCATTTTTATAAAGCGCTCAACGAGGTTGCACTTGTATATGTATAACACATATGCGCGCGGTTAGTAAGAGAACCAAGGCATGCTGCACTGCTCTAACGCAGTGCAAACACAGCATAGCGCTTAGCTTAGCATATCGCATGCGTGCGAGTGAGCAAGTGCCACTTTTAATATATGTACTAAGCTGAAGTAAGAAAATTGTGTATGAAACATTTCGAATGAGAAATTTCCAGTTTCAGGCGACAATGTCGACGGTAAAGTGTTTGTTTCTTTCATTAGTGACATTGTCATGCCGAATAAGCTAAAGCAAAAAAAAGATGAAAAAAGGCAAATAAGCCAAAAATAACGTATGTTTTAAGAAATCACTTTGGCGTGCTTATCAGCGCTTATCAAGACATTTTAAAAATGAATTTCTATGGTGTATTTGGCGAGTAATGAAAACAATAATAATTGTCAACAAAATTAAACAAAAATAATTAACAAATAAAAAACAAAAAATAAATAAAACTAAAAGTATTTCAATATAAAGCCAAAAATATTATAAAAATATTGAAAGCAAACAAAAATAATCAAAAAAAATTCAATGAAAAAATAAAAATCTATAAATGAATGAAGTCATGCAAAAGTTCAAAGTCCCGCAACGTTTAAAGTCTAAGTGCTGCACACCTCATTTAAAACTTCTTAGCCGATTTCTTTACAGCCTCTTAAACACAAACATTTCCCCCGTGTGCTCACGTGTAACTCTTTAAGTAAATCAAATATAATTAATAGGTTGTTTTGTCAAAATATACACAACAAAAGCCGGCGGCCTCTGCTACCCCTTGAACCTGAGACCATCGCCAGACAATGCAGCAAAGGATGCTGCACGCTTGCAGCTCATTCACAGTTTTCTTATTTTGGTTTTTTTTCTTTAACTTTTTAACCTAAAAAACCGGCTAACCCATTTTTCACGCATTGCAGCATCACATCTCAAGTCTGACATGGCAAGGGTTTCCCTACGGCAAAGAGGCCAGCAAAGGCTGCTGTAAGGGTTCATCTTTAACTCGTGCGCATTGTTTGCCCCTTTCATCTTTCATCTTCTGTTTTATTTTTATTTATTTTGTTTTTTATTTTTTTTTTTTTTAAGGCAAATAATGCAATTTTATTTATTAATTTTGATTGGCTTGTTTTCGTCAAGTTCAAAGTATGCGACTGCTTAAGCATTTTTGTGTGTTTTGGGTTAAATTCGGACTGTGCTGTGCTGTTACTGTGCCCAGATCTTGAACTTTCTTCATTAATGCCGTTGACATTTGTGGATGCTCGTGGCTGGTTGGTTCAAGTTCAGCAGCGTGCGGCCTTTGCTGCGTTGTGTGTTTGTTGCTATTGTTGTTGTTGTTGTTGTTGCTCTTGGTCCAGTTATCTGCAACTGTCATGCCCTTGTGTCTAATTTTTGATGGACATTTGACCGTTAGCTGTGCTTTATGCTTGTGAGAAAATTCTTTTGTTTTTTTGGAAGCATTATGTAAAAATATAAGAAATTTTTTTTAAACGTTGTTAGCTTTAAAAGCAACTTTGATGCAAAAATCTAAGTAAGAAAGAAAATCAAGCTGACAGCTGCAGCCTTTTTTATGATTTTTCAATCCATGTATTAAACCTTAACAAAAATTTTTCACACAGGCAATTAAAAAACATAATAAAAAAATGTTACTTGAGAAAATCCAAGTTTTGCTTAACATTATAAGAATTTAGAAACAATCAGCATTTTTCTACATTTTAATGGCGGGAAAAAATGCATAACTTGGCAATATTTTTTTTAAGCAACTAAAAATTGTCGGAAATACCTAATTTGGGTTTTTTTTTTACTTAGAATAATTTAAAACAGACGTTATGACATTTTTGCAGGATATCCCAAATGATGAAAATGACAGCAGCTATTTTTAAAAAAATGTCATAGCATAAGCGAAGGTTCATTGATCTGATTTTATCTGTATCTGGACAGATTTCTTTGTCACTTGACACTTATGTACGTTCGTAGTATACATATTTTTTTGTTGTTTAATGTATTAAAACATTTGGTTATAATAGAGCAGGGGAAAGTAAAAATATAAACTTAAATTTCTCAATAATTTCTCAATATTTGCAAAAACAACAAACACTTTAATTTTTATACAAAACGCTGCACAATTGTTTATAAAAAAGCGTACATTTCTGGTTCCTTTTTAATACGCTATAGTGAAGCTTGACTGTAAATTAATAATTAAAAAAAAATGTAGACATCAACAGGAAATTTTATAGATAAATTTATTTATGCATTTGTGTATTTTTGCAACCAAAAGGTAACAATAAACTTAGAAAATTATTATAAATAAATAACGAACTTTGCCAATTCAAATTTTCTTTGATGTTTATTTTCATATTTATTTATATTTAATTGCTCTAGCTAATTTAAAGACGGAAACTTTTTAAAACAAAAAATACGTTAACCAAAAATTGGCGCCTGCAAACTAATATCAATAAAAATTTAAAAAATTATGTGATAATTCTAGAAATACAGGGGACCTAACTTATAAGTAAAAATCCAATTAGTCACAGCAACAGTTAAAATCATAATTAATGATGCGCAACGTAGGCAAAGCAGAGGAAAAACCACCCAAAAAATGAGAGAAATTACAAAAAAAAAAAAAAAAGAATGTAACAAATTTTTAATTCTTGCTTTGCAAATGTTTTTGATTTTGCAAAATCATTTACAAGGCAGGCACACACCCTAGTAACAAATAACAATAACAAAAAAGTTACGTTACAAAAATGTCACAAAAACAATAAAAATAAAACGGTCAAAAAAAAAATGGAGAAAAGCGACAAGAAAAACTAAAAGTTGCAATTATTTGCCGTGGCAGCGGCATTGGAAAAATGCTGCAAAACGGCGGCAAAATGAAAACTGTAAAGCATAACGAAAGGCAACGGAAATTATGCCTGGCGTGTCCTTAACATGTCCTTTTGCGCATGCTGCTGACCGCGTTGTTATGATTTTTGCATAGCGACAAACAAGAAGGAAACAAAAAAAAAAAAAAAATTAACGACGAGCAATAGGCAACAACAAAAACGCAGCAGCATAGAAAATTGTTGCATGTCGAAAATTGTCCTTGGCATGCCACACCCCAAATGCTCAATGGCCAAGTAGCATTGGCAGCGTTAATGACTGATCCACATTATGCCGATTTACAGCCGCGTAGCGTGTCGCCGTTGCACATATGTCTGTTTGTGTGTGTTGTGTGTGTGTGTGTGAGTGTACATGCAGCATATTCACCTTTGACCCAGTTTTGGAATGCATTTGCTTTTGACTCGATTTTCATTTTCTGCAAATATTTTTGCATCTCTGTCTGGGCTTTGCCTTTGTTCAACTTCATCGTCATCATCAACATCAACATCATCATCGTCGTCTTGGTCTTTGCTCCTTTTGCATATGCAAGTCTCGGCGCCCTTTTTAAAAATTTTACTTCACTTTATTTTGTTTTCCATTCCATTCTTTTTGGCTTGGCTGCATGTCTGTGCGGCGCATTTTCTTTGTTTTTCCTTGACAAGGGCCGAGGCGTCGCCTGACGTTGAGCTGCTGACTGTGTGCCAGTGCGATTCCGACTCTGATTCGGATTCAGATTGCGTGGCGGCGGCGTAGCTGCTGAACATTTTTATTATTCAAACGCATTTGTTTTGCTTTCGACGCTTGTTGCATTGACTTTATTATTTTTATTATGATTAGTTTTTTTTTTTCTACACTCGTCTCTTCGTTTTTTCTTTTTTTTTTTCTTTGTTCTTTGCATAAATAAATAAATATTGACAGCTACTTCTTGCAGAAAAGAAAGGCAACTGTTTGCGCTTGTGTGGCTAGCAGCAGGATTTTGAGGATTTTTCATTTATTTACGTTTAGAAGCGGATGAAAATTTGCGATTTTCGCGCTTAAATTTTTATGTTTTTTGTGCAACATAAAATTTGGCATAAGTCATATTAAAAATGTCTTGCATTGGAAACTATAGCAAAGCACTGGAGTGGAATTCACAAGGATGCAGTTGATTGGTCCCAGCTACAAACGACAAGACTGCCTGAAAATTAAAAATTAGAATACAAATAGCTTTAAAAAACGAACTAGCAGCATAAAAAACCATGAATTTGTAGCTCAGCAAATATTAAGGGTCTAAGGCAAAGTGAAGTGGTCACTTAACGGGATTACATATGCATAAAGACTATTTAGCTCATGATTCTTATAAACACTTATTTGCTTTTTAATATTGCAAGGGATTCCTCAAACCATAAAAACATCGAAAGTAACCAAGCTTAGTCAATTATGAGATATGACTGACCTGGGCCTAGGCTGAGTTAATGTGTATTATAATTGGTTTTATTAATATATACATTGTTTGTATTTTATTTTAAGCTTAATTATTATTCAATTTATTTAATAAAATATAAATAACTTACATAAGTATTTTTTATTTTGTCTAGAATAAAACTTATCAACTAAATTGTGAGGACAATATTTTTAAACATTTTATCTTTGAATTTTAGTGCAAGGTGAGAGGTGAGTATTAATTTTATAATAATAGGGATGTTAGCAGCGCAGCACGAAAATTTAATAAAATTTGTTGCATTTACGCTGCCAACAAAATTCAACTCGCATTGAAAAGTTGTTATAAAATGCATAATGCAGCTCAGCAGACTCATAAATTAAAATCAACAGCACTAAAGCCAATCAGTAGCAGCCATGCAGCAAAAATTGTTGGCAATGTGCTGCATAATGCCTATCAAATAGTCCTTAATGATGATCACACTTAAATAAAAACTCAAACGCAGAGCCACTCTGCAATGACGCCAATAAATGCAAGTCCAATAAGGCTAACAGAGCAATTGCCAGTCTTTTGTCTATAGGCTACTGCCACGCCTCATAAAAGCAGACGCCAGCCAAAGTGTCCTGCTAATTAAATTAGACAAGTATTTTGTGTGCTGCGCTGCACAGGACTATGCGCATTTATTGATTGAAAGTGTACAGCTGCCAGCGCCAGAGTGAAGCACAACGAATCGCCTTGTCGAGATAGAAGCTGACGACGATGATGATCGTCAGCGCGTCTACTCAAGATTTTTGCTGTTTGATAGGTTTGTCATGCTTATAAATGTTTTTATAGCTGTCACGCATAATAAGGAAATTGCGATTTCATTTTTATGATTTTCTAATGAAAAAAAGAAAAAGAGCAGAAGAAGAAATACACAAATGAAATCTTTAAGACATACAAAAACCGCACCTGGACAGAACGCGGTGTGCCTACGGAATAGACAAAAAAACCGAAAAAATCAACCCTTCATAGAAGCAACTTCGAAAGCAAAAGCAACGGTCAACGTTGACCTTAGATGACCTATGCTGATGTTGCATTTGCATAAGAAAATAATGAATTTTGACAATTGAATTTTTGCTTGCATGATTTTTGGTATTTTTTCCATTAAAAATAAACAACAAAATCAAAGAGAATTTGTTGGCATACATAAGTGAAAAATAGAAACTGGATTTCGTTTGGCAAAAAAAAAAATCTTTAGGGTCTCATACACATAGCATAATCGCAGTCGAGGATCTTAGCTAATAATAAAAAAATTAATTAAATTCTGTAAAATAGAAATCAAAATCCTTGTCTAACTGTGCACTGAACCATTTGATTTTCATATACCCTAAGCAGTCGATATCACTTAATTAAAGCCGCATTGAACTCTCAACTCTCGACTCGCTCCACTCGCCATACTCGACTCGACTCGACTCGCAGCATCTTAAGAGGCTAAACAACAATCGCAGTGGCTTGATTGACACTTCGCTGGCATTTCAATCAAATTGCGCAAGGGACAGCAGGCAAAGATTATTTAGCTTGGCTTGTCTTAATTGTGTTTGACATAGTTGTGAAATGCGCAGGATGCTGCTACGGTGCGACTTTATACGAGGGTTGGGGTTGGCACTTTGTTTGTTAGCATGTGAACAGAATAAATTCACAAAGCAAGATACGTTACAATTTTTGTTAGTTACGAGTTTTGGTTTTTTTGGAAAAAATCTCAACAGAACTAAGCGTAAAGTTCAATTCGCTGACATTTGGTCAGTTTCGCCAGGCAAGGGTTAAAGCTGCGGATGCTGCCTGGCAAGCAGTTGCCATTGGTCAAAGGTAAGTCAGCGGGGTGGCTAAAGGGTTAATATGTTTCATTTTTGGCGCATGACATATAATGCAAATTTTTGTATTTTTTTTTTTTGTTAATGAGCTTATAATGCGAATTCATTTTAGGGGTAATTGAAAGGCATTACATATACTGATTTGATCCATCTAAATTAAGTAATATTTGCTACAGGTTTGAATGGAATTTAATTTGTAGGCAGCATAATTAATTAATTTGCATAAAATAATATTCAGCAAAAATTGTTAGCACTTTATCATTAGTATAAGGCGATTAAAAGTATGCCAACAAAATTAATTTATTTGATGACTTTGATAAATAAAGTTCATTTTTACATTTCACTGTCTGCCAATACTATTTAAAATCCTTTGAGGTGATTTTGCCTTATTGATAAATTTTATTCGTGCATCCAATTGTTAGTTGTTTTAGAAATTATTGACAAAAAATTATATTGCAAATATGGAAGTCGAAAGCCTTTGCGAGTTGCATATAAAATGCTGAAAACCTACTTGAATAAGGCATGGGTTTGAAATTGAAATTTTTAAAATAATTTTTCACTGCTTCAAAATACAAATTTTGCGGCTGAGTTTTTACCAAATCCTATACTTGTGCTTAATTTATATATTTTTGAAAGCTAGAAATCAATACACAGTACTATGTAGTCAATTTTATTTATTTAAACTGATTGGAGCTGTCCAATATGTCGTGGTTAGCGTCTTGCCCATACTGCTCGGCATATGCCAGACTACCTTGCTGGCTATTTTAGCTTGTAGCCAACTATGTGCGTACATTTTTATGAGTAACATTACGCATGCACGAAATTATGTCGTTTGGCAAAAGCACAAACAAAAAGTCAACAGCTGACAGCTGGCAAAATTGCTGTGTGAGCATGCCCTGGACATGGGTGTTGCCAAACCCATAAGTAACCTTAAAAAAAGGTACAACTCAAATGTAGAGTAAGAGAAACTAAAACCATGCAATGCGTAATGAAATGCTTAGCAAATGGGCACAGAAACACAAAAAAGGACATGCAGCAGTTAGCAGAAGAAGCAGCAGCAGCAGCGGCAAACAACTAAATACAAAATAGTTTAAACCCTTGGACAGTGACAGCGACACTGAGACAGTGTCGGAGGCACACACCCGCATTTGATGTCTTTGTCGGCAAAGGTGCCATGTGCCAATGCCGCCTACCCAAATGCGGTAATGTGCTGCCGCTGTGCCTTTGTCCTTGTGCTCACTTGTCGACAATGCCGGGACAGCAATGTTATTCAATACATTGATTTACTGTACCTATACCACAGCATGCGCTTAAGTAGCTGAGCTGCCTACGCTGCCGCTTACAATTCAGTTTAGTTCAGCTGAGTTGCAGGCACACGTCGCACAGTTGGCCACCTTGCGTTGCCCTGCACCGCCTACACAGATAATTGTCCATGGGCAAATGGTATTTATGGACATTTTAGCCTTTTATGTCGTCACAATGTGCCACACTAAATGGCATATTTCCTTTTGGCATTTCCCACTTTGTTTATTTTGTTGTTTGCCAATTGCTGACAACTATTTTAGTTAAGGTTTCAACTGACCAATGCTGTTGTCCGTCTGTTGCTGCTGCTGATGCTATTCCTGCTGCCTTCCTATGGCTTTCGTTGTCTTGTGCCTTGTGTCGTTTGTCTGCTGTGTATAAATTTATTAGCAATTATTTTAAGGCTTTCTTCAATGGCTTTGTCTTGTCTTGACTTTGTCTATGGCTTGTTTTTCTGCCACATGAACTTCCGAAAACAATTTCATGCACATTTTGTGGGCGTTGTGGCAATTGTTTTTTTTTTTTTTGTTGTCGCTGCCATATGCGCAAAAAGGTGTTGATATCTTAATGCCGGCTCACCATTGACAAATTTTGTAGTCTGTGAGCCAGTGGAACTGTGGCAATAAAATATGTTTAAAATGACCAACGAAGTAACTGCAATAATTTTATCAAGATGCTTGGCACGCTTTAAATTACCACAAAGTAGCGCAGCAATCCGTACAAGCGGCGATTGCCGCCTTAGATACAAATGTCAGGCAAAGTGACGGGCGCCTATTTGCTTCAAAGATGGCAATCGCACGCAATGCGGTAATCCGATCCCATTGCTGCCAAAGGCATTGCGCAGTTTGCTAATTGTCACAAGGCTGAGCAACTGAAAAACACAAAAACCAAAAAAAAAAAAAACATAGAAAAATATTGTTACAGTTTCGCATGGCCCAGAGGCAGTGCACACCCCTTTTGACGTCGCGCATCCTACGTTGACTTGTGTCAGCATCCTTTGTAGTCGTAAGTGTAACCGAAACCGTAACCCTGTTTTTTACCACTTTTTTGTTTTTTTGTTGCTAAATGTTGGCAATGTGCGTAAACCTTTTGCCTGTTTATTGTTGCTAAACATGCGGCCGCGGCCGCCTTGCAGACATTTGCCACAATTGTAACTTTATAACCCAATTTGTGCATTTGGCATCGCGGTTAGGTAATTAAATCAGTTTTCATGAGCTCAGATTTTTCTCTTTGCCTTTTGTGAATGGGGTAAAGCATATAAAAAACATTTGTTGCTGATTGTTTAGATTTGGCGTCAGTTGAGATTTATGATGTTGATATTGGATTTGGGTTTCATTTTAATGTATTGCATTTTAAGTGGTTTGGCGGGGGGAGTTTACAATAATGAAGTCGGCCTTTTTGGCAAGTTAAGGCAAGCAAGCAAAAAGATAGAGAGAGAGATTATACATAAAGTCGAGCAAAAATGCTTAAGAACTTTAAACTTGAGTTTACAAATTTTGTGGTAAGTTGCAAAAGACCAATTAAAATTTTTTTGAAAATATTGTGGCATACAATAGAAATTTGTTGGACTTTGATATGAAATTGAAAAGGAGCGACTCCACTGAATCATAAAGGTGGCTTAGCGACTTGGTTCAGCCCGGCTTAACAGATCCTACTATAAATTTCGCTAGGCTGTTTTATTTTAACTCCCAAAATATAATAAATTATCCATTGAAGATGTAAAGAAAATTTAAAAAGATTTTTCAATGTGTGTTAATGGCAGATATATACATACATATATAAAAAATAAATGCTTATATGCAGCTCATACTAAATGCGCTTACTAACCCAGCACACGGCCAGGAGCACCTACAAAGTAGTCACAATAAAATCATTTATCTGAGCAACCCCAGCACATATCGCGACACTTCAAAATGCAGTATAATAAATCATTAACTCAGATACAAAGTAGGAACCACTTAGCTGTCAATAGAGCATGACAATCAATAGCCGGAAAATAGTTTTTAAAGCAAGCGTAAAGCAAATCACACAAGATGAAAAATAAATGAAAAATAACACAGAAAAAAAAAAAAAAAACAAAAAATTCAACACCAAAAACACAAAAAATCACAAATTAGCTGCGCGAGTGTGAGAACTTAGCGACAAGGCGACCAAATTTGAATATAAACCATAAAAAAAGGAAGATGTAGAAAAGGAAAATAAAAACTGAAAAATATTTTCCAAGTACAAACATCTGGACAGCAAACTGAACTAAATTACTTATTTTTACAGGATATAAAGAACGACAAGACGTGGCGTGGCTAAACGTAAGTCGGCAGCATGTGAACGTCAGTCTACGCCATCGGAATTCCTTTCCGATTCCATGGGGCAGCTCCGCACCGCAGCACACTGCACCGCACTGCGTCGTGCTTTACTTTAAGTCGCAGGAATTTGTCATGCCAATGTGCAACTGACTGTGGCTGTGGCTGTGGCTCATTTTTACTTAGGTTTCTTTTCCTCCGTGAGAATTTAATGTCATGGTGCATGCATATTTAATTTTTATTTAGTTTGTTATAAATTTTAATTGAGATTTTGACAGCAGGATGTTGCAGTTTGAGGACGCTTTTTGCTACACCTACTGCCAGCAGCGGATGTGGCGTGGTAAGAATTTGAGGTATTTTCTCTTTGGAGTTTGAATTAAAAAATTCTGAGTTGGATTGTGTTATTTTAAAGCCTTACACTTTAATAAAGAAGAAGTCTTAAAAAAGGTAAAAAAAAACATTTTTGTTACACATCCCAGAGTTTACTCAGTTGTGAGCTGCAGAAGTCTCTCAAGGCAGTCTCTTGGGGACGATTTTATACTCAATCTACACATCATATTTCCAACTTCCATTAAAAGGGCACATGTTATTTTATAGTTTTGTTGCCGATACTGCAATTGTATTTCTATTATCATCCACATTATTTTATAGAGCAACAAAAGGCTGCAGTTGCAGTAGAGACAAGTTTATTGTTAGAATGATATGCCAGGCGAAGCCACATTCACACTAAGAAGACATTGCAGCAACAGCTTAACGATACTTGAAGCTCACATTTCTGTTTAACATTCCTTACAAAAAATATATAATCAAAATAAAAATTCAACACAAAATAGAGGAACACCATGAAGTACCTTCATGGTTCACATATAAACAAATACTCGACATGCCAAAAATCTGAAATAAATTTCTAAAAAGTTATCAAGGATATGCGACAGGACTTTTTCATTTAAATAAACTAATAAGAGAGGGCATCCAGTAGATAGCACTATAATGGGCTAAGCTGTAACATTTTTTTCCATCTTTTCTAAATTTATAATTATATACTTTGAGTAATTTAAAAAAAAAAATTTATAAAAAACAATATATATTGTCAACAGCTAGATTAAAATATATATAGATAATTAGTTTGACCGATAAAGTGGCACAGACTAAAGACTCTTCGTCGTCTCATTTATTTTTCCAACATGATTTGCTCGTTAAAACTTGTAGATACATTCAATTGTCTTTATCCTTTATGACTCAAAGTATAATGTCTGCTTATCATAGGACATAACTTGTTGATTTATTTACGATTTTTACGGTTTGAAACTCGATGCTGCGCAGCATTATCACTGCGCGAACACTTTTAATGCGCTTCGCTGATAAGCAGCCAAGCAACCAAGCAACCAAATAACAGAACAGCCGAACTTATCAATACGCTGAATAAAATGTTTAGTTACCCTGCGAGTATTTAAAATTTATTATTTATGGCTTGCCAACCGAAAAACGAAAAAAGAATTCAAACCGATGCCAAGCTTGAGTATTGAGCACGCGCAAGGCAAGTGTTTATAAAAACTGTGCAGATAAGCGAACAAACTGAAGTACTGAATTTTTTATATTCACTTGTTAAGCGTTTCAAAGAATCTTCGTTGAGCTATTAAAAATACTTTGGAATGCTACAGATATGATCTATATAATCTTTTTGTCAACGTTGTTTACATGATGCCAGTAAATGCCTTGTACTGTGTGGTCTGCTGCGCATTTTCATTCTTTTTTTTTTTTTTTTTTATATTCTTGCTGCTAATTAGCAATACAGTAGAATTCAACCCTAGCATATAAATAATAGCTTTCCAAATTTCAGCCCAATGGAATTGAATATTTGCCTTCCGGATTTGCAAAACAAACTCACTTATAATACATACATATGTAAAAATTATGTCTAGCATTGCGCTGCTGACATGGGATATGCTAATACGTCGCAAATATCAACTACTGACAGCCAATAGATTCATAGATACAATTATCTAATATCTTACCATCGTCATGCTCTTATATCGGGGTGCACTTTTTATCCTTATCCATAACCAAAAGATTTAATTTTTCAATTCAATTTAGTGTTCCTATCTAATTGGACTAGTGATTTGTGAGAGTATTTGAAATATCAAAAATTTTTCGAAAGAAGAGCTAAATAAGTCAGTCATAGCCATTTACATACCGTGGTTAATACAGCAGGTTATTGGGTCAACCTTATAATATATGGCAAAGAGAGCCATTTTTATCTTGCCGCCTTTCGTAGGCCTGACTCGAAATCGTTATGCTATACAAATAAAGCAAAAACTTTTTAAAAATTGGCAACTTTTTCTGCACCTTTTAATTTACTTTGAAATGCATTTCTTTGTATAATTTTTATTGCCACAGCAAATCACATAACAACTCAGAATATATGAAAAAGCAGCATACCAAAAAAAAAATATCAAACAAATTGCTATAATGGCTATGCTGTCGAGTCTTAAAACAAATCATATTTCCCATGAGTTTGCTTTGGCAGTGCAGCACCCCATTGAAGTGAAATGGAAAAGGGCTACAAAAATAATTATTAAATAATTATTACAATATTTATATAAATTCATATTAAATATTGTTGCTGACCGTTGCAACCCTTAGCCACAATAGAAGTGTAAGTCCCGTGCAAGGGTTGCAATTGCTTTGGCTATACCCTGCTGCCGCATATCCTGTTACCAATAAGGCAGCCCGACTTGGTCAGAAATCAATCAGCGTTGCTTGTTGCAATCGTCGGCAATTGTCGCTGTAACTCAAAACCGCCAAGCAATCAATGCCAGCCACGGAGTGAGTGAGTGTATGCGAGTGTAAGCGAGTGTATTTGAGTGTGCGATTGTGTAAGTTGTTTTTATTGGGTTTCGCTAGTCGCTATATCAAGCGTTAAATGTCACATTTCCGGCTGTTGTCGGGCGTTGAGTTGCTGGCGATTCTTTACATATTTAATTACCTGACTCGATTTGCATAAATGTTGTTTGCTGCTTTGCGTTTCTGTTTCTTCGCTTATTTTCGAAACAACAGCAGAAGACCCGACCGAATTAAGGAAGTCATTAACTGCAGTTGTTGATTTCTTTTGGCGTTGAGTGTTGAGTGTCTCAAATCGGCGCAAAGTACACCCTTTCCTGTAATTTAAATCGCTAATTTTTAAGCGAGCAACACCATCGTGGCTTACATTACATTACTGTACAGTAAAAGCTTGCTTTATTGTTCAGCTGGGCTTGTGCATATTTTAAAGGGTATTTTTGATTTGCAGATTTTATTGCTGAGACTCGCTGGCATTTAGCGTATCAAAAGAGTTTATTATATATATAAATATTATAATAATTTAATTTATTAATAATTTCTTATCAACCAAAAATATACTGCATTTTTTTATAGAATATTTTAGGCATGAAATTTTTAGTAATGAAATTTTTAGAAATTTTTTTTTAAATGCTCATTTTAATTAGGTAACACTGTAGCTGCACACGTGTGTCTGTATTTTAATTTAAAGCTCTTCTTATGTAAAATAGTTTATCGCATTTGCAAAAACCTTTTACACAAACCGTTGTAAATATTCCCACGCGTTTAAAGAACTAGCAACAAAACGCAAACCTTATGTCTTTACGCTAATCTCTTAATGGCATATATTATTTTATTTCTTGACCACTATGCACAGTCTTTCATATTTCGCAATATAATACTTTTAATTTCTGCTTAGTTATGAGGAGTGCCGTTGAAATGCAATGCCAAACACTGTTGCTATTTGTTCGATAAAAATCATGATGTGTGCTCCTAATGCCATAAGAGACTCAATACCGGCATAAAATTATAATAATTGAGTTAATCTTTCACTTTTAAAATATAGCTAATTAAAATTCATAAAACAGGCGTTTTACAAGGCAATAGTGGTCACTAATTGACGACTTGAATTAAATAAAAAAAATAATTATATCTAAGTTCTGAGTGAACTGTTTTCAATTCATAGTTTCTAATTTTTTTACCAACTTTGTTAGTAAATTATTTAAAATACGTATCCTCTTATCTTTTCCCATTTTAATATATATATTTTATAATAAAGACATGAGATACTCTTTATACTAAAAATATTATACTCTTTCTCCGTTATTTTCGAAACTCTGGTTGTGTGGTGTACAATTTATATTGTATTTGCAACAATAATTAAAGAACTTATGCTCCATAAATTTCCAATTTGGCTTGCATTATTTATATAACTATATATATATATAACAAATAACTTTATAATATTTTATTATGTGTATATGAGAAGTTTCTCTCAGTGTGAGTACACGGATGTAGCAAACTGCACATTTTATCAGCGACGACTGCTTACCGAGCATCTATTTTAGTACATGACCCAGTTGCATTGTGAACGTGGGTGCTACAAATATTTACACGTAGATAGAAGATAGTTCAGCTATTTACAAAGTTGACTGTTTGCATTTTTACTGCATTACGCATGCTCGCACTTCCTTCTACTCGTGCGCGTAGTAAGAATGACTTCATTCACGAAAATTGTCTATGATGAGAAAAGTCTCAAAGAAGAAGTTATAGTTACAGTGCACATACATATGTAGATGAGTATGTCACATGCGATAAGTATGAGTATCTAAGGCATTTGCTTGTTTTAGTCAGTGAAAGCAAATGTAAATGTTTGGCATGCCAGTGTGGCTCGCTAATAAAATAAATGCCGACAATGTTTAGCCAAAGTAAACCAACTTGGCAACAAAGCAAATACTCATAGCATAGTATGAGACTAGATAAGCATAAGCGGCAGCTGCATATGAGTAATTGCCTCGTCTAAGCTGTCAGCAAACCAAAAAAAAAAAAAATATTTTAAATAAGAAGCAAAAAAGGAAGTAAAAAATACCTTGTGAACTTTAGGGTACCAATATGCTTTTTTGGCCAAGTTCAAAGGTCAATCAGAAATAATTTACGTTAGCGTGTTTTTCAATTAAAATTTTTGCAGTAAAACCAGTTGGGTGAGCAATCCCAAGTTTTTAAAGAAAACTTGTAGTTTTTCTAACCAAAACGGATTTTAAATGCAACTGCTTTAAAATAACCCTGAGAAGTTTTCGGACATTTTGACCTTTGACACGCAGCGAATGCAAAGCATATTTTTTTACTACCCCAAAATGAGACACATTTGCATAACGCGTTGCTGACCTATGCCTGCCTATCTTTCTGTCTGTCTGTCTGTGTGCTTGCGCCTCCTGCTTGACCGAGCCAAAAGAATCCTGTTACGGCGCAGGCTTGAGTGTCGACTGAGACGAGTGACCGTTAGAGTGACCATATTGTGGCTAAATATCGCACAACTGCTGCTTGAAAACATTTTCAGCACTTCCTGTTGTCTTGCTTTACATTTCACAGCTTGGCTGGGTTAGCCAACACAAGGAAGCCCTGCAAATATTTTGCCATTTGGCAGTTGCCTGCAGCATTTATAAAATATGCCACACAGTGCGCCGTAAAAGTGCCCACATAATTTACAAATAAATGTTAATAAAACACAAATACGCGCACAAGTAAAAGTTTCCAATAGTCAGGCGATAATCCCACGTTTGTCATTAACATAATCAGTTTAATTAATGACCAATCAATGTAAAAGTTCAATTGCTCAATTAGGCTCGGCCAAGGGAACGGCAGAGCATAGCATAGCACAGCACAGCACAGCATAGGCAAGCAGAGCAGCTCTCGCGCGAAAATTATGAATGAAAATTACTTGAGTTGAAAATGTTTTATTTTTCTTTTTTGTTTTTAATTTTTTTTTTTCCATTATACGCTCTGACTTAACAAAGGCACCACATGGTGCAGTCAGTCGTGGCAGGCTGTATACATCCCGGCGCAGCGCACAGCAGACATTGCCACCGTCATTGCCATCGCCATCACCATCGGCATAACCATAGCCATCTTCAGGCACAGTCAGCAACTACTTAATCATATTAATGGCATTAAGCCGCTTAATCGGCAAACATCTAAGCCCGCGTCGATAATCAGCCGACGTTGCGATTGACGTTGTCGACCACACAGGCATTGTGTACTCGCTGCTTCAGCTGCTAATTAAAAAAGCATACCGCGCCAAAGCCAGCCACTTCATTAGCAACATAAGCAGCAGTCAGCATCATCATCATCATTATCATCATCATGATTGTCATTGTCATACACGACAGTGTCGCAAAAGTTGCAACGAAATGAAAATGTCAACTAGTTCGCAAGGGATCGTGAACTGCAACTGTTGCAAAATCAAAATGTTATAATTTTATTGTTTAAACAAATTAAAAATAGCGGCAATTAGCGCAAAGAGAAGAAAATAAAAAAAAAAAAAACCAAAAGGGAGAGCAACAATTTTGCAAGTAAATGAATTGACATCTGACTTGCCGCTGCACCTTCTGACATTTTAATGTGATTGCTTGCGAAATGCTTTTGAGTATTTCTCACAAAAAAAATGCTTTCAACGTGCGCGGCCAAACAGTTTCTGGCTGCTTTGTGCTTTTTAATAAAAAATCATTCGTTTGTTGACCACACACGCAATCAAAATAAAAGATATTCCTCAGATACTCACTTCTCACTTCTCACTCTGCTCTGCGCACACGTAAGGGGTTAACATTTCTTGATCTACATACATTGACGGCGTCAGCATCTTTTCTTTTTTTTTTTATTATATTTTTTTAGTGCCAGTTTTTCTCTGACTGCTTTTTGTCTATTTCATATTAGAGGTGCAGAGTGCCTGGCCCGTTAACCTTAAGCCGCATTTCATTTCATTCATAAATAGTCCAGTTTTATTCATAAGTGGTACAGTTTTATTAAAATTTTTTTTTTTATTTTTTATTAGACTACTTTGGCGTAAACAATTTCACAATTATATTTCCTAATGAAAGCCATTTTTATTTTAGTTAATTGATTTTCGCATGGCAAAAGCATTTAAGCCGCAAGGTGCGGCAACTGTTGATCTATTGTGTGCCCACAGCAGTATACGCTCTAAAAAAGTGTTATTTCGACATAGATTTAATATAGAAGTGATTATAAACGAGTACCAAGTGAAGGATCCTAAAGCATACTTCAATCACGTCTCAATCTAAACCTCATACCTTCGTATTTTGTAAAAGCGAAATTAGTTACTTTTCTCTTTGTCTATTCAGGCTAAA
The DNA here is from genome assembly GCA_037044495.1 of Stegana nigrithorax. Lineage (NCBI taxonomy): Eukaryota > Metazoa > Arthropoda > Insecta > Diptera > Drosophilidae > Stegana > Stegana nigrithorax. The sequence goes on from JBAMBQ010002682.1 coordinate 57,169, forward strand.
ATAGGTCTGCACATCTGCAATTATCCTTTTCCAGACATTTAATTATATTATCTTATTTTAAGTGGCCAAATGTCATCTTCTTAAATCCTGAGGCTTCTCTACTCTAATCTACTCACTCCACTTTACTTAACTACTCTTTGCATCTTTATAAACCTGCTCAAATCTTCTCTTTTTAACTGTTAATAATTTTCATTCTACTAGTCTTGCCACAATACATCTCATCTCAGTTACTCTCTATATTCCACTTCATTCAGCTGCATTCTACTTCCACAAATTCAATTTCCTAACTTGATATACTTTTCAAGGGACTGCTCTCTCGTACCTTTCCCTTACATAGACTGAACTTCCCTTTCCGCTATGCTTGCCAACTAACTGCTGCAGACACCTGTTCTATCAAAGTCATAAACCTGCGCACCGCAGTGTCGCGCAATATAAACAAACATTGAATAAACATATCCTGCCGGATATGTGCAGCAAGCCTTGCAGGATATGCGCTGTGCTGACGTCAAATAAAGAAAATAAAAATCCTATGCCCTTTCGTATATTTATTTGACGCGACATTTGCCGCTGACACAATTTATTATTTATTCCATAGAATGAAACAAAAAAAAAAAATAAATATATATAAAATGCTACACACAGATTTTTTTTTCCCAAGGATATAAAACTACGTTAAAAGCACGAAAAACGTAATTTTTATGAAACAAAAGTAAAGTGAAAAATTTTCAACGCCTGCGCACAGGCAGCACATGAAGTGCAATGCAAGGCAAGACCATGGATATGCGCTGCCAGTAATTTGAACACCGCGAGAAACTTCGCTGCCTGCCTGTCTGTCTGTCTATTTGACTGCCTGCGTTAATCCTCGGGGAGCCACTGCAGCAGAAGATTTCCAATTTGAATTTAGCTACGCTGGTGCGCAGCCAGATTTTTCCCAATTTTCCCACACACACAGCTAAGCTGATCGATGGCGTTGATGTTGAAACTTATGCCGAGCATTGCCTGTGCGCGTGTATTTTTAGCAGAAATTAGTTGCTTTATGCTTAATTAGTACTTTGTGGCATTTATGCGTATCTAGTTACGCCAGGGGGAGCACACACACACACACAAACACTGAGTGCAGTTAGTAAACGTCTATTACACTGACTGCAATTGTGCAGCATTGCTGGGCGTTGCTGTTGCCTGTCAAAGCATAACAGTTTTGTTAACAAAAGGACATTGATACGATTTTGATTATGGTAAGTTGAAGCTGCCAACTTCGGTTGTTGCGTAGCCTAACAATGCAGCGGCCGCACACACACACACACACACACACACACATCATGCACTTACTCAAGTAACAACAACAACAACAATTACTCCAAATGCACGCGGCCTGCACATGCTGCGGTTATTCTGGGAATTGCCATACAGTGTCTGCTATTTGTGCACTAATTGTAACAAAGGGAACATAATAACAACAACAACAAAAACACAAATCACGTCAAGCCAAAGGAAACCGCACAAAAGCAAAATAACAGCGTCAAGTGCCTGACCATGCATACCTGCGCAGCAAATCCTGACTGCCAAGGCTGACTGCCCATGCGCAGGCGTGTGTGCTGCTCATATTACAGCTGCGTCAGTTTACTGCATTTGTAGTGTGTATTGCAATGAAAGGACACTTGCTGCCCGCCGGCACTTGTGTCGCACTTTTAGCATTTGTCATTTGCGGTTGCTCTTGTTTGCTTTGTGGGCCACTTGGCAGTGCAGCCAAAACTGCACAGTTTTATGTGACACAGTCTGCGCTAAATATATATGTGCACAGCATAAGAGTTTATGCGCCTAACAAGGCGCCATGCTGCACAGCACGGAACCCTCTCAGCGCAATTTGCTGTCGCGCATAAATTTTAAACTCATTTTAGTGCGCAATTAATTACAGCAATGAGTCTGCTCCCCCAACCCAACCCACTCTTCGCTTGCCCCTTTTTGCTGTTGTCATTTAAAATAAATATTTGTTATTTGTTTTGTCAGCAAATGGCTTAAGCAGCCGCATGCCAACTCATGGCAGCGATGCTCATCTGTTGGCGTTTGTGCCGCGCTTTAAATCTTCCTCCCGAAGTGTCATTTACACTCCGTTGCCATTCTTTGGGAAACAGTTTCTTAATGTTTGCCATAACAATTTAAATCGTCACTGTTTGCAGTGAAGTTTTGTTTTGGTTTTCGTGGGTATGTTTTTTTTTCCCCGCACAATTTTGTCTATTTTGAAAATGTTTTTTAAATGACTTTGCGCACCTTTGCGCTGTGACTAAAATTAAAATTTCTTGCTGCGTTTTTCCTCTTTAATTTGAAATAATTTCAACTTAGCTATGCCTTGAGCGTATCACCCCTCCATACGATTTCCATATGCTGCCCTCAACACGCAGGTGGTTACACTCAGTGCAGCCCTCAATCGTTCGTTCACCGTTTCGGAATTACACGTCTGTACTTTCCCACTTTCATACTTTGCGTGTCGTAGTTGGTTTTGCCTTTCCGTTCGTGTTTTTTTACGCACTGATTTCGTGATTGCGCAGTCGCTGCTGCTGGTCGTGTTTGCTTTGGGTTTTGTGTGGCTATGCTGTTCAGCACGAATGCGCAGTTTTATTGTTTCCGGATCAAAAGATCATTTCCTGCAAGGATCAAACAGGATGCTTCGCCTAACTGCCGTCCTTAATGTGTGTTTATGCTATATGGGAAATTCTATGCGAGCTTGTAATTGTTTGGGAAAGTTGTAACGTGCTTAAACTTTGCGGAAGAGGTCCTTTATATTAAACTCTAAACACACTAATTTAACATTTACAAAAATTAAACAACAAAAGTTCATGCAATAGATCAGCTAAACATAATGTAGGCTGTTCTTAGTGCAATTACAATGCTGTAGCTCTATTGAAGGGTTAACTACTGTAAATTGGCTTGACTTTTTTTAGGTTTTGTCCAACATCATATATAAGAACTTCTCAGCTGACAGCTCAAATTAAGTTTATATTACAGTAGCTGCCAAATTACAGTGCATGAGTAAGAAAAGTTTTAACTGTTTCAGGCTTATAAACATTAGTGTTCTTACACTGATAGGCAGAAAAATGGTTACGATTGCTTAAAGCTGTTTAAATAAAAAGGTGAATGCAAAAAAAAAACATCAAAACTGGTTAGAAAATTTATCAAATATTTTAAATACCAAGTTACAAGCGGCTGCCGCAGTGTAAATGTCAAACCGCTATAGCCCGTCAAAGGATAGCAAGGGATTATGGCAATGGCTCGCAGCCACAATACAACAACAATAACAATAGCAACAACAATACTGGGAGCAACAACAATACTAGGAGCAACACGCTGAGCCAGCGAAGAAAAATTAATAATTTATGCAGATCAGCGTGTAAAAGGACGACAAAGATGCATGTGCGTCATCAGTCAAGTTGATGAGGTAATTATATAACGTTACAGAACAAAACAAAAAACGAAACAACAACAACACACAAAGCAAAAAAAAGAAAAGAAAAAAACTTCAAGTGCGCATAAGAAATTTCCAAAATACAAAAAACAATGCTAAGCGACAACAAGAAAATAAAGTGTTGATGAGCGGCAGGATGCTGTAAACAGGATAACGCGCAGTTAGGCCAACGTTGCGAGTTTATTAATTTAATTGTCAAAAATTATGCGCACAGGGTTGATTGAACTCGAAAAATAGGCATCCGATGTCGAAAAGGTGAAATTACAAACCAAAACAGAGATTTTCGCTTAATGAAGTCAACATTTTAACATAATTTTAAAGAGATATGCGAATGCTTTGTTTTTGTTGTTATTGTTGTATTTGTTGCCTGGCTAATAAAGTCGACTGCCAATTAATCTTCATTTAGAAATCTTAGTGCAATAAAGATGCGACACTTAACATTTGTAGATCTGTAAGCACAGCGAGCCACTTCCAGTTCCGGTTGCCGGCAGTCTGCGGCCAAGATGAAAAGTAAGCAATGAATAAAAGAAAAACAAAAACAAAAAAACAAAAAAAAATGAAATAAATAAACAACTTAAGCCAGGTACACAACAATGCAACACTTGTAACAAAATTGTCATAAAAGCGAGCAAACAAAATAAGAAAAAAAAGAAAAAAACGAAAAGAAGAAAAATTCTGCACGCTGCATTTGAGCTGCAGAGTGATAAAATCTAAGGCGCAGTTGCACATGCGCAGACAGTCACAGTGCAAACAAGTGACTTCAAAAATGTAGCAAAGAACAGATAGCCACTGTGTGTGCAGAACAGATTTGTCTGCAGTGTTGTTTATTTGCATATGCGGTCGCCTACTTGCGCCTAAATGTCGTGAGAAAACGCGCAAATTGCTTTGTCTTAGATTCACTTTTGTAAACCTGCATAGATCGTACATATGTCGCTCAGTCAGCGCATACGCAGCATCCCACAGCTGAGCTACATTGTCTTTTTGTCACTTGAAATTGAGTTGAAAATGTCAGGGCGGCTGGCCAAAGGTGTTGTGGCATTAAGAGCCATAAAAAAAGTAATTAAAAACTGACATAAATAAAAATTGTACTAGATGCCAAAAAATTTTAGTGCACAAGAGAAAAGATTCGGCTTTGTCTATGCTTTAATACGCTACTCAGCTGCAACAAATATACTCATATCTAAGCATGTTGGCAAATTTATAAATACTGTAATGATTGCTTAAACTTATTTTATTTACAACAACCATAAGCTGCAGTGAAAGTATGAACATATGCCTTTGCAGCCTCATGATATTTCAGCTATTTACGTTAATTAGCTGATTGGGAGAAATTCAGCTCAAGGAGGCTATATTTCTTTTATATACTTGTGTATTTAAATAAAATTTAATATCAGAAAAAGGAAAAAAAATAAATAGACCAAATAGTTTTACTGAAATAAAAAAAAAAAAAAACAAAACACTTCCTGTTGTCCAGCATAATGCGATGATGAAGGCATATGTGAACTTAGTTGAGGTTTTGTCAATTTAATTATAAAGAAGTCAAAGTCTATCAAATATTCGATTGAAGTTTAATACTTTAACAATGAGAAATGACTGTGTTCTGTTAATTTTAAATTAGTTTGTGAGATTACCGAGTATAAGACGCACAGGCAGCGGAATATTATAAACGTCTTAAATGATATACAGGAGATTCTCATAAATTAGAACCACTTGGTTTTTGAGGTAATTCTAATTTCTAAAGTATTCTAATTTCTGGATCTTTTTTTTAATGAATAAAACTAGAAAAATGGAGACAACTTAATTAAAGAAATACACTAGATTTATAAATAAACAAAAAATAATAAAATAAAAAGTAATAAAAATAATAAAAAAATAACAAAATAACGAATAATATAGATAAATCAAAACAAAAAAAAAATAAGAACAAAAAACAAAAAATGACTCCAGAAGTTAGAATTTTAAATTCTAATTTTAGAGTCTTTAATGTTTTACAAACTTCAATTTTAATTTGTGAGAGATTCGAATTTCTGAGGATTCTAATTTGTCAGAATCTACTGTATGCACAACTTAATGTCCGTTAAGTAAATCGATGCTAAGGCGAGTATACATAATTTTTCTTCAGCTTCAATTAAGGCATAAATTGTCTAAGAAAAATATCTTGGCTCTACGGAACTAATGAACTCTCAGTTGTATGGTTTACTATTAACTTTCGATTTGCAACTAAATGATGTGTGCAGTGTTGGGCAAACTATTGAGCTCTTTGACTGTTAAGCTACCTTAAGTGATATTACATACTGCTATGCTACCCACAGTATGTGTTACAAACCAAATGATAGGGATACAATGCCCGACACTTATTTGCAAAGGGCATGTGAGCGCAATAAAAATTAACTTAAATGTTTGCCGAACAAAAGAAAAATCATAAAAAAAAACTCATAAGAAATATGTAACAAATTGTGTTTTATGATTTTGGCGCAAACAACTTACGGAACTATGCTGGCCAAATGACAAACTGCAGCAGAGACTGGTGCTGGGGCTTAGGCGGTCACTGGGGGTTAAGGTGGGTTCAGCTGCAGGTTGTGGCCAAGTCATTGGCACTTCTATGCTGCCTGCACCGGATATGCTGAGGTTAATTGCTTTTCGCTGGAAGGCAGCGCACGCGCTTAAGTATGCCATGGACAGCCATGGCAATGGAAGGAAGCAGTTTTTTTTTTCTTTTTTTTAATTAAAAATAATGTTATTAAAATATTTTGAAAACAATTAATTTCACTTAACTGCACACATGTGCTGCGAAAATGTGCACAATAAATAGAAGATTAGTGCGAATGTCAATTTAATTTAAGCTAATTATTTTGTTTTCAGTTTAATTTGCTGACTGTTTTTTTCTCTTTCTTTTATTTTCTTATTTATGTATTTATTTATTTTTTTTCTTTTTTTTTTTTTTTAGTGCCATTTTGACCTTGAGTTGATTTGTTTAAATTTTGTTCGTTTTTTTCCTTTGTTATTCGTGTATGCGTCAGTATTTTAATTTTAGCTAAGATGGCGCATGTTTTTTTTTTTTAACGAACTTTTGCATATTTGATAAGCATGTCTACTTGAACAAAGCATTAAATGGCAATTTACACAAAGCAGCGCATGCAAATGTCCTGCCAAGTGCGTGCAAGCAAATAAGCAAATAAAAATGGCTGCCTGCGCTTTTGTATGCTTATGGCCTTTGTGCAGCTGCTGACTATGTCGTTGGCCAAGTAAGTGAAAAAGAAACGAATTGTAACAAAGCCTGAGCAATGCCATTTTTAAAAATGACGCGCAACAACTTAAGCCAACGGCTTGACCAGTCAGGACACTCCCCAGGCGAGCAGAGTAACTAATTTAAATATAAAAAACATTAAAATTCAATGCAAAAGACACGCAAAGCAGGAAAAAATCAAAAAGAACAGAAAGAACATTTCTTAAGTTTCCTGCTGTGCTTTGGCGCGCACATTGAGAACTGTGAGAAGAAATGACCAAAAGTACGCTGCTGACCTCTGAACTCGCGTCCTTACTGTCCCGTGCAGTGCTCAGTCCCAAAGGGATATTTGGCATATGCATGTACTAATGCTAAAATTACGTGCGTGACTGACCAATGCGCAGCACGGCTGACCAATGTCCAGTTGGCTTGGGTGCACGCACACAAACGCATGTAAACTGACCGCTATCCTTTGACAGAAACATCCCTTTCACACACAACAAAAAAAAAAAAAAAAACTAACTTGCCAACTCGCTGTCCTTCAGCATGTCTTAGTCAATGCTGCCTGTGCGCTTTGAATTTAACTGCGCTTCTGTCGTCTTAGTGATTAATAAAGTCTAATTTATGAAAATAATCTGTTTGCATACATGTCAGCGTCTGCCTGGCTTGCATATCTCCCTTGGTTGTTGTTGTTATTGGGGTTTTGCGTACTTATTCTATGTTTATTCTCTATTACCTATTTAGCTGCCAGGTGTAATTTGATGCTTTTCTGCTTTATATGCTTTTGCCCAAGTGTTTGCTATTTGAATTCCTGCGGAACTGCCAAACAGACATAAAGCAAACATCAATCAGTTTGGGCTGCAGCTGATTTAAATAATTGTGCCAGTCAGGCAGGATAATCATAATTAGCATAGTCTACTTTTTTCTTCTTTTTTGCGTGCTACTGCCTTGAAATGCGTCTTTAATGAAAAATGCAAGTATAAACATTAAGAAATACTCTCGCAAGGCAGTTTGATAAGAATTGTGGCAATCACCAGCCAAAATTATAAATTCTTTAAGACTATGGTTAAGAAAACGCAAAAAGTTTAGAAGTAATATAAAGTATTATTATAATGTTCCAACAATGTGAAGTTCAGGTAGGTGGCTTTGCTCCTCAACCTGGGATAATGCAAAGCACATAAAAATACACATATGCATTCGATTACTTAAGGGTTCTCACAACTCAAATTTATATACACATCTGTGAATCCCTAGAGCAGTAAGAACTCATTAATCCGGATCGTCGCGAAATCATAGTGTAATCCGGATCGCGTTAAAAAATTGAAACTGTCTATAAATTCCTTGTAATCTGGGTTGATCTCGGTTTCGCTAATCTGGATTGCATGTTTTGTTTTGCTGTGATTGATAATCGAGTAAAATAAAACAAGTTTATTTAATATTCGGTGGCCCTCCGACTCAGCATTTGATAAAAGAAAGGTTTTCAGTCATTTTTTCGCTCTATATATACTTTGAAGGGATTTGTTTAATAGTTGTTATTTTTTTTTAAAAATAAATGAATAATCATTTATAAATATTCTTCTTTTTTAATATTTCTTTGGTAATCCTGATTATCTCATAGTCCAAATCAAACCCGGTTTTAATTGGTCGAGTTTAGCGAGTTCCTACTGTATTTTATAACTCCTATATGAGCCATTTTTGACGTATGCTTATAGGCACTATCATCTTACCTAAATTATCAAACTCAGAATTTTATTTTTCATTTTAGGTTTATTGCAAAACATATTTGCTTTTTTGCCTTTATTGCAGCCAACACAATTAGTTTTTAAATATGTAATGAACTCTGCCATAATTAAAATATTTAAAAGTTTATGTGCAGCGTTATTGCCTAAGGTTAATCACAACTCTATAAAAAATTCCACAAAAAAAATAAAATAAAGAAACTGAACTGTAAGTGCAAAAGTCAAACTTAATGAACAGCAGCCGAAATCAAGATTAGCACAAGCTGAGCATAAATCATGAAATGCAAGAGAAGAAAACCAAACAGCAGCACACAGTTTCTTTATAGAGACGACATAAACAAGATCAACCCTTCAGTGCAAACATTTTGATCTTTGCCAAAGTATGCGAACAAAAGTAAGCGACCTCAGCAATTTCACAAACGAACGAACCAATGCCGGACGGACTGACTGGCTGACTAAAGGCGATTGCCCTAATTTGTGTTGCGCCCGACGAGAGCACAGGATCAAACCCAACCAAACTCAAGAAACCCAAAAGCGAATGGGTTAAGTAGACACGCCACAAACTAAATGGTCCATGGCGAGAGGCTGTGCATATGAAGCAGTACAACACAACAAGAACAACAAAGCAAATAAAATGCGAAACGCACGCGCAGGATCATGTGCAAGGATCACAGGATAATGTTGCCTGTTGCGTGTTGCTGCTATGCATGATCGGCTTAAGTGGCGCATTGAAAGGATTATGATCTCTTTTCGGGATGCTACACATAGCAGCGCCCTGCACATGCCCTTTGCTGCGTCTTCCCTGCCTTTGTTTGTTTGTTTGTTTTTTATTGTCCTGTTTTCGACGTTTTTGTTTGGCATCCTGCTGCGTGTGCGCATTGCACGCATTTCTGTGGTGCGTAGTATGTGTTTGGCTTCTTATTACTTTGCTTTCTCATTTTTTTCTTTCTTTTTGCTTTGTGTGTGTGTGTGAGTTGCTTTATAAGTTTTTTTCTTTTTTTTTATGCCAAGGTCCTTTGTTGGCTCTTTGCGCGTCTGTGCTGCACTTCAGTGTTCATTGAGGTCTAAACGCAACAAACGATTAGCATAGAAATCCGATTTTAAGGATCTACAATTGTTGCCATTCACTAATATTCATATTTTGTGTGCTTTTGTGTTGTTACCATTGTCATTGTCATTGTTGTTGTCATTGTTGTTGTTGTTCTTGTAGTTTTACACTTTACAATTTTTGTGCATGCGCTACGAGGGTGTTTTCACATTCATGTTTAGCAGACAAGTGTCTGTCCGTCCGCCTGTCCCATGGCATTGCACTGTGCTAAGCTGCGCTGTGCGCCTTCTGTGGCCCATTAACACTTTGCCTGCGATTTTCCCACATTAGACGCGCTTAAAAATGTTGCTAAAACGCACGTCAGCGCGTGTAAGACGACTTAAGTGCCATTCAGAATGCGTTGAAGCGCATGTTTTTGTATTTTATATTTTGTGTGTGTGTTTTTTTTTTCTCTGCTACTTATTTTGGTTTCTGCTTAATCGTGCTAAACATTTATGCGCTTATTCTATTAGCACTTGTGCCTGTGCATGGCTGACTGCCTCATGAGAGGGTGGCGTGATGGTGACGATGACATCAACGTCGGCGTGATTTGCACATCATTGTTGCCGTTTTATTGTCACGTTTGCAATTTGTTGTCAATGGTTATGACTTTGCAGGCGCTAAATTTATTAAACAGCACAAAATATTTTTGTTAACGGCGCGTGGAAGTTGGGCAGTTGATTTGAAGTGCCTTGAGCACACATTGATCAATTAGAAACATTGTATTGGCACACAGTTTCTTTATAAGTGGCAAACTGTATTGGAATAGATTAGAGTTTGAACATTCTGCTAAGATTTTCTGCTTAAATATGAAAAGTAAGTATGAAAGTGTGTATCTTTTGTCGTCTGTTGGCCTCATCATAGGGACTCCAAAAGTGCTTATCCGATTCAAAGGAAATTTTGAGAACTTGCATTTTATATATATAAGTATATACTAGCAATCCCGGCTTATTTTGCTACGCGTTTGACAAACCTGTTTTTCTTTGTGCGATTTGTAATTCCTTTAAATATTCTAATCTGATAAAACAATTCATATTATAATAAAAAAAAAAAAAAAAAATAAAACATAATATTTATATGCAGTGATGAAATAAAGCATAGTTTGGCTTTGCTTTCAGCTTTTTGTTCAGCAAGACAACAAAATCATTGTAGTAAAAAAAATAAGCAATAAACGTACGAACCATTTTATGTTTATTGTTAGTTGTATTTGTAAATACTTAATACTAAAAAAAATAATATTTAATTTAACAAAATCTGAAAACGTAAGTATGCCAGACAATCGTTAATTATAAATGTGATTTAAAAAAAAAAAATTATTAAAATCGGTTCAGTAAATTTTGTGTGAAAGCGTTACAAAATTTTCGTGTTTAAATTTATATAATTAGTATAGAGATATAGATAGAGAATGTCTACAGCTAAATGCCTCAAAACTTTCAGTTCCCATAACCAGACAGATCTCATAATCGCACAAATTTCGGAAGCTTTTCTTAATTTTTTCCATGCAAGATACATTCCCATAACCAGACAATATCATCGCGCTTCCATCGATGTCCGGTTATAAGAGATTTTTATCAGCCAGAGGCACATGAGTCCAAGCATTTGCTTGATATAAGTTTTATAGTATTCTCAGAAATTTTTCATCTCTCATTTCAATTGATACAAGGGTGATTACTATAAAAAAGGACATAACAAAGCCAAGCAGGTATTTTGTCCTACCTATGAATAATATTTTTATACAGAAAAATGCTTTTATCTTTGAATATGATTGGAACCCATACTGTGTGGCTACACTACTTTAGCATTTTATATTTTTAGAAATTGAGGCTTTATCTATTTCTAATTTGCGCAATCATGCGCATCTGCTCAAACCTCGCGTTGTAGAATTTCTGATGTGAGTAAATTTTACTTGGAAATTTTCTAAGCTTTGTAAAAATCGACTCAAAATTTAATATAACAATAAGAAAGTCTGTATATAATGTAATACGCACATATGTATGTCGCATTTGTGTGCATTACATAAACTTGTGACAAAATGCGTTGATGGGTCTCAAGTGTTTAAGTATTATCCTTTTTTGTGATATTCTTTTTTTTTTTTGTATTGCTCAGACGCCGCCGCCTACGCTTATGTGGCATGGCAAAATGAGTTAAATACTTGAAACGTGAGTTGCTTTCCTCTTTCATTCTAAGCGTGTTAAGTGACATTTTGTTGCAATTGTTGTTGTTATTGTTGTTGTTATCATTGTGGTTGTTGTGTTTAACGCTTGCAAGCAAAAGGGTTGACGACATTTGTATGGCTGAGCACGGTAAAAGGATAACATCATTATCCTGACAACAGCAACACTTAAACGCTTAAAGGCTTTACTTTGTTTGCTTTTTCTTTTTATTTAACTAAGAACCTTTCTTTGTCTTCTTTTTTTTTTTGTTTTTTTTTTTTGTTTTGACTGTTAAAAAAGCGCAGCAGTGTTGTAAACTACTGATCACATTAGCTTTGCGCCAGTGTATATCAAATTTTGTAACAAAATTAAACTCCAAATTGAAAAGTATACATTTTTTTAAATTTGGTTAATTATTTAGTTTTGCTACAATAAGGATATGCTGCTCAATAATTATTTGCAACAGAAATTGCAAAAACTTTGCAAGCGCAAACTGCTGCGCATCGAACCGTCACTGTACCTAAGATTCTCACGCGTGGCACCGAGCTTCAACTATGTGACTTTGCATAATCAAACCTCAAAGCTGGTGACTTTTAAGGTAAGCTACGAATAAAGCCAGCATGGCAGGATATAAAGGATACGTTTTTTTTTTAGCTGCAAACCACATCGCAGCACAAATTCAGCGCACGTCCACGTGTGGGTCTGCTGCGCGCCAATGAGAGCATGAAACTCTACATAGGCCTGCGTGCCGGCGCCAAACTGTCACACGAGCAATGCGACAAGTTTCTGATACTTGCCATGCCGGCAAAGAGCACAGCCTCGATGGCCAATCTCGAGGATTTGTGGCGCGACAAGAGCACAAAATCACCGGACTTGGAGCAGCATCGCCTGGTGGCCAAGTACAAATACGGATTGGACAGTCGTGCTGCCGGCAAAATGCAGTCCGTAAGGACATTAATTGAAAATGCAAAGTGCAGCAGTCCCAGCGCTATAATTATCAATTGTGATACCAGCTTTGCTTGAGGGAAATAAAGGTTCCAAATGAAAAGGCACATATACTGTCATTTTCTATAGCGGAAATGCTAAACACAGCACAATTGCCAGTCTCAAAGGATTGCTTTGTGTAAGGTACTCTAAGACATTTAAATTTTATAGCCACAGCATCAGCGGCGGCTGCGGAAGTAGCATATTTAATTCACTCGGGCCTAGGCGCCATGACATGCAATGACAACAGGCGGCAAACCCAAGGCAGCCTACACAACATAAAGTAACAAGAGTTATTGATTGGCTATGTTCGTGTGAGTGTCATACAAAAGACTACAATTGGCCCAGCACCGCGCTACACTCTAAATAATGTGCAGTTAGGCATCGGGTCTGTAAGGCAAATTAACGCTAAGTCGGCAGTTAGCCGTGCAATATTTCTTTTCTAAATTTTTAAGTGTGTACGGGGACACGGCATATCCTTTTGTTAGCAGGCACACATCAAGATAAAAACATTCAAGCTGTGCGCTCATTAAATGCCATTTTTGTGACCATGCCTGAGAGTATCTAAGCATCTTTGCAGCTACGTATCTTTGTATCTCACAGTTGCATCTTGTTAGCTCAGAGGCCTGGAGTGGCTCCGGCGCTTCTTGGGTTTTCTCTTCTTTTGTCTGCGCGGCTACTGACGTTTTTGACTTTGTATGCGTGGGTCTTACTTCCTACAACACACACACACACACACACACTCACACATCACATAATCATAACAACAACAACAACAGCACACTATACACAGTTAGTCGGCGTCAATCTGCGCTGTGATGCTGCTTACCGCAATTTTTGCATCATTTGTGGTTTAACTTGACAAAGTAGCAAAGATTTCATTTCTTTTCGTTTTTTTTTGTTATTGTTGTTGTTGTTGTTGTTGCCGACATCAATGAGACAAAAACGGCTTTTGTTTTGCTCATGCGTGTTGTTGTTGTTGTAATAAATATCTTTCATGCATCGTTTTCGCACAGCTTGCATATGTCATTGCTCCTGTGAGTGGGTTCTAATGTGATTCTAATAGTGAAGCGCAGCATGCTGCAGCCTGGCGCACAGTGTCAGGCATGCAGACGAGCGTCGCTTGATGTGCTGCTACGCATCTCTTTGCTTTCTTTTGTTTGTCTACTTCCTATGCGCTGCTTTGTAATATCTTATAAAAGATGCGCTTTGTTTGTGTCAGCAGCGTGGGATACTTTTAACTTTATTCCGGTTTTCTTTTTGTTTTGTTTTTGTGTGGTTGCAAATTTTGTTTGATTGCATGCAGGCATTAGCTAGTTGCTGGCAGCTTGCTTGATTTTGTGGTCAAGGCGTGGAATTAATGTGCAATTTCAGAATATTCGTATGCTATTAAAAATGTTGCCCAGGGTAGTTGTCAAAAACTTCAACAAAGAACTTGAGTTGTGTGTGAGCATGTCAAGCTTTTCTTTCACTTTTTCACAGACAGAAAAAAAATGCACATGTAAAACCCAAACTGATGTTTATTGCAAGGCAGCTTTGACTGTTTAACGAAAATCAATTAACCCATTTTGACTGACTAAATACAAACCATAATAAAATAAATACTTAAACCTTTTAGGTAAGGATAACAGAACTCAAATTGCAAACTGCGACAACTGCAATATATTCAATCTCACTTCGAAAAAACTACAGGTTAGTTGAGATTTAAGGGAGCCAGAAAATGCCACATTAGCGAAAAGATGAGAGAATTGAGTTATTGCAACAATCATTTGTAGGCAATTAATAAAACACTTAATATATAAAAGTTAGCGGAAACAGTTTAAATATAAAATTCAGAAGAACCTCGGAAAAATTAATCGAAATGTAAAAAAACCGATTAACTTTCTCGAAAATTAAGCTTTTTCGAGTAGAGCTTCAAATAAAATTTTTGTGTTTATTTATGTCGTTATTAAAAATAATTTATTTTTTTTTGGTTTATTCACACAGCTCGAGAAGACAAAACATATTTCTAGAAATTTTTAGTAGCGCAAAAATAGAATTTAGTAAAGCTTTCTGAGCCCAAAACTTATTTTAATTTAATGTCATTTCAAAAAAAAAAAAAACCTCGGAAAAGTTTATCACAAAAATCCAGAAACAGTTTCAATTCTGTTAAATCTAAGCATATGCAAATTATTTTATCTATTTAATTTTTTTTTTTTTTTAATACTTTTTTCTGGTTCTGAAATAAGGTTTAATTTATAATGTTTTAAAAAAATGTGCGTCTCCGATTGTTTTTTGTTATTATGGAATTTAAATAAACTTCAATCTTTTGTTCTTATCTTTAGCATCGCTAAACAATTCCCAATTTGTTAACACTCCCAATCAAACAATAGTGTGATCCCAGTTTAGTTATGCATATTTAATATCTAATTTAGTTGGTAGCTGCTTGACTGGTTTAAGTTCGAAGTTTTGCATCATGCGCTGATCGGTTCGTTGACTTTTTCATTGTTTACGGCGGAAATATTCTCATCGCACTCTCAAGATGTGCCGGCAGTTAGCTTAATTAGGCAGTTGAGGTTTAATTGATTTGTTAACTGATTAACTGAAATCGCTGTTTTATTGTGAGCTGAGAATAAGGAATGCGTCACATTTGTTATCATTGCGGAAAACTGCTGACGATTGCATGGAAAAATACTTTACAACAATAACAACAACAAATAGCGGCAGCAGTGTAGCTATCAACAATAGCAAAAGTAAAACAATACACTTCAGAAAAAACAACAAGAAAAAAAAAAAAACAAGAAGAAGCAAAAGAGGCAGCAGCAATAACGAAACTACTTTGTGACAGAAACGAAGCTGCACAAAAGTCAATAAACATAATAAAAATAATAATTGAGATTCCTGTGTAATCACAAAGCGCCGCGAGATCAACGTGTACCTAATTGAAATTGTTCACCCTAAAAATTGATGTCGCCAAAGATCGCCGCCACTTTTGGTTCAACACAATAAGGACAAAAGTTCAATTGCAGATCAGCAACACGACAACTGGCAAACGTCAATTGGCGCACAGCGATCGGCTGAACGGCAGCAGCGGCAAAGCATAATCAGAAAAATAAAAATATATATATATAGAAAATATAAATAATATAAAATTAATATAATATAAGAAAAAATATGATTATTTATTTTATGCATAGACTGATTTTTCCAATATTTAGTTTATACAATATATTAATTTCTACATTACAGTTTTTATTATTTTTTGATTTTTTTTTTTTTAACTGATAAGGAAAATTCGTCAGCGTTTTTATTTCACTTGGGTAATATTTTATTTTGTTTTGTTTTATGTTTTTGATTTTTTTTTTCTTTTTTGCTGTTGTTCAAATATAATAAACACAAGTTAATTACTCGTTAACAGTATTAATGAATATTGTTTTTTATATTTTTATTTTGATTTTTGTTTTTTTAGTATTTATTACTTCGCAGCTATTTAATTTTGTGCATTTAGTATATTTAAAATTGTTTACTTGTTTTCATTCGGCATATATTAAATATATATTTTTATTTTATTTTTCCTGTATATTTGCTTATTATTTTGATTTGGTTCTGTTTTGTATTTTGTTTTCACTTCAAAGCCAGACATAATCTGCTGCTGTACTTATATGTTGCTTAAAATGAGGTCAATCGACCTCATGCGGCATTAATGGCGCTTATCAGGCTTTCAGTAGCCGCATTTGCTGCCGCTTATCGCAAAGGAAGCGCATGCGAGCGTGTAGCAAATAAAATAAAAAGAAACACAAGAAAAAAAAAACATATAACCAAGATGAAGTAAAGAAAGACCATATTAAATCTCACAGACAGCATTTTTTCTGTGGAATTTTTTAAGAAATCATTTTAAGAATAAATACTGAGAATGATTTGTTAGTAAATAAACGGGCACGAGCTTTTACTTTTTATTTATTTATTTTTTTTTGCTTTTTTGCACGATTTTTTCAGTGTATGACATGATTATCATCATGCAGTTCCGCTGGCGTAACTGTCAGTTGCTGACTTGGAAACGTTGCCCAGATTTGTTTACATTCAATAAAGCTAAATGAAATAAATTCTTGAAATATTAAATTTATGTGCTTTATTCAGGAAGTTGCATGCTAATTTGTTAGCATTTTGTACATTAGTGTGCCGGTTTAAGGAAGTTCCTTGAGATTTAATTAACTTGAAATCATAGTAAGAATAACGAAGCCTTTTCACTATTAGAACTTTTTGGGTAGGAAATTTTAAAAGTAGAGAAACATCTCTTATAACCAGACAATTACGATCGCGATGTTTTTGTCTGGTGATGGGAATATATTTCGTGTGGAAAAACTGATGAAAAGCTTGCGAAATGTTTTTGGTTATGAGATCTGTCCTTTTTGTGAGAGTTTACTGTATCATCTACGTATCGCTGAATTTAGTAAGGCAGCAATTAAAATGCAGAAAAGCTCATATTCAGAGACTTTTAGTGGAAAGTGCTGAAATGTTTATAGCTCTGAGTTGAACATACGAATATAAAATTTTTTAAAATTTTTATCCAACTACGCTGGCTGCTTCTGAGTTAAGCAATTAGTGAAGGCTGAATTCTTTTAATGTAGCCTTTGAGACAGGACTTCTAGTTAGATGTGCCAGCTTACATATTAAAGATACCAGAAGTGTATGCCTGACTGTTAGCCTAGCTCAAAGTGTCTTGGCTTGACAATAGCTATACAGTAACATTTCCCAAGCAGTCTCTTTCTCCCTTTCATTCTCTTATCATACTGATTTTCCGCCTATAAGACAAGTTTTGCAAAATTAGAACAATTAGACGCCAGCTCTGTCACAAAACAATCATTAATTATCAGCTTAGTCCAACAGCAGCCGCATCAATCAGCAGCAGGACCTCATGGACAGTGAGTGGTCAGCAAAGTGCCTTCACCTTTGCCTGCTAATGCATATGCCGAGTTCAGCTGAGCACATGAGGCGTTACTTTCTCACACTCGCCAAAGGCGGTTTAGCCATGCAAAAATCGTGTAACTGATCATTAACGCTGAGGCGCATTGGTCAGTAGATCCGTGCCGCAGCGGCTAACGGTCAATGTCAGAAAGCATTATCTCACTAATAACTCAAAACACACGCTTGCGCCTTGGCAAGGACAACTTAAGGCGTCGCCAGCGTGTAAGAGTCCTGGCAGCGGTAAAGACATTCAGCATGTCTTCAGGTAAGCAAATTGCAACCCTTTGCTTTTGCTTCGGTTTTTCTCCTCTTTTTGTTCGGACATTGTCCACTCGCGCACTTTGCATAATCAATAATCCTTGACGCGTCCTTATTGTCGCGCTGACCATAAGCAACAACAACGGTCTCAAAAGATAAATTATGGTTTGTAGTCGAAATTGTTGGAAAAACATTGCAGCATTTGCCGCAAATGCCTTGCAGGCAAGGGTGCGCTGCATGGCAAGCCCAGCTGCCTTTTTTTTTCTTTTCTTTTGTGCTGCAGGACTTTAAATTTTAATTACTGTGGCAACGTTTGTGCTTAACATTTGGCATTGCACCTAAATTTCTAAGCAGGCCACACTTAAAGCTGGAATTTAAACAAATCTGCACAGCTTAGCCGCACACCGCAGGATATGCGTGCAGCGTCGCCTTGCCGCAGGCCATAAAAGCAAAGCCCGAGCACACGTGCAAAATAAGTGACATTTTGCCGGCAAAATTGATGCCATAAAAAAAAAGGCAAAATAGTAGCGCATTTAGTTGGCATTACATGCCTAAGCCAGGCAGCTGCTTAAGTCCGTTGTAATGGCCCGGCTGACTGTCTCAAAGCCTTAAAGTCGAGTCAACTTGAATTGGCTAACCCTTTTCTGGCTTTGCTGTGTGTGTGTGTGTGATTTTTTTTGCAAATATGTTTTTTAACTTGCAAATTTTATGTGTGCGCTGGCTGTGCTGTGCTATGGACGCAGATAAGCGCCTGTGAACTATTGCCAGCAAGATAAACAAAAATAAAAGTTGCAAAACTGCGCCAAAGACCAAAGTAAAACAGTAAACACGCGTGCACATGTTTGTGAAGCCTTTTAATGGTCAAACGCATATACAGCGTCCACTTTTGCTGCTGCTGCTGCTTCTACTTCTTCTTCTTCTTCATATGTGTGCTGGCTGGCTTTATGCGCCTCAACGTGTACACAAATCGTAAATGATATCCCGTGGCGAAAGGATTTCCTTTTGTACTGCTCAATACACAACGTTAGCGACGCTCACTCAACGCCTCATTGTCCTGTCGGCGCGCAACCCTTTCTGCACTGCCTCGCTTTGCCTTGCCTTGCCTTAGCTTCATTTGGCTTGGCTTGGCTGGCCCGCAGCTATTGTCTTCTACTGCTGCTGCATTGCTTGTTGATGATGTTTATTATGTTGATCAGCGAGTTTTCCTTTCACTTTGTCTTTTCCATTTTTTGTTTTTTTTGTTTTTTGTTTTTTTGGCTTTCGTTGTCTTATAAACACAAGCATATTAATATCCTTGGCTTTGCATACATTGCCTGGCGTGTCGTTGCTTTACTCTTCTCCCCACACCTCCTCGCTCCGTTCCTTGCGTTTATGCATTTTGCCGACTGCTTTTGCTTATTATGCTATTTATCATAATTTTTCAATTTAGCACACAGCACACATGGGACATACGCTGGCATGTCCTGCGTGTCCGTATTATGTACTTTAGCTGCTTGCACAAATATCCTTTGATAAACTTTTGCATTGTCCAGTTGCCTTTTGACAGCGCTCAGCATCGGCATCGGCATCGCATCAAGCATTTTTGCATTCTCATCGATAGTTGCTTTTTTGCCTAAGAAGGATCTGCCAAAGTGTTTGCTTAACTTTTACTTTGCCTTTGAGCATCCTTCCTAAGTGCGTGTGTATGTGTGTGTGTGTGTGTGTGTGTTTGCTTATCGCCCGTTAACATGATTATTAATGAGCATTTTGACACTTACGTCTTGACATTTGCACAGCTGGCCGTTTGTCTTAAGATTCCTTGGTCATTTTCCGCTGAGCCACAGTAAGTAAAGTAAAAGTATCCCTTGCCTGTTCACACAAAGGTCAATCGGTAAGTTTTGATTATGCAATGCATCTTTTGTGTTTGAATTTAAATAAAAATGTAATTATGTTTGCTCTAGCAGCAAATGAAATTGATCGTTTTTGCCCACGGTTGGCGGCCTTTGTTGATTTTGCAGTCGACCGTTCACGGCAATGTAATTTTTCCAATTTGACTGCAGCAACTTCTTGGCAACCCCGTGCTTTCTTTAGTCAGCTCAGATTATAAAGTTATTGTACAAAATTTTTCATTGCTCTTCCAGAATTCTCTTCCGAACACACTAAATAAGAACATCTCCAAAATCTAGAACCAAAGTTCAGGTAAAAGGCATTCGGGTCTTATGCAGGCAAAGACTCTTTTCATGCGAACTTAAATATAAAAAACTTGTGGCCCTTAACCAAGATCCAAATGAGAATCCTTAAGGGTTTTATATAGGGATACTGTGGACTATGGAAACTCTTATACAGTCTTCATCTTACTGACGCACTCAGGAGCGCTAATTGATCCCCGATCATAAATAAAAATTATCTTTTACATTTCAAACAGAAAGCAAAAATTCCCCCTCTTTATTTTGGTTTTCAAGAAATCATAATCAAAATTCGAATTTATTAGTTGTAATAATATATTAGTTAAAGTAATGTTCACTTATATATCCCAATATTATAAATGTCAGTTTACTATATCATATAGCTGCCATAGGTACTATAGGCCGAAAAACAACATTTGCTGAAAAAATTTTTATTTTTTTTAAAGATATCGTTAACAAATTTTGGATTTAATAATTTTAGGTAATACTCATATACCTGAATATGATAAATATTGGTTTACTATAACATATAGCTGCCATAGTAACGATTGGCCGAAAAATGACTTTTACTAAGTATTTTCAGATTTTAGGCTGTGTACAGGACTATAGCTTTGCCTTACTAGTTTATATTTAAAGTTTATCAGCTCTGAGGCTTCAACATTCCCATAAAACAACTTCAGCACATAAATCCTTTGTCAAATATCTGAGCAAGCTACAATAATTTAAACCAATACAAGAAATCTTGAAAAGAAAGGATAAATTGCAACAAAGTCTGCGCTTTCCCACACACGCACACACACACACACAAACAAATCGAAAAGGAGACACCTGTGATATATTAGAATAGCTGCAAGCGATGCAGCGTAATGACTGCAACAACAAACTTGCGAAACATTCCCGCAGGACAATTTTAGAGCAGATTGCGTTGCGTTGTGTTGCGGCTCAGTGCGCGCAGACAAAATAAAGGAAGCAAGGATTCTGAGCACGTAAACCACAAAAGCCGTGAATAACAAAAAAAAAAAAAAAAAACTTCAAATACAAAAATTATAAAAGCGAAAAAAAAAAATTCTTTTGCTTGTACCTTCAACAAAATGCTATGGGGAAAATTCCCATGCAAGGATAACGCGGCACTAAAACAATTTCAAGAATAATGCGAGTGCGAGGGTGCGTTGTTGTTGTTGTTGTTATTAAAGCTGTAACTGCGAGACTGTGACTTAGCGTGAGGGTGATCGTGAGCGTGAGTGTGGGTTGTTGAGGGTGGCATGCTGCGTTACTTGCACATAACTCAATTGAGTGTACGAAGTGTGTAATTTAATGTGGTCTGCTATCCTGCCAACTATGCACACACGTATACTGTGCGCATTTACATGCCACTGATTGAGTCCACTGCCTGCTGAATGCTGGCTGCTGCTGACTGGTGACTAGTGACTGCTGCCTGAGCTGAGCTCAGTCGAGTTGAGTTGAGTGACGTACTAAATGACTGCGTGACAATTAAATGACATTTAGCGGAAAATAGACGACGTTGCATGCAACATCAAAGGCAAGTCCCAGCGTAGGCAGGCTGACGTGTAGGCGAGGCAGCGACTGACTGCGCCAGGAGTTCGTTTGATTTTATGCTGCTGCTGCAGTCGCTTAGCAGCGTGTGAAAAAATGACTTTCAGATTTTTCCTTTGACTCAATTGTTGTTTTGTCGCAGTTCTTGTTGTTGTTATTGCGACAGTAAACAGGAAGTTGTTGTTTTACACAACAGGAAATGTGATTTGTAGTTTTTAGTTTAGTTTTATTTATTTTGGTTGTGTTTATTGCTGATGCTGTTTTTGTTCTTGTTGTTGTTGTTGTTGTTGTTGTCATATTTGTGCTTGTTAAAAATAATTATTTTTCTGCGGTTGATTTTTAACTCCTTCGCTTTGTGCTGTGTCCTGTCGCTGCACTTTGTGGCTTGTCAACGCGTGAAAGACATTACAAAGCGCTGCCTGCCTTGCATGTCTCGCTGCCCATTTGAGTGACAGTAGGACAGGTGAGACATGTCTATGTAAATTTCTACTCTAGCTGCGTTGCTTTCTAAAGGCTTAAATCAATATTTGTTTAGCTAGCCAGGAATTGTGCTTGGGTTTGTCAGTATATCTGATAAAACATTGAACTTTCACGCTGAATTTATTTTATTTTTATACAAAGTTGACGGTTTGAGCTTGTAAAAATATAATTTTATCAATTTCATCTTAGATTAAAGACGGTTGCAAGTCCATAAGCGTTTAACTCTATCATCTTTGATGTTTAAACTGACAGCTATGAGCTTGTGCGCAGATGAAAGCATTTTAAAGCAGCAAGTTTCAAAATAAGTAAGTATAGTAACATAAAATACGGTCACCCAAGTTTGCAGTGAATGAGAAGTATGTACTGAAGTAGCTATTCGTGTAAAGAACTGCTACTGGGAGTCAAGGTGTGAAATAAAACCGAGAGCAAGAAAAGAAGAATGCGTATTAGAGAACTTTGAGAAAAAAAATTATTTAGTTATTGAAAATGCATATCTGACGCCTAATCCAAAAAAAAAAAAAAAAAATAAAACAAAATTTGCAATTAAATGGCATTGAATTGATTAGAGTTATGAAAAATATATTTAAAGTTATTTCAGTGAAAAAATAGAGTAAGACTCTTTAAGGAAATAATAGCATAAAGGTGGTAATGAATATATAGTATGAGCATTTATCCAAAAGAAATTAACACTTATTACAAATGATAAATGTCTTAGTCCGTAGGTTTCATAAATGTTGCGGAAAAGCAACTTAAAGTTGTTTCAGGCTGACTATTTAATCTTCACTATATCATTGATCATGTGTTTGGCATATGTAGCTTCATAAAAAAGTTCGCCAAGAGGAGTCTAGCTGCAAATGATTTGGTTTCACTTCACTCACTTATTCCTTATTTGCGTCTAAATGCTATTCTAGGTAGGCTATCTTATGGTTGCCGGTGCTGCGAAGTTTGAAAATTCTACTTAGTCGCCAAAAACTAGGCATACAAAATTCAAGTGTGCTCCCTTTATAAGCTAAGCATAAAAAATCTTTAGAAGGCCACGCAAACATCTGTCACTTGAGAAGTGCAATAACTGTCACAGATAGGCGCAGCATGACTTTATTACACTCAGGCAGCGGCGCATAGTAATATTTTCAAAATGGCAATAAAAATGCGATGATATCAATAGAAAATCCATTTCGAATTAATTGCTAAGCAATAAAAATCGCGCAAGAGCACGCGACTGTGCTAACCTCAGGTGCTGTTAATGTTGTTGTTGTTGTTGTTGCTTGTGTGTCCTTACTTTAAATGCTCTCAACCACTTGAGAATGATTATTGAATGGCACGAACCCTTTTAACTGCAACACAACTGCAAAACCAATCAAGCAATTAAATATTTGTTTTTTTTTTTGTTTTTTTTTTTTTTTTGAGGTGATAAACGTGAAAATCAAATATCAAGCGGCAATTGTGTGGAGCAGCACGCGCCAAGCGCATAAACATCAAATGAGCATATGAAGGCGAAACGGCGCAGAGCAGCGCAGCGCAGCTCAAGTGTCGATCAGCCAGCAAAATAAACAAACCTGCTGCCAAAGGGGTAAACATGCCGCAGAGCTGAGAGTGAAAGTAAGTAGCAGACACACACAAACACACAAACACACAACCGACTGTGTGTTGACACAATATTTAGGCAGTTCGAGGCAGTCTCGCTTGGCGAGCGTAGGCGCAACTTGCTCTGACTGCGCCTCACATGGCAGTTATGCATCGCTGCCAGTCGAGCATATGGCAAGGCGGCACACTTTGGCCATAATTTCTGTGCAGTTGTCAAGCATTGAAGCTACTTAAACACTTAAGCAACTGCACAGCGCTCGGCTGGCAGCGCGTTTCGCTTTGCGACTTGTGTTAATTACATTTCTTCAATTCCGCGCCTGTCACTTTTGGCATTTCGTGCTCAACACGCTCAAGTGTCGCAGACGCTGCACAATATTCCTCAACAACAACCACAACAACAAAAACAACAATATTCTATTCAACCATGTTGACACTATCTCACATCATCATCATCATCATCATCATCATCATGGCTGGGCTTTGTTTCAGTTTGGTTCGTTTCGGTTTTTGGTGGCAGGCTGCGTTAATTTCTGTATTAGTAAATTTATTTCATTTTGGCGATGAAGATTTCTTTCTGCTTTTGCTGTTTGGAAATTTATTAGCACATTAAGATAAAATGAAGTCGTTTACATCCCTAATGCGCTATCCCTCTTTCACTCAGTCTGGTTCATTCTATTGCGCTTTATCGCATGCCTCTCGCTGCTGCTGCTGCTGCTGTTGCCTTTCCCCCACTCAGCGGCTCCACATGCAGTTTGACATAAAATTTTATGGCTTTGTTGCTTATGGCATTATCGCATTTTCATTTTATTTATTTATATATATAAATTTCGTGTTCTTTGAGCATTTTAGGAATTTTCGTTGGATTTTCGGTTTTGTGCTATTTGAAGAAAAAAACTTAAGAAAATGTCAGGCATCTTGTCGCTGAATTTATCTATTGGCTGCCGTGTGATTACTTTGGGTGGCTAGGCATAGGGATCGAGATTGACAGGTGCGGTTTCTCTTGTTTTACTTTGCTTTGTTTTTTTGGCATGTATAAATTTTGTTGGTTGCATTTAAATTATGAGCTTACTGATGTGCTATGCTATGCTTTGCTTATGCATACTCAAGCATAGAGATGCTAAAAACTGTTCTATGCAAAGCTGATAATTATCGTGCAGAGGTACAAAATTTTTTCGAAATACATATTCTTCATTCATTGAAAACGTTGCCCATTGCTGTCAAAAGAAAAAAAAGAAATTCATGTTATCAAAATCTATACAGAAGACGGATTTTCCGTACAGTTTTATTTTTAATAAATAAAGAATTATTTCAACAAAGCTTTTTGTTGTGTAATTGTAAATAGCTGGGAGACTGTAAGATACCAAGCAGTAGAACTGTACACTGAGGTGCAGCAAGTGGCTAATTATAATAATTCTAACTAAATTCTATGTTTCTTAAGATCGATCGTCTATATAAGCAAAAACAATCAAACAACAGCATAGTTTAAATTTTTGCCACCAAAAAAACTTGCTCAAGAAAATTATAACTTAAGTGCGTACTTAGCACATAAATTTTCCTTGACTCGCACATAGCAAGATTGATCAGCAATGTGGCACATGATATATGCATATGTGTATATAAATATGTATGTCAACATGAACAGTCAAAGCAATTCTAAGCGTTAAACCGATTAATTGACTTAAAAATCTACACAATTTGCACTTAACAGCTAATCAGGAACATCATTTAAATGTGCTAATCGTAAAAATAATGTCACTCAATGTTTGCCACGACTAACGTTGCCCCCTTAGCCCCAACCATCGCAGCAACATTCAATAGCAGCCAATATATCACGAGGCAGGCAACGCGATGTGACACACTCAGGCTGCCGATCGCCACTTGTGGGCGTTGATCAAAGTAAAGGCGCCGCCATCGTAGCTGCCACATGACATTTTCGGAAATTTGTGTCAATTGGCTGCTGGCGCGCACCAAAACGTGGCAGCAATCTGTGAATGATGTTGCACGAAGCTATGCCGCGCATTGTTGCCAATTGAACTTTGCCAACAGTCATCAGTTGCTTGATGAACAGATTTTATTGTGTAAATAATGAAAAGCATTTAAATGAAATGTGTTTCGAATATTAGCAAAAATAAACTGAAACAAAGTCAAGCGATGGCCTGGGCCCGGAGCAAATGTGTTGCCTGTGGCGCAACTTTGCCTTAGACATAATTACTTCTAAGCCGATGATGCGAGAGTGCGCGTGCTTAAACCGATCTGTCAAGCAACAACAAACGAACTGTCAAAATTTTTGACACTTCAATTTCATTGCAAAACATGCGACAAATGAGCAGCAGCATATCCTAGCATAACATCTGAGCCAGCAACGCATGACGCATGACTTTGTGCCACAACGGCACAGGATATGTACACAAGATGGCTATGACAGAGCAAGCGTACAATGTGTAGGTGCAAGCGAGTTAGCAATATTGAACATTAAAAAAAAATATATTTTATATATATATAAATATACATACATATTGTCAAACAGTTACCGTCTGCCTGTCAGGCATGCGTCAAAAATATGAAAAAAAAAATATGAAACAACAAATAAATAAAAAGAAAGTAAACGCCAAGTAAAGAAATGAAATTGAAAAGTCTGTAGAAAAGTCAAAGCAAACAAAGCGCAAATGCAAGTAAGAAAATTAAATTGAAATTTTCAACAACAACAAAAGCAACTTGCCAAATAGCAGCCATAACGGCATAAAAATTGTCTACAAAAAAAAAATAAAAATAAAAAAAAATAAAATAGAAAGATTGAAAAGGAAATGTAACACCAACAACAAAACAGCAACCAGGTTGCCATACACAAACCGAAGGAAGCATTCATTGCTCTCCTGATTTCACTCTGATGTCCTCTTTGCATTGCCGAGTATCTTGTTGCACACATGCACATGTGTTTGAGTTTGTGTATGTGTGTGTGCGTGTGTGTGTGGAATAGCATATACTTGCATATATGAGTATGCGGTCAGACCAGGTGCTGCACTGTGAAGTCGTATAACGCTTAAATGCGAATGTTATATGCGCAACTTTACTTCGGTTACAGTTTAACTTTAACCTGCCCATGCTAGTGTAGCTAAAGGATTCAAGTTGTTAAATGACAAGCAACTAAGAACTTAACTGTCTAAATGCTTTGCTTTCTATGTTATAACAAAAACGTCAAAGGTTTTGTTTTACGTATATTGTAAAATTTATTTTATATATTTATTTATTTATTTAATGTACACAAATCAAGGCTTTTTTTCTATATTGCTCGGCAAGCGGAAATTGAGTTTACAGTTGATGTTTGTCAGTTTGAACTTTTATATCTAATATCGTGGCATAGGTAACTAATTTTTTTTTTTTTTTTCAGTTTTAGCTGCATAATGCCATCATACACGTTATGTGCATTAAATTAGTGAGCCTTAATTTCAAACCACAATTTTGGTAGTATTGGAAAGGTAAATTTTTCTTTGGATCGCAACTAAGTTCAAGCTGATCCATCGTCATGCATCTTTTAATAGGACCTATTTGGATGCTTAGCTGTGATGAAATGAAGAAAAACGCACCTTATAACATTACCAAACTTGAATAGATGGCGCTTTGTTTTATATAATTTAAATTTAAAATTCGACCATGTGTGATTAAGCATAAACGGGCTTTCGTTGCACATAGCACTCATATAAAAATTAAAACATTTAAGAAAGTTCATTAGAACTGTCATTTAACTCTCTAAAACACATAAAAATTGCTCATTTGCAAAATACTTTGCTCTTGTGTAGAAATCGGTTTGAAAGCGGCAAAACTGAATTGCTTAAAAAGCATTATCTTTGCCAAAACTGCCTCCGCTTGCTAACTGCATTACTCCCACTTGGCCCTACTTTTTCATTAAGCCATTTTTTACTGCTTTAGCCTTACATATTCTTATTTAAAAAATTAATTTACCACATATGCGCAAAAAAAAAAGTCAGAAACACGCAACACATATATTCACTTCCTTTCAATTCCTATTTTTTTGTTTTGTTGTAGTTATTTTCTTTCAAGTTGCTAATTCCATTGTATAGAATATGCTTAAGGAGAAATGTCACTAAGAATTAACGGTCAGTTTTATGCAATTTCGTCTTTTGTTGCTTGTTTGCGCTTCAGCCATTCCCCGTCTTAGCTGCTGTCTACGCGCCTTTCGTCCAGTTCCACCCCTAAAACTGCATACGTATCCTTTTCGATATTGCACTGAGCCTTTGTTGCATTTCTTAGTTGATTTTTTTTTTTGCATGTTTGTCGATTAAACTGCTCAAGCGTAAAGGTCAAAGATCAATGTTGACAGAGTTGTAATTTTTCCCGAAAAAAGAAAATGCAAAGAAGCCAGAGAAAATGCGAGACGATTTCTTTGCATATTGCTCTGATTTTTTTCTCGGTTTTTGGGTATTTTTATGTCAACAGCAATTTACGGCCGTCTCCTTTTGTGCATTCAAATTTGCTTTGATTAGGCGTGAAGTTTTGCATTTGAATAGGGTAAGATTTTAGTTTGGAATAGATTTTAGCTGCATTCGAAATTTTAGCGCGCATTTCTTTGGTTTTATTTAGTAAGCCAGGTGTGCAAGAATTCTTGCAAAAAGATTCCTTTCGATCGGTAAATAATTATCAAAGTTGTAACTTTATGCTTTAAGAATTTTCATTCCTAGGCTATAAAACGTAATTATAATTATTGGCAGAACAAATCAATTCAACAACAAATTCTATTAAAAAATAAAGTCACTTGTGATCTCAAATAATATTTTATTAAAAAATATTCAATCTCATATCTAATTTTTATTTTTATGGTAAAGCCTAACATAGCTAGCCTATGAAATTTGCCTATTCTTTGAGCTAATATCCTTAAGTTTCTCTGCCACGACGCGTATTCTCACAGATTATCATATTTGCTGCTTTTTATTTGTATTTTTCTTATTTTTTTATTTTCTTTTATGTTCATTCAAATCCCAAAGGTCATTGCGTGCTAATTAAGTTCAACAGCTCTAGTTTTTCTTTTTTTTTTCTCATAAACACACATGCAGCCGATTTGCAACACGTTCCGCCTTATTATGACAGGCAGGACAATAGCAACAATGGACGCCGTTCTTAGCACCTAAAAAATAACACTTAAAAAATTTGCAAACATGCTTTGCATAAAAAACCCAAACTGAAAGAAAAACCAATTGCAAATGCTAACATAATCAAAGCAATTCAATGCAAACAGCAAACGAAGCAAATAAACTCCAACCCTGCCATCTTCCTGCCTCACAGTCTGCACACAGGCCCAGCTGCTGTTCTACATACGGCAGACCCGAGGCGACGCACCCTACGCTGCCGAAATTAAGAACATTTTCTTTTCGGTTTAGTTGAAAATGAAAACGAGTGCAAATAAAAGTTCCGCTTTGCATGTGCGAAAATCTACCCCAATAATCCTAATGAAATTTCGTATTACATTTTTCCAACAATAGCGTTAAATAAAAAAAAAAAGAAGAATTATTTAAATGCATATTTCATTTCCTTGCATGCTACATTTTGCCTAAGAAATTAAAATTAAAAAAAAAAATAGAAGAAAATTGGAATAAATCTTTGCTTATTCAAATTATGGTATTGTTTCGTAATAGAACAATTGTTGCCTTGAAAGCTAGTTTATTATTTGGGGTTTACTTGGCTGCTGTAGGTAAGCAAATTTCGATCATCTGCTAAAGCAAATTTTAATTGCAAACTGTTTACAACATTAAAATTTATTTAAAATAAATAGAAGTGCAAAAATTGAGAAGAATTTTAGCAGAGTACTGAAATAAAACTTGAGGTTTATGGATTTGAGCACAATTTTTATTTTTCTGTTTCATGTCATATAGGTGAGCGAGCTTTTCTATAGACTCGGCTTGGCTTGCTTTAAAATTCTACACTCTCTTTTTCCTAGATCGTTGTGCGTTTCAAAACTGAATCATGCTGATAGTGGTTTTGAAAGACTTAAGTAGCGTGTGTATTTAATACAAACTTTTTGCGACCAATTTTATAGATATCCGGATCAGTTCCATCATGAGGAAAACAATTATGTTTTACGAAATCTCCCAAAACAGACAGTCCCCATTACCGGACAGCTCTCATAGCCGGATTAATTTCGCAAGTTCTTCATAACTTTTTATATTCAAAACGCGTTGAGTTGTTAAATATTTTTTTGGAAAATCCCTATAGCGCCCAAAAAAAAATATCAACTTGTCCCTACACCCACAAAAAATTAGCCCTAAAAAATTCCCAACTTTTTTTTCTTACGTTAGGACACACAAATCCAATTATGTATTAAAATTTTAGGTTAAGGCGTATTCCTTGAAATGTTTTATATACTCACATATAGAAATTTTATACTATACATATAAACAAAAAGAAACATTCAGTAAAAATTATACTATACATATAAACAAAAAGAAACATTCAGTAAAAAGACCAGAAATTATACTTTTTAAGTGCATTTAGATTTGTTTACATTTAGAATTTAAAAAAATTTATCATTTTATAGCATTTACAAATTTTTTTTAGACATAAATCCCTACATGTAAGGAATTTGCCAACACTGATACTCTAAACCGGACAAAAACAATGCGTCTGTCAGTATGCGTTAATGGGAGATTTCGCTGTACTAGAATTTTGTTGCAAGTTTAAGTTGAAAAAATGTGGAAAAAAAATTCAAACAGCAGAGCAATTTAATGATCGGCCACAGTGCCATAATTGCAAATACATATGCACAAGTTTCAAATACAATTCAGTGTAGTTTGTTAAAATTATAAAAAGGAAGTTTAATTATTTCTACAGTAAAAAATGAATATTTAGGTCAGTACAGTATTTTAGTCAAAAAGATTTAAAACTATTGAATCGACATACTATTATTTACGGTTAGAATTAATAAGCACAGTAATTGCTAAAACGAGTTTCACAACAGCACAATTTTCTAAACAAAAACAAACCATGAGCAGCAACATACAACATACAAAAACATTATATATTATAGTTACATATCATATAATTATTTCTGATGCCATGCTACAAAAGTATCCATTGCACAAATGCTCATGCGGCAGTGGCGGTCAACCAATACAGAAACTACACACCAGCTGGGGAGCACCGCAATATGAAAATAATTTGGCGCCATAATAACTGATTTAAATCGAATTACATGTCAGTCAAGTGCGTGACATTTTGAAATTAGCGCACTTCAGTCGTTTGATTGGCAGCCGGCAAAAGTCGAAATCAAAAGTTCAACGCAAGCCAAGCCAAACGCCATTAGATGGCATTATACGAGTATGCGAATGAGTTTCGGCGGGAACATGCGAGTACATGCCGGTGCCTGGCGCTTGTCAGTGGACAATGCAGACACCTACACACATGTAAGCAACTAACTCACACACACACAGACACACACAAACATTATGCTTATTTGGCTGATTGTATATTTGTTTGGCTGTCTGTCCATTAAAGCGTTGACATGACGCGCTCACCTGCGCGCTTTGCGTGCGAGTTGATGGCGGCGAGGCGCACAATTGCTGACGACGCTGACAAGGATGAGTGGGTGCTTATGGCATATGCATGCATGCGAGCATATAATGGGCAACCATGCTTAGCTTACCTTTGGCTTTTTTGGCTTTTAACTGCCTAACAAAATCAAATATTAACAAATTTACGCGTGAACCCGGGGACTGTGTGTAAATTGGCTCAAGTGTTTGCATGTCTTACATGTTTGCCTATTAAAGTTTTTCGTTGTTGTTGTTGTTTTTATTGTTATGTTTGTGGTTTTGTTTTCATTTTTATTGGCTTGCGCATAAACGTTGTAGGTTTTAGTAAAGGTAAATGTATACCTTGAAAACATTAATCAACACGCTAAACTACTTTCAATTAATATTGCTTTTCACTTTTCACAAACACAATGCTGCAAACGAAAAACAAAACAAAAACTCTGCATAAAAAAAAAAAATTAAACAACGTTAAAATAAAACCAGCATAGAAAAAATCGTTAAAAACATTTGCTTCACGCATTTCATTTTTTTTATTATTAAATTAATGCAGGGAACGCATGTGGCGTTGTTTAAAAAAAAAATATAAAAAAAATCATATACAAAAATGATTTTTCAAACAGATAACTATTAAAAAAAAAAAGTGAAAAAAAGACGACGCCAGTTCAAATTTCGTCTGCAGTTGCGCCAAACTGTGTCAGCGCTGCGCTGTGCGCGTAAAACACCACAAGCCTTTTTTTCGAGTGTCTACTGTTATAATTGAGTAGTCAATTGCGCTGCCGCAGCGCAACTGCATGCCGGCCTGCCCGGCTGCCTGGCTGCGAGGCTGGCTGACATGGTAGCCACGCCGTCGTTCGCACTCAACAACAATGGCAACTCATTTCATTTGTGATGGCTCTTTGATGAATGATCTCATCAGTAGGTGTCGGCAACATGAGCAAACGTTGCCTAACCGTTGAACTTCGTCGACGACTTACGACACAGCAACACAATGCAGACAACAACTTAGGCAACAACAACAACAACAACAGCAACATCATCGATAACTTGTAATGCTTAACAGTTATTTTTATTTATTGCATTTAAGCAATTTTTGTTTTATTTTCTTTTTTAACATATAATCTAACAGCTAACTAAGTTAGGCACAGCAGCATCAGGCCTTCGTCACATCGGCCATCAGGTGCAGTCAGCGCAGCCTGTGACTGTCGCTTGGTAACGCCCGCATGTGTATTACTGCCTACAACAACAATAATAACAACAACTTTAGCTTGTAAGTCATTTCTTATTTACTGTTTCACCTTTTATTTCTTTTCTTTTCATTTTTACTTTTTCTGCTGTATTTTTTATTATAATTTTTTTGTTTTGGCTGCACATGATTAATGATGCCAAATTATGAAGTCGCTTGTTCTCTTTGAGACATGCCTTGTGTATGCTTTTGCGTGTGTATGTGTGTGTGTGTGTTTGGAAAATGTTTAAGCCCAGTTTTGTTAATCAGCTAAGAAAAATGACTTCATTAAATTCATTAGCGCCCATGTGTGAAATGCGTTCAATTGCCTTTAACTGTTGTAATAACAGATTTTCGTTTTCAACGCGTTCGAATTTCATTATCCGGCATGTATCTTGTATCTCATATCTCTATTATGCCCCGCCATGCTCATATAAATTTATAATCGCTTAAATTGAGCTATCAGTTATTGTTCGCTCGGTATCGCACGGTGGCTTTGCAAACAATGAGCCATGAACTCTTGCATTTTCGATTTTAATGAAGCACAAAATCATTAGAATATTTCGCTTAATAGTTTCATTTGTGTTTAGGCAAGCGAGTAGCCGAGCATTTGAGAAACTTTACAAGGCATAGATAATCTGAAACTTTTATTATATGCACAGTTTCAAAGAGCGACCGCACAATAATGTAGGGACATATGATTTAATGGAAATGTGCCCTGAGAGAGAAATGCTGATAATATTTAGAATCACGCTAATCATTTGTGGAGTTCTTATTAAAAAGTAGCAGACTTTCGCTTTCTGGCATTTTGTTTCGCTCCTAACGAGTTGAAATGTAAAGAAATATTCATATACAGAGGAGAATAGCCAACTTGAAAATTAATTTCAAGTGATCTTGAATATTTCTGTTTTGGAACCAAATATTTCATATTTCATATTGCATGAGTTATGAGATTTTGGCTGCTGATCTTAAAAGGTTTGCTTTCTAGGCTCCATAATTTATCAAGCATATAACGTTTCATATAATGTGCGGTTATTAAAGTTATACAGCGAAATCTCCAAAAACGGAGAGTCCTCATAACCGGACAGATCTCATAACCGGTTAAATTTCGCAAGCTTTTCATAATTTTTTCGCACAAAAAATGGCTTCCTAAAATGAGAGATTTCGCTGTATTTTAAATAAAAAAAAATACACATATAAATATATCAAATATTAAGAACGAGTTTAATACAAAGGCAAGTGAGTTCTTCCGCAAAACATTTGCAAACACAAATGAATTTTGCAACCGCAAATCGAGCACGTGTCGCTTTAAGCGCAAATACGCCATTGACACGTACACACACACACACACACATGCACACACACACATATCTATAGATACATGCAAATAAACAGAGGAAGCGTAAAAGTGTAAAATTCAGTACTAATTAAAATTGAAATTTAGTTTAATCACCAGGACAACGTTGCTGCACTTATAAAGGCAAGCAGATTACCGCAAAAGGCATATCAATTGCGGCAACACTAAATTATGAATTATGCCCCTGGGGCGAAAATCCTTATATCGGTTACATTGTGGCCACAGCAGCACACACAGGCCCGCGCGTGTATGCCGAGTGTGTGACATGTGTCTAACCTGCAGTGACTGGCTGCCCGCTTTGCTTCCGTTGGCACGCCTCTGTACAAAAAAAGCTAAACGCACAAAGCCAACGATGAGCGAATGAACAATGTCAGCGGAAGGAGTGTTGAAGACGACGCCGGCCACGTCGAGTGGTGATGAGCGGAAGCAACACTAAAACGTAATCACACACACACACATACACATATATATATAAACAGCGGCACACACACACACACATGTGGTTAATTATAATTACGCAATTTTAATATCAAACAATGTCTGCATAAGCGAGGGGGCGGCGGCGGCAAAGGTGTGCATAAATGCTAACAGACGAGCCAAGTCGTGCCAAGTCGAGTCGAGCCAAGTCGCGTCAAATTGAACCGAGCGCATAAAGTCAGTAATGCGCAGAGTACGTGTGTTTAATTTGTTGCGGTTGTTGTTGTTGTTGTTGTTGGAACGTCAGGACATAAGGACGACTATTTGGACAGACGAACGGACGTACAGTGATCAACGTTGGGTTGATAGAACGCTAAGCTAGGGGTTGCTTGTTGGCAGGTTATTTGAACTTGGCTCGCGTTGAAAAGGCGAAAAATGATGAATGAAATACGATTTTCAATGACAACACAACAACAACAACAACAAACCACCCCCGTTGTTAGCAAGTCTATGTACAACATTAACGTTGGCACGCAGACCAAGTGTATGCCAACCCAAACTCAAACCCAAACCCAATCCAAGCCAGACCAGACCAGACTCAGGCCCAGAGCAGTGCAGAGCGAATCCACCCCTCACCTCGTTGCTCATACCACGCATGCTTTGCGCTTTGATTGAGCATATCCGGTGGGATTAATGGCGATGTTTGCGGTTATTTATGCACACAAGTCACTTCGTCAGTTTGTCAATTGTTGCCCAAGGCCAACGGCGCGCACGGCCCGGGACAGGGGGCAGCGGCAGCAGCCAAGCGAAAAATATTAGCTTTTATGATATTGATAGAACTTGATGTCTATTGACAATTAAACAATGAACAGATGAGTATGCATACACACACACACACACACACACAAGCACACACACACATAGATGCATGCATGCATATAACACTTTGCAAGGTTGAGAGGTTGCCGGCGTCGCGTTATCTAGATACATTTCAAGTGCATGACTGGGCGTTCTCGCTTCGCCACTGCGCCACTGCACCACTGTGGCACTGTGGGACTGTGTGGCCTCTCGATAAGCATCTACGATTGGCTGCCGAAATTAATATGCGCACAATTCCACGATATCGTGCCACATCATGCGCTTGCGGGGTTTCCGGTTTCGCATACGTATTGGGGTTTGCGTATGGGCAGAATATCGGGTTAGGGTATGTCTGCTTATTGCCCATAATCAAATGTAATTTGCCTGGATTTTTATGTTCATGAGTGGGATTAATATGTCATTAAGTGGTTTAATAAAATTAAATTCCCTTTGACGCTTACTCGCCGAGTGCCGTTAACTGCTTAGCTGCCTGGTCCCTGGCGCATATGTTGGGAATTGCTGTGAGTCTGCAGACATGAGACGTCGCCTGATCTGTTAACGTGACAGATGCAAATAAGTCGTGAATATTTGACAGTTTGCTGATTAGCGTATTAAAGAGGCGTTGCAGGTCTTTTTCCATCCGCGCCAGTGTCAAAGTGCCAAAGTCGCTGACGCACTTCTGCGTCACTAAAGTGCATAGTTGACCTATTAGGGCAAGGCACACTTGCTGTTTAGCAGGCAGCTATCTTGAATACAAGGTAGTATAATTGTCAAGGATTATCAATCTCTACTGCATAGACTTAAAAATATGTAACGTTAAAAACAGCCATGTTCGGAGAAGACTCGTTATGGGAACGCTATTAAAAATTTATGAATTAAACTTTTCTTGGGTGTAATAATGCATCTACAGCAAAATCTCTCATAACCGGACACCAAAGATCGCAATGATTTGTCCATTTATGGAGACTGTAAGTTTAACGAGAATGCATTTTGTATGTAAGCCTGCGAAATTTGTCCGAGTTAGATATGAGCGATGAGTTAAAGATATCTCCAGTTTGGAGACTATCATGACAGGAACTTATACTTGATTGCATTTTTTGTTTTACACATAATTCTCTTTAACCTAGCCTAGCCTTTTTTTTCTATTCTACTTCTATTGACCTGCATCTTAAAGTGTAAAACAGGCTAGGATAAATCGAAATATTTAAGCACGTTTGCATAATTTACTCGTCCATTATGGCGATGCTTGTCCCTTATGAAATACTTTTGGATTGACTTGTTTAATAAAAATGGCACTATAAACAGTGGAGCAAATGTTGCTTTGGTACTAAAGAACAAGAAGGGAAAAAATTGTACTTCTCGACAAGGGAATTGAATTTGTGCATTTGACGATTCGTATGTTATATTGTCAGTAGTAATCTATAAATTTAAGGTTTCAGCTATCTAATGTATTGAATGTGAAAGTTTTGCAGCACAACTAATCGCAGACACTTTGACTATCATCTGCATTTTCTACATATTGCCACAGTAAAGAAAGAGATTTATGCTTAGGTGGGACTAACCTTGCTGGTCTTTTTAAATTGCCAAAACTATGGGGAAACGTTTTTTTACACTTTCACTATGCAATCTACGTAATTTTTTTCTAACGCCTAAACTTCGTTAATTACCAATTAACATACCAACTCACAGTCAACCCTCAATTCACATGCTTCCATTTAAACCAATAAAAATATATACAAAAAAAAAAAAAGCAATATTTAATCTCTAATTGTGAGAAACAAATTCCTAACCACTCAACGCGGCTTAAAACCTTGTTGGCTAATAAGAAATTCCAAAAAAAAAAGAGGAAAAAAAATCAGCCAAACGGCACATGTGCACTCACATGGTGTATGGAGTATGAGAGACCAGAAAACACAAATCTCATATCGCATAGCATAAGCGAGGCGAGTTTGTATGAACAGGAATTACAAACGTGTTGCCATTAGTTAACTTCAGCTTTGATTGATTTCAATTAATCTTGGACGCGTGTAATTAATCATTGAACACTTTAATATGGTTAACAACTTTTGACCAAGCAACGGTTAAAAAGGTTCAACGAGCAACAAACTTCAGCGCAGCCAAACATTCAACGGCAGAACGAAAAAACGCAAGACACAAGACAGACAGACATACACGGCCTGGCCAGGCCAGGCCAAAGCCATGCCGAGCCGGACCAGACCAGACCAGGCCATGCCAGGCAAGAGTCGACGCAAGTTGACTACAACTAAGCAGGGTGCAGCCAAAGTTGAGTGACGGACAGACAATTGTCGACTGAGTGACTGGCGGCGTTGTCAGTGCGACGGTGAGTGTGTCGGTGTGAGTGTGTGTAGAACAAATCTTGTGGCTGCTAACAAGAAAAATAGCCAAGTTAGGAAAATGCGTTGGAGTAATCGCTACGAAAATGAACAAACATGACGGAGTATGAGAGATTTTATTTTTTTATTTGGTTTCTAGCATTTTGTGTTATATTGCATTGCCAACAGGTAAACTACTTTACTGATTTTTTTATGTGGAAACCAACAACAACAACAACAACGTACATATACACTGCATACATGTAAGCAGTAAAATCAAAAGCAAAGCTCTGCGTCTGTTGCCATAGTCAAAGTAGCTATGCTGCGGTTTTTGTTTCTGTTGTTGTTGTTGTTGTTTTTATAATACTCTTACGTACTACAAAAATCCATAGCCGCCAACTAATTGTAATATATTTCGCGCCACAGCCAGCACCGAACCCGCCCGCCGCCAACTTGTGCGTCGACTTGGCCAAGTCTCAGCTTTGGCTGTTACGATTGATGGCTATCAATGCCGATGACTTATGCATGCAACGTGTAACACACACATACACACACACACACACACACACACACACACACCCATACATACAGCAGCAGCAGCCGCTCCATACAATCCCCATGCCATATTCGGCTAAGCACATTTGGCTTTGGCTTTGGCTTTGCTTTGGATATGAATTTGCTTTGGCTTTGGCTTTGTTTCGTTTCGTTTTAAGTTCGTTTGATTATGATTTCGCTGCTCGAAGGTTTTTGCGTATTGATTTTCCCATGGCAAATGGCATAGCAAACAAATAGCCATAAGCATTTTCTACAGCTTTTTCCTGCCTTAACCGTTCGTTGCCTTTGAGTTGGGGGCGAGTGTGTGTGTGTGTGTGTGTGTTTTTTTTAATTTATTGCACTTTGATTGAAATTGAGTGATTTCACTGACTACGCACATCATGTGCCGGTGCTTTGTTGCATGCGATTTCGGTGTGCGAGTGCGAGAAGGAGAGCGAAAGCTCATTCACATGCTGGAAAATTGTTGAGTCGGAATGCTGGCTCAAAATGATTTGTCGCTTGCCGTTATAGTAACCAAGGCGATTGACATTGAATTTATGCAAATTTCGCATAAAAGCTTGGGAAATGAAAATAAGGTTTTTATGAGGAAGTTTGGCAGTGTGCTGCTGCATATTATTTTGCACTTCAAGATAGTATATTTGGCATTATACTACAAATTTAAGAGTTTATTAAACTTAATTAAGAAGAAGAGTCACGCAGCAACAAAATCAACTAAACTAACTTCACGGAGAAACCGACGATCGTATATAAAACAGCAATGGGAGATTACAACTTTTATTTAGACTATTAGAATAAACACTGCAAGATCATCTTTCTGACTTCATGATCCCTTTTATGTTATGTGTTTAGCTTATAACTCTAATTTTCTATTATTTTGTAAAGTATCCTCTTCTTACACTCTAAAGTCTTTTCCTACTCGTAGAAATAATGAAATGAAATATAATTAGATATTTATTTTAATTTTTAACATATACACCCAAACCTCTTTTTACACGGTAGATGCATTACCTAGACAACCGTGCAAAAAAAAAAATTAATAATGAAATTCACATTACATTGATACAAAATAAAAAATTCATTTTTATTGTATAAAAAAAATTTAAATTGATAAAAATTCAGTCCATAAGTATTTATAACATATAGATAAAAATCAATCAATTTCGCAACTATTCATCGCTACTTGACAACAAGCGCGCACGTTTATTTTGAATTGGGCTAAAGTAGCTTTCATCAGTAGATACTACGTCAGATAAGTCTAGCATAACTAGTAAGTTTTTGAAATCTAAAAAAAACAAACAATTGTCAAGTAGATAAATCAGATTTAAGCATTATCGTAGCTGTGGAACAGATACTAGATCTGGTTTCGTATGTGCTCTTGTTAGTGTGCTAGCATACCATCTGCAAAAAAAAAAAAAAAATTATGGAGGCAATATGCGCAAGCTCTATAAAGGATGTTAGAGGAACTAAAAGGCAAATCATTGTAAGAAAGTGATCCATACACTAAAGTTTCAATATGTCAGCAGGAGACAAAGTTTAAAAAGATACTTCTTCAATTTATACATAATCTGTCATATTTATTTATATTTACAATGGACTATAATTGGCTAAAAGGATCTATGTGCGCAGCAGATGCATTTGGTAAAATCCAAAGCGTTAGTCTGTAGTTTTATTTGGCAAAATCAATGTATGAGTATCCAATTATGTCTGTTGATTGCTAGAAGCTCTAAGCCATTTATAATCTGCTTCTCTGCAACTGCTGCTAGCATTTAATGATCGCAAGTAGCTGAGACATTTATGTTCTCACACACACTATTGGCTCGACATATGTCGAGCACTTCCCAATGTAGGCACATTTCCTGCTTATAGAGCTAAATAGTTTCGCGCCTAGTTCAAGCGTATAAAATATCAAATAAAACAGAAGCTTTGCCATAAATAAATCAATGCAATTGCAGTCCATGCGCTGATCTGATGTCGCTGCTGATGGCTGACTTGTCTGGAAATTATCACCAAATGGGAAAAAGCTGAAAGCGACAAAACGAAGAATGAAAAGCAAATTCACGCGCAACACGAACTCAAAGCAGGCACAGCAGCAATAAAAGTTGTTCTTGTTGTTATTGTTTTTGTTGTTGTTGTTTTACGCGCTTTGATATTCATTGTTGGCATCGATTCTGTGCCATAAATCAGCTGCAGCCATTGGAGCGTAGTACGGAACGTTCTCGTGCGCATAAGAAGAAAAGCCTTCGATTGTTGTTTGTTCTGCGGCGCATCGCATCGCATCGCGTCGCGTATCTTTTGTCTGATGAAACTGTGGCAAATGGAAATGCAAATGCGTCACATGTGCAGCGCAGTCATACAGTGTACAGTGACAGAGTCACAGTCGCGTGTAGATTTTTTTTCAATATGGCAATTTCTTTATTTGGGTTCCGTAAATCACGTTTCTTGTCTAATTTCAGCAAAGCCAAAGTCAGCAACAGCAGCAGCAGCAAAATTAAAAGATTCTCGACATACTTGCTTAGTCATGGAAATATTTAAACATTTTTCCGTACAATTTTTGCACTTTTACCATTGTGACATTTCACTTAAACAGACTTGCCAGGCAAGTCTACACTGCAAAAAATAAACAAAAACCAAAAAATAAAATAATAAGAATATTTAATGTATGGGAAATTTATGCCTTTTACACGGTTGCTGACATTTTCAATGATTTCGTCTTTATTTGGTTAGGCGATTGTCTTTATTTGCAGTGACATCATGGCCAATGTCAGTTTTATGGTGTCAAGAGTTTTTGGCTAAGTTAGCTTATTATATTTTTTTTACTATTTTTTTTTCCTTTTGTTTTTCTAAGCTCCGTTGCATGCAAGTGCAGGCTTTGTGTGTGCCTTGCTGCATGCCGCTAATGTTAAGGCTGTGGCTGCTGCTGAGACTGATCTTCAATCAAGCATAACCATTCCAGACACTTGCTATGCTCACTTGTTTTTGTTGCTGTTGTTTTTTCCTTTGCTTTCCTTTTTCTCTTTTTTTTTTCATTTTTTTTTTTTCCTGGCACTGCTGTGCTTTGTTTTCCATGCTGTTGCTCATGCAGGCGCTGAGTCTGATGTTCATCGATCAGCGCCAGCAGACATTCAAATTGCTTCATTCGCTACTTGCTTATCTGCTGAATGCCTTCTTTTCCTTTTATTTTTTTTTTTTTACTTTTAGTTTTTATGTTGTTTTTGCCTATACGCTCTCGATAGCATTTGGGCTGTCGGCATTCCATTTTGTCTGCTTCGATAAAAATAAGTTTCCCATTGCCATACTCGCCTCGCGTGTGCATACGACGTCGTTGTGTGCAAAAAGTTTAAAAAGCATTTAAGAAATACAATTTTTGCAGCCAAGGGCAATTTATACTTTGGCATCGACGTCTTATGCAGGCAAAAGTAGCAGCATATAAAATTTCAACAATTTTGATAGCTTAAGCGCCGCTCTGCCAGTTATGCATATTTTAAGTGAAATTATTTATGCTGTCGATTAAGGCTGCCAAGTGTGAATTAGTGAATTAGCGGCAAACAGCAGCTGAACGAATGATTTTACCAAAAATGAAAGGGTACTCAGCAGCACCCTGCATAACTCTTCTTTCGTCTTAATCGCTCATTTACGATTTTATGAATTTGAAACTGGGTACTTTGAATATTTTCCTAGTGGCAAAAGCTGGGCCAGGGCTTTCAATGAGTTGCCGCACATCTGTCAATTATATAGGATCCTTAACATATTTAGACAAAACTTAGGCTAAGGTCTAATAAAAATCTTGCATTATGTTGTGGAGCTATGTCGCAGAAAGCTCGATTGAAGTCATATTTTAAATTTCAGAATAAGCTGCTGCGTAATATTATAAAATATATATATATACGATATGTGAGCAATATTGGCACCCAGCGTTAACTACGCAACAACAATGTCCTTGATAAGATGCTGAAGCAAGTTAATACACATTAACAACAAGCTGAGAATCACATTGACCCCATCTTCAGGATATTGTATGACGTCTTCGACTTGTATAGAACACTGTAAGGTACCAAAAACCATATGATCTAGTCAGTTCGGTTATAATAATTAGACACCAAAAGAAACATAACACACAGAACGAATAATTTTAGTAAGAACCGAAACAAATATGCCGCAATAAATGCAAATGAATATTTCATAAAATACATAACATATTAGCAGATTCAAAATAATCTGAATCTTATAATAATCTGATGCTGATTCGCAATAAAGTTATTGCTGGCGTTTAGAAAGGTATATCAGATAATGAGCAAAACGTGCTTATAGGCAGCGGTTAAGTCAATTTAGTCAATTATAATTTATCTAATTTCTCAATCCAATTCTACTTTCTATTGTCCAAGCATTAATTTATGTTTAAGCTCAAAAAAAAAAAAGCAAAAAAACCGAAACATAAAAAAAGTTTAATATGCAAATCAGCCGAAACGTTAAGTGAACTGGTTCGCATATAATGTCGCCTTTGTTTGAGGAATGCCTAATCATTGATGAATCATTTATACCATAAACACATAGTAAATAAGCATCTTTAGTAGCTAAACTAAATAAAAATTCCACCAAAAGTTTTCATGTTAATTAAATAAGCAAATAACAATGAAATACGCATATTGTTAATTTTTGGAGATCGAAAAACCGGTTAGCAAAGCCAAACATAAAGGTATACGTCAAACAATCAAAGCCGCCTCAGACTAATTTGTTTTGAAAAGATCATAGCAAAAACCCAATAAAAACAAAAGAAAAAAAAACCAAAACCAAACATAAACAAAATAATCTGGTCTAGAACTTTTGTTCCAGAGCGTGCTTGGCAGATGGCATATTGACATGTCGTATGTGCATAATAAATAAAAAAACGTGTTTACTAGATTAGTATCTGTTCACACCCAGGGGATTTTTAGAATTTCGATAATCTTGTTTTAAACTGGAATACGCGCTATTTTTTTTGCT
Source organism: Stegana nigrithorax (assembly GCA_037044495.1). Classification (NCBI taxonomy): domain Eukaryota; kingdom Metazoa; phylum Arthropoda; class Insecta; order Diptera; family Drosophilidae; genus Stegana; species Stegana nigrithorax. Next base: position 100,063 of record JBAMBQ010002682.1, read on the forward strand.
TTTTTTTGTAATAAAGTTAACAAATATTTTGCCAATGTAAAGTCGATTTCGATTCTGCTATAAAAAGGAGACATGCGTGGAGCATAAAACAGTTCTACAGACTTTCCAATAACGTTCACATCAGTTACAGTTAAACTAAATACAAGATGCGTTATCTAATCGCCTTTGTGCTAAGCTGCGTGCTGCTCTTCACGCTGGTCAGTGCATACGAGAATGACGAGGCCGAGGAGGACACGCAGGGCGTGCGCACCAAGCGTCAGTTCGGCTTTGGCTATCCCGGCTTCGGTGGCGGCTACGGTGGCGGCTTTAGACGCGGCTTCGGCGGTTTCGGCTATCCCGGCTTTGGCGGCGGCTATGGACGTGGCTTTGGCGGCGGTTTCGGCCGTGGCTTTGGCGGTGGCTTCGGTTATCCCGGCTATGGCTTCTATGGCTAAACATATGTCATATTTACTACAAATTGTCTCGTCTGCCTGTGTTTTCTTATACATATAAATAATAATATTGTTAATAATAAACGTACGTAAAAATATTTTAATTTAAAAACTAAGCAAAATGGTTTCACTCATGGGCCAAGTTGGCCCAACTGACAGGCGATGCGGTTAATTATGAAAATTGTGGCTTGTGTTTTTCATTTTGACAAAACATATGAGTGCTTTCATAATTGTTAATTGAGCCAGAAAAAAAAAAGAAAATAAAACAAACAAATAGCGAAACTGGCACTTAGACAGACAGACGGTACACACAAAAAAAAAAAACATACATTAAATGATTGTCTGATAGGCAGCACAAAGACTTTTTTAAACTACAATAACAAAAACAACAACAATAATAAAGCAGCGCGTGCGTGCGTAAACTAAAAACTAAAAGCAACAACGTGCATTTGAATAAATGCTCCCTACTGTAAACAAAACAAACTTTAGGAAAAGCAAAAAAAAAAATGGGGAGCATAATGCGCCAGAACTTGACCCGCAACAAGAGAATTCGATTGACCTTTTGCAAAGCCTGCATAGCGCATTTGCGTGCGTGTTTCCACAAAGTCTACGAAAACATATTTTAAAAATAAATATATAAATGTACAACAACAATAGCAACAACAACAACCGACTGAAAAAAAACATAGCATACTAAATGTGTCTCAAAACTAATTAACTAATATAAAGCACATTATTGCTGTTGTTGTTGTTGTAGTTTTGTTGTTGCTGTGGCTACTTTTGTGCGCTTCTGTTTTTGTTTTTCTTTTTAATTTATTTTTTTTAGTTTTCTGTGCATTTTGGGATTTTCTGCCTCACCTACCGTCAGGCAGACAGGCAACAGCCGCAAAGTTTCATGCGGCAATCATCACGTACGATTGTCATAATTATCAACAGCAGTTTTGATTTTTTTTTATTTTGTATATTTATTTTTTTTTTTCGTTTAATTATATTTTTGTTTTCATTGTATTTGGTTGGCTTTTGTTATTTCATTCAAGTTTTTCATTTGATTTGTATACTGCGACATTTGTTCTGTTTAACAAACAAATAAATAAATATTTAATTTCTTGATTATTTTTGCGCATTAATTATATACAAAGAAACTAAAGAAAAATTGTTAATTTTTTTTTTTTTTTGTTATGCGTATTATACAAGATGACAGCTAGCATAAGCATGTGCTACAGTTTGTTCAGGTTTGCTTTAAAAAAAAAAAACAATATAAAAAAAATAAAAAAAAAGAATACCTACGACTTAATTGCTATGCTTTTTTAATTGTTGTTTTTTTATCGCAAATCGAACTGACGCCAATAAATAAATTTGAAAAAATACCCTTTACAAATAATTTAACATAAGAAAACAATAATTTAGCAATATAAATAAATAAATCACACTTAATAAAAACGATAAAACTTCGCAGAGACCTTTGAATAAAAAATGATTCAGTGGCTACCTTCCCTTCGTTGACGTAAGATAATGAAATTATTGACCCCAGATCTATCTAAACATAGAACAGGTTATATGGTGACGTTGTTTTGTTTTTAATTTTTGTAAACACTGCTTTGAACTTAAGCATCTCAATTCTCAGCTAAACGAGAATTTTGCCTACTTATGCACAACATAAGCAATTCCCAAAAGGTACAGTGCCCAAAAACGGACAGATCTCACAAGATTTTTATAATTTTTTTCATATAAAATGCATTTCGATAACGGAACAGTTTTCATAAACGAAAAATAGAAAAGAAGATTTTGCTGTAAATAGAATATGAAGTAGCCTATAATGCAAAGACCATCATTAATGGAAAACATCAATAAAGAAAAGAATTTTACTGATTTATCTAGGAACAATTTAATTTAACATTAATAGTAAAATCCAAGGGCTTATGCAGCTGCCAATGTAGGCGGCGACAAGCTTTGTTTTTTTTTTTTTTTTTCAAAGTTTTTGAGTTAAATTTTATAAACGTGACGGTCCCTGAAAACATCCTCATGCAACACTAACTAACGTCTTTACTAGGAAAACCTAATGTATACATAAAGCATAAAGTTTGTGTAAAAATGTATGATAATAATTGATGTCACAAACATTTAAGGGGGAAAACTGACCCCACTGACCCACCTAAATACAATCTTGGTAAAATCATGTAAAAAAAAGGATATAAAGAATATGAGCTAATTTTTAAGCTTTTTTGTAGGATTTGAACAAATCATACTATTGCCAATGTGGCAAAGACAAAGAAAGTTAATTTAAAAAAAAAAAATAAAAAATTACACCTTGAATCACATTTGGTTTTCCTTTTAAAAAACAAGAACAATACTAATGAATCTACTTTTTTAATTAAAATTAAACTTATATGAGCTTATCACAATATTTGTTAGTTTATTATGCAGTGCAAATAAATGCAATAAAATCTCCGATTTGTGTTTAATTTTAGACAGGGGGCGTCATTTGCCATAACGTTTATCAGATAAACTACAACATGACTAGTGATTACTGTAATTTATAAGTATATAAACTGTGCTTATATAACCTCACGACGATTTAATGTTGGCCATAACCGATACTTTGATCGTCACCCTTTTCATTGTAAAATAAATCCCAATTTCGGTTTAAATATTAAAATTTTCCTTTTATTGTCCCTCATGTAAGCATACAAGAATAAATAATTTTCCACAATAATTTCACTACGACAATAAAAATGCTTAAGAAAATGTATTGCGTATGCGAGTCCAAAATCTAATGCGGCACATTGGCACAAAGAATCAGCAGACCGCAAAGCGTTGCGCTTCATTAAAATCGGATTAATGTGAGCAAATGCACAAAGACGCGACGAACATCTTTGAGCCATGGCGGACGAGTCAGCCAGCAGAAGAACAATGTCCGAGTGCGGCGCAAGGACATGCAAAAAGTTTCTCACGCTGACCAAAAGGCAACGAAAATTCAAAAACCGAATATATGCAAAAGAAGCAAAGCTGAAACGCGTAGAAAATCAAAACAAACCTAAAAGCCAACCCCAAAAATAAAATTACATGTTTTTTTTTTGTTTTGTATATGAAAATTTAAAGAAATTTATTGCGTCTACAACAATAAGAGATCCTGGCACACACACGCACACACACACACACGTTTATTAAAATGTGTAAAATTTCAAGAAAATTAAGCAGAAAATTTTGAGCAAAAGACAAATGTTGTCGTGGCCGTCGCTATTCAACCCCCTCGCCGCTGTGGACAATGTCCGGCTGGCTGCCGCATTGGGGTGGTGCGACACGATCGTGTCCGGCTTGTAGGTCGCACAAAAGGTTAATTTTCTTATAGCGCGGGGTCAAACACTCTGCACCGCAGCGGCTACCTAATGTCCAGGCACAAGCAAAGATCCTTGCAGCATCTGTAGTTGACAGCCCCTGACCTTGCGATGTCTCACGCAATTAGGCGCATCTTTTTGAGGTTAAAAATATTTGAATAACACCAAAAAAAAAAGCAACATCTTAAATTTTGCATAGAGAGGGTAACTATGACAGTTTTCGTATTTTTTTTTTTTTTTTTGTGCCTAGCAAGATTTGCAAATTGTCATTGTGCTGACCTTTGAAGTGCTGCTAATGAAAGTTGACATGAGGCTGCGCTGCTGTTGGTAAAATTTGCGCCAAAAAAGCACTTTTTTTAAATAAAAATATTTTAACTTAAAAACGCATTTACGTGATATGTAATGGCACAAAGCACACATGTTAACTGCAGGTTCGTGTTTTTCTTGTATTTACTCATGCAACGCCATCTTGTTTCCATACACTGCCATGCGTGGCATTTCCATTGCAGACAGCCAGAAACGGCAGACACATAAATAAAATTGGGCGTTTTAGTTGCTTAGACTTACATAACAAGGGGAGGCACATAATTACTTACACACACAAACACACACACACAGGCACACACCATAGGAGCAACGAAGCAACGAACGAATGAACGCAGAAAGGAGCGAGCACATGAGTGAGTGACGTGACCTTTTGACATGCGCGCAGGAATTCCACTAAAACGGAAAGTGTGGGTAGTTTGCACTGATGGCTATGTATTCGGTATATTATATATGCGTACATATGTACTTAAGTAAATGCATGTATGCATATTACTAAAGTGCACAGTAAATGACTTTAACTAACGGTAAAACTGACAGTTATTAATACTATGCTAACAATACTATTAAGCAGAATTTTTTTGTAAATGAGTTGATATTGGCAGCATAGAATATGGCCAGAGCTGCTTAGTTGCACCTTTTGAATAGAGCTTAACGAGCTTTATAAACCCAGTATTTAATATAAATTAATATATAATTGTTCATTCAAGATATAAATTATAAAAGGAAAGCTGCTGACTGCAAAAGAGGTTTACTCACAGTGCAATAAAATAATTTCAGAAACTATATTCCTAGTATACTAAAAGTAAAATGCAGTTAATAGAAATGCTTTTTTTTTTTTTGCTCAATTACAAAACAAATTGACATTAGCAAAACAATTTGAAGTAGTTTAATAAAAACATAGGTATATTACTACTAAGTAGCAAATAAGGTCATTTTAAAATATTTTTATATGAATCATATAATACCGATTTAAAGATCACATATGTAGGATAATAGAAAAATGGCATGTAGTGGTCAAAATACGTATGCAATGTTGATTGTTGTTGGTGCTTCATTTTAAATAATGTGTAATAACTAAAACCATAACATATTCATGAAATATTGCGAAGTAATCATTATATTATATCGTAAAATGCCAGAATTAAATAGAGACCCCAGAATCATTGAACCTCTTACTGGTATATCTTGGCAATTAAGCAAATAGGATTATATTTTACAAAAAAATTAAAGCAATCATAAAATCATATGCTAATCATATACACGAATATTTGTAAAGGAATTCTATATAGTTTATTTAAATATATTCGGTACCTTTGCAGCCATTACAATATATTTTGATTATTAGCAGTTGAGCAACTTAGCGTGAAAATGCCTGTCATATCATGGCATGGCATAACTTTGGTTTAAAATTATTTGTAAACATCACAAAAATTAATTTAATTAAATCATGTGCATATAGGCAAGGAAGCGTCAACTAAAACAATACAACTTGGTAAATATTTTTATTTATTTGTTTATTTATTTAATTTTTTGCTTTTTTGTGTGTTTTTCGTGCTCGTTGTAAAGCAAAGCCAGCACACAACCGACGTACAACATATCCCTGGCACAACATGGTGTCCTCTGCATAAATCAAATCCATCAACAGCAAAACGCAACACATCAAGCATATTGAGTTGACAAAATGACAAACTTCGAGGATGCATGTCTGCGTGTTTGTATTTTTCACTCCCTTTTTGTTTTCGTTTTTTCTTTCTTTTTTTTTTTTGTGTAACAGCAGCGACAGCTCCACTTACCGAACGGCCACATTGAGACTTTATCCGCAGTATGCGGCATTTTCCTTTGAAGATTGAAAAGAAGTATTTCAACGAAGTTACTTCGGAAAAAGTATGAAGTATACTTTTTTCTGTCTTTTTCCGCAGACGAAGTATTTTTCATACTTCACTCTTTTTTCCAAAATGTAAACATGCATGGTACCGCGCGCAACGACAAACAACAAAAAAACTATAGGGCATACCGCTCCGTAAGAATGAAGTGTGAAAAGAAATCGAAGTATACTATGGTTTTTTTGTTGTTTGTCGTTGCGCGCGGTATCATGCATGTTTACATTTTGGAAAAAAGAGTGAAGTATGAAAAATACTTCGTCTGCGGAAAAAGACAGAAAAAAGTATACTTCATACTTTTTCCGAAGTAACTTCGTTGAAATACTTCTTTTCAATCTTCAAAGGAAAATGCCGCATACTGCGGATAAAGTCTCAATGTGGCCGCTCGGTTACACAATGAATCATCACAAAGCTTAAAACAACACAAAAATGTAAAGACAAAAAAGGGAATGTAAAAAATAAAACAGAAATAAAAAGTAAAAAACAAACAACACAAAGCACAAAAAACAAGGAGGGAAAGCAAAGCAAAGCGAAATCAACAGCACAAAAATATAGTCGACAAGCAACAACAAAAACCACAACAGCAACAACAACAACAGTCAAGTGAAACAAGACAAATAAGCAACAACAGCAGGAGAAGGAGCAACAGGGGCAGGAGCCGGAGCAGGAGCAGCAGCCGAGTGCCCATCAGTTTAACCAGCATGACATGGCCTGGTCCATTGCGGTCCTGGACTCTGGCATTTTAGCACTTATTCATAAAGTCCTTGCCAAGCAACAAAGTGCGCAAAAGTTGAGCGACAAAACGACAATGAGACGCGCGCAAGTCACCATGGCAAGGAGTGAAGGAATGTAGCAGCCTGTGAGCGCATGGCGAGTTTTTTAATGAAAAATATTAAAGGATGTGAATGGAAAAATATGAAGAAAATTAAAAGTATATGCATTAAAATAAATTTAAGCATGCACATAATTAATATAAGAAGTATCAAATAAAATTAAAATAAATTAGAAAAATATATAAAATGAAAATAAAATGAAATAAAATAAATTAAAATTATTTATATAAAAAGGAATATGAGAAAAAGAATTTTGAGTAGCTGCTTAAATAAATAAAAATATAATGGTATTCTTTGAAGCTCGTCCTAGCAGCAACCAACTGCAAATAAATTAATGCTCTAATTAGCGCTCAGCCCGTTTTAATCAAGCATGATAAGTTGCTCAACTATCAATTTGCACTTGATGTATCTACATTAAAGTGTTTAAAAGCTAAGCACCTTACATAGGTACAAACAGCTAAACATATATAAAGCTAAACATATATAGAAATAATTGCTTAGCGCCTTAGAGAGTGCTTTTTTTTCATTAACTAAAACAGTTTAAAAAACAGTTTTACGATTTAAGGAATCGTATTGCCAAGAAGCATACAAAACGCGAACTTTTGTGCTTACTCATTCGCGCAGTCTCCATCTCTCTCGCTCTTACACGCGCGCCGTCTTCCAATACCCTGTAGCCAGTTGTGCACTCTCACTCATATGCTCGCTGCACTCTATGCACCGAAAAGATGATATACCGAATTCAAAGGACATCGAGCGCGCCACCTACATTCAATCAACTTTCAGCAGCAGCAGCAGCAGCAACAGAAACCCAACAAAAGCTACAACAACAACAAAAAGCAACGACTACGACAAAAGCAGCAGCAAAAACAGAAAAAAAAAAAACAAAATTAAACTTCCTTATACAAAAGGCAAAGGCAAAAAAGGAAAAAACAAACAAGGAATAAAAGCGAGCACACACACAAAAAAAAAAAAAAAATGGCCGCCCACGTCATGATAAAAGTTTTCTAGGTTAGGTGCCTGCTGCCAACAAGCAAGCAACCGCCAACGACCGACGACCGACGACCGTCGACCGACGACCGACGAGTGCAAAAAGGCGCTCAAATAGGGTTGTCAGTATTTAACCCAAAAAGGTGGAGGTGAGGTCCTCTGTACGTTGCTGCGCGAGCAGTAGAGCATGTGCAGCATCCAACAGCAGCAGCAGCAGCGGCAGCGGCAGTAGCAACAACAACAACAACAACAAGTGGGCTGTCTATAAGCTCTCGACTGCGCAACATGCGAGACACTAACAAGAGATTAGGTGCAGAGAAAAAATGAAAAAAATAAAAAAAAATATATAAACACAAAACAAAAAAAAAAAAAAAAACGAGCAAGCTAGCAAATGCTCCACATGCATGTGTATGCTGGCATGAGACAACGGAAGTAGCGCCAACAACAACAAAAACATTATGCACAATACGCATATGGAGCTGAACTAGCTAGCAGAGCAGAGCACAGCGTTCACAGTGTCAAGCCGAGCAGCGCACCAATTCCAATTGAATTACATATTAATGAGTGCAAAAGAGACATCTAGCGGTGTTAATAAAAAACAAACAAACCAACCGACAGACAGACAGACAGGCAGGCAGCAAGTTGGACAGACAGCATAACTTGCTTGCTTTCATTTTTTATTTAAAAAATATATGTACAAACTCAGGCAAAGGCGAACACAAAAAAGAAACAAAAAAAAAAAGCACACACACACACACACACACAAAACAACAAAAGCAACAAATTCCGATACAGTTAATGATAAGCGTATAAACTTTGACTGCTGGCGTGCGAAAGAGCGCGCAAACATATGCGCGCAAACAGTGCGGCCAATGGCAAAGGCGTGTCGCCTAAACATGAGCGCGCTCTCAGCGAGAGTTACTAAGTAAGTGAGTTTGCTGAGTGCATGTGTGTTTGAGCGCAAGTGCTTGAGTGCCAATGCATATTTGAGTTGAGCACGAAACTTAACGAAAGTACATTACAGTGTAAACTGGCCAATTGGTTTGAGTGCAAATGTGTGTTTTTTGAGTGTAAAAAAATCAAATTGGATATTAGCGCTTAGCGATAAAAGTAAAGGAAACAAAAAAATAAAATAAAATGAAAATAAACAGGGTAACTCAATGCAGTCAATATGCTATGGTATTATATGCGCAACTCTTTCGCTCACACGCACGCAATGTCGCTCTGACGTTTTGAGTTCATAAATTCAAAGCAATTTTAGCGAAAGTCCAACTAGACAGCGACTGCCTGCCGGCCTGTAAAGCTAATGGAGCCAAGCAGCCAACCCCGACCATGTTGCTTACTCGTTCATCATCCAATTGTACGTTTGCACTCTAGTTGGCCTACCCCTAACACAGAGGGCGCCGTTTGCCACTCTTTTTCTTTTTCTACACTTTTCTCATGTCATGCATATTTTTGCCTTTCTTTTTACAATTTCCATTTGCCATGCCATGACAGAGCAAAGTGCTGTGCCACTATTTGGCTTTTATGGCTACTCCGCTCCCCTAGGAAACGGTCTCACAGATGCGTACGTGCCACAAACTTAAATGAAAAATGAAGTGTCGAGTGTTGTTGTTGCTGTTTTTTTTTTACGTGGTTTCCGCTAGTTTTCATTTAAGCAGAATATTTAATCAAAAGCATAAAAAAGCGCAAAAACTTGCGTGTTTATGTTGCAAAAATGCTAATAAAGTTGCTTTGCTGTTGCTGTTGTCGCTGTTAGTGTTGCCTTTGCTGTTGCTGTTAGTTTCCTAGTGTTTCTAATTGGAAGCTGTTAGCATAGGAAATATATTGCGCATAATTATGGCTTGTAGTGTCGTCTGTCGTCTGTCGGCTGCCTGCCAGCTTAAATAGTTGATGATTTCATGTTTATATGAAATGAACATGGACAGCAAAAGCAACAACATGAAAACTACAAAATAAACTACAATTGCTTATGTTGTTGTTGTCGTTGATTCTATCCAATTAGCATGCAAGTCATATTTTAATTTTATTATGGCAGTTAATAGGCTTCATGGCCGTCTGTCGCGGCTAGCAAAGTTTAAGTCTAAGCGCAGTCTATGGACATGGAAGCTATTGCTGATATATCGAGCATGAAGAATTTCTTCTTTTGGGGTCATTTCGATTTGTGTGTTACATTTTGGCTTTTGTTTTTGCTTTTATTTTCTATTTTGTTTTTATTCTCTTTGTGATTTGATTTGTTTACTTTTACGTTTGGCACTGAGGTCATATGCTTCGATTTTGGACTGTTGTGTCCAAATTCTATTAGCGTTGATAACAAATACATTTTCAAGCCGATTCTCAGCTGACTTCATTGTTATATATGCTGCTTTGAGTGTAGCCTAATTTTATTTTATCAACTCTATATAAAAGGAAAGCCAATGGCCGAAAAACTCGTGATATGTCTAGACAGCTGTTGTGGATCTGCTGACAAAAGCAGCACAAAGCGGTTCTACGCACTTCCGAAAGTTTTTACTGAGCTTCAACTGATTTTTTGCAAAATCATTGCACAGCTTTTAAAATTTTCAAGCGCATAAGTTATAATTTTTTAATAAAATCAGCAAAAAGCTTGTAGTAATGTTAGAAAATTAAAATTTTTTGAGTTCTTTCCATATAAGTACATAAATTGTTGATTTTATAAAAAATGAAAAAAAAAAAAATAATTAACAGTCGCAAATTGCATATTTCTGCTACTGCTGTTAACATGCTGTTAACGCTCAATAAGAAGAATACATGGTAATGTTACTTAACATTAAGGTCGTCCAGTTCTACACAGATCAATATGGTTTTTAGTGGCCACTGACGAAGTTACAGCTGCGGCAGTAACTATAAAAGCCAATTGCATATTTTTTCGACTTTTTAATTACTTTTTATTTAAAGTATAATTTGCTTAATGTCAACTTTATTGATTTGTATTTTTAGCTGGCCATGCTTCAATTCTCAGTTCATGCTGAAAACTGTACAGAAAATACTCGCAAGACTTCAAATGTTAATTAAATGACTGGCATTATTTAATTGTAATTTGTCTTGATTTGCAATTAAATGACGCTGACTTTCACCGTTAAGTTTGTATAAATGCTTCAAGTTATGCATTTTATTTTTGATTAATATTTACGTTTTCAAACTGCATATTCTTATAGTTTTTTAAAATGTATTTAATATTAAAGCTGTGTTCTTTAGAGCTACCACTTAAATGTCTTAATTAATGTTTCAAAATGAATGGTTTCAAAAATAAATGTGTACAGTCGGACTACTCAATAACGAATTTTTTTATAAATAAACAGCAGTTTTTTCATACATTCGAAGCTCTCTATAGCGAACAGATTTGCCGACCCCAACGAATTCATTATAGAGTAGTCCGACTGTATTTCATATAACCGCTTTCGAAAAATCTATAATAAGAGGAGGCATTCTATGCACAAATCATAGCGTGCTCATTAATAATATTAAATGGCAGCTAATTGTCAAGGCATAAAAACAACTGCCTACAAATAGTCAGCATAATTAACATTTTTCCCTGTCTAAAACACATTAAAATCTTTAAGAGAACAAAAACTTCATGTAATAATAATTTTCTTAATGATTTACACCTAATATTGCTGTACGCCATTAAACTATGCTACAGCAGCAGCAGCAGCAGCAGCTACAAACAAACGCATAGCAAAAACAATAAAAAAAACTATAATAAAAAAAAAAACAAAACATACAAATTACGCATACGTAGAGAAAATTAAAGCAGCGACGCACTTTAAGCAGCCAACCAAAATGAACTTCAATATGAATGCTAAAGACCACACACACACACAATTGTTAGGTGAACAACACAACAACAACAGCAACAACATGCCAAACAAAACAACAGCAAAACACGAACCATTTAAATATTTTTTTAACGGGGAGGAGACTACGCGAAAAAGTTTCGACTCTTTTTTTTTCTCTGTTTCTTTATGGTTAAAGTTTGTAAAGTGCGAGCATTTAAAGTAACTAAAACACAAAGATAACAACAACAAAAGCCAGAAACAACATTAAAGAGCAACTGCTGATAACGGCAACAGCAACAAAAGTAACTAACGGCGCACTAATAAGAAAACGGGCAGAAAAAAAATCCAAAAAAAGAAAGCTACTGCAGCAGTTCTGTTAAACTAACAGAGCGAATGTAACGGCAACGAAACGAATTGCGGATCTAAGGGAGTGTGAGTGGCTGCCTGTGTAGATTTTCGTCAAGTGACATTGTATGGGTCACACCGACAGCATAGGTATGCGCCGCACAGAGTCAACTTGGCTGATTAGAAGATATGTGCTTACAGAGTGCAGAAAAAAACTCAACAACTCACTCACTCACTGCTGCTGCTGCTGCTGTGGTGGTGGTGGTGGCTGCCATGTCATGGTGTGGGTTACTGTGCGCTCAACCAAACACAACGAAGGTCTTGCCCCGCCTGCCACTGAGCGCACAGTGTGCACAGCATGCGCGAGCAAGCGAGCAAGCACAAGTTTTGCACTCAAGCAACGGGCCGACGCGAGCTTGGCGTGCGTGCGAGTAGCACAGCGCTAACGCTGTGGCCCATATTGGGCCAACGTGCATCGGTGGTGGTTGCGCCAGTTGTGTTTGTGGTGGAATGAGAGAGATTTGTGGATGTGTCGTTAGGTCGTTTCGGTCGTGAGTCGGGTCGGGTCGTGTACCTTTTGCCACGAATGTTTCGCCAGTCAGGCTTCTGCGGCCTTACGAGAACAGCTGAGATTTTGCTGCTCGCATGACGCGCATTTTTATAAAGTCACAAAAAATATATTTCAACAAAAAGATACAACTTTAAGTTTTAGCCAAAACGCGTATCTCAACTATACAAAAATAAAAAACAAACGTATTGAAAATTTATATATTCAGTTAAATAAAAAATAACTTGAGAAAAATTTTGGAAAATTTATGGCATGCATAAAAAATGAATTAAGTTGAAATTTTATTAAGAAAATTGAAAAAGGCGAAAAAGTGCGCGACGTGTGTACGGTTGATAAAATATATGAAAATCTGTAAATATTTGAACAAAACCAAATATTTAAAATTTAAAGAAGAAATTTTTACGTGCAAATTTTGAAAAAGTGCTGCAGAATATTATAACGTATCCAGTGCAAAGCATTAAGCGAAAAAAAATTCTGAAAAAATTATTCAAAAAAAAATTTGAAAAATATTTGAGAGAAAATATTGAAAATACATAGTGTTTTTTTGTATATAAAAAGTTTGTTTTTTTTATGCAAACGTGCGCACTCCGCCCGCACGCACAACTGCACAACGACTCTTTGGCATTTGCCAACGTTTAGCGCCACCGCGTGTAGAGACGGGCGCGCGCGCGCACACAAAGTGTATTCGACGACGGGCAGTAGTCATTTTCATCAAGGCACGTGTTCGGACCAAACCGCCAAAATTATTACACACAATTCACTGAGCGTGTACGGCGGAGGCGTCATGTGCGCCTCGCCGTCCACAGCTCCCGGTTTCTTCAATCCGCGTCCGCAATCGGGTGCTGAGCTCTCGGCCTTCGAGCTGGGCCTGCCGCGCTCGATGGCATTGGGCGTGCCGCCGCCCTCCGCCTGGCATGATCCCAGCCTCGGCGGCCATCTGCACGCCTCCGCCGGTCCTGGTGCACTTGTCGGCAGCGGCGGTGCCAGCGGCGGCGGCACAACTCCCTCCAGCGTGGCCAGCCAACAATCGGTGGGGATTAAACAGGATCTCTCAGCAGCATCAGCTGCTGCGGCGGCAGCAGCGGCCGCTGCCAGTCAGACACAGCATAACCAAAGTGCACACCTCACGATCAAAGAGGATCTCTCCAGTTTGTCCAGCGTCTCAGCGGCCGCATCGGCGGCAGCGCATCATGCAACGAATGCGGCGGCCCAGCAAAATGCTCACAGCGGCGCACAGGAACTGGGACCCATGATCAAGGGCTCGCAATCGTCCAGCTGTCTCGGAGGCAATAGTGGCGGCAGTGGCGGCGGCGGTGGCGGCAGCACCACGCCCAGTTCACAGGCGAACAGCTCACACTCACAGAGCAGCAATAGTGGCTCACAGATCGATTCAAAGCAGAATATCGAATGCGTGGTCTGCGGCGACAAAAGCTCCGGCAAACACTACGGACAATTCACGTGTGAAGGTGAGTACAGACAATTCATTCATAGAAAAGGCAATGCAAAATAATCATATTCAAAATAAATATGACCAAAATAATGCCAATAATCATAGGGTCAACAGTTCAACTACTTTTGTAATAATTCAATTGCCAATAAGATGAAAAAAAACACATCAAAAAGATCTAAAAAAATTATATAAAATAATAAATAAAAAAAGTTATAATCATGGCAAAGTAAGGCGCTGCGCATCTGTCGGTATCTGCAGCATATCTGTGCATAAAATCAAAGGCATGTTGTGTCTTGTAGGTGTATCAAGTCGTGTCGCTTTGTAATGCCAGCACACCTCACTGCCCCGGCATGCTCCATTCACCACAGCATACATTCGTGTGCTGTTCATTATGCGCGAAGCCAACGATGACCAAACAGAAATTGTCTACATTTAATTTTATTTCATTTCATATCGTTTTTTTTCGCTTTTTTTTTTTTTCTTTATTTATTTGTAGTAAAGAGTTTTTCTTAGCTTTTTGTGGCTTACTTAGCCAGCGTATATGTTGCCTGGCTAACATGTGCGGGCAGCGCACAGAGGGAGGAGAGTACAAGTCAAACAAATTTAAGCGCAAAAAAATTATAGAAGTAGAAAAATAACAACAACAACAATAAAGCAAAAATAAAGGGCAGACTATAAAATGTTATAATAAACACAAAAGCGTGCCTGGCAATCTTGCTGATTTTTGACAGTCCTCCTTGTTGAATTATGAGCGATTGATGAGTTGGCTAGAAAAATCGTTTTCAAAAACCAATTAGTGCTGTGTATAAAATTAATATTCACCATAAAAAAAAAACAAAAAAAAAAAAAAAATAATACACATGCACGAAAAAAAAATAGGCAAACTGTCTGTTCGCCTGTCCAACTGTCTGCTGTTTGCTTTTGCTTCACATGTTAGCAGTTTTGGCTTTTTAAAATTGGCACAAATCTTAACTTGACTTGACTTTCTTTCTACGCGTCCGCCACCTGCCAAGTGTGTGAAAACGCATGAAATTTGCGATTTAGCTGCAGCAGCCAAAATACGCAACTTCTGCGCTGACTCTCGCAGCTATTTGCGAAAGCTTAACCAAATCTAAGCACTGCTGCGTTGGCTTATGTGAATTTTTTATGGCGCTTAGAGACGCCAACGAAAGATCAACCTATAAAAAAAAAAAATAAAAATTACATACATTCTATTGGCAAAATTAGCTACGCCTAGCTTAGGTAATGCTACACTGAGCGTTAATGAAAGTGCCCAAGTGGGTGGTTATGTTACCGCGAACGTAAATGAAAGTGGCCCAGTGGGTGTCACTTGGTCAACTCTTACTTCATACATTTACTAACCCCATTAATCGGGTATGTGTTTTAACACACTTGGCCACAAAAGCGCCTAAAAAATCAGAGCTCAGTTAATTGCCTAAATTAGAATTTATTGCATGATATTAGTTAGCCTCGCAGCAATGAGTGTTCCCAGGAGGTGACGACTGCTTTACTTTAGCGTAGTGACTTCATTTGCAAAGCTAAGCTGCAGCTGTAGTTCTTTGAATAGCAGGTCAATATTGAAGCTTAAAACGTAGTTTCAAATTACTGCAGTACACAATTATGTAAATTCTAGAGCTGCTCATTTTTTCAAGCAGCTTTCTATACTAACTGCTTATGGTAACTATTTGAGTTATTCTTATTATGATAAGCTTTTTTCAACTTAGCTTTAAAATCTGCTATTTCCATCGATCTTCTTATGCTTAAAGTATTTGCCTGGAGCATAAAATTAACACTATCAGCAACATAACCTAATTTTAAGTTTCATGTTAGTCTTGCCTGCCTTTTTGGAGCTTAGCAAAAAACAATAATTATATTTGCTTTGAATTGCTACTGTCAACCTTATCGGTTTGCTTTCTTATATCATTTCTAATTAATAATTCTTTTGACATTAACCATGTTTTTTCATTAGCCGCAACGCATACGCACGTGTGCGCCTTTGCCCACAGGCAGCTAATTGGCAGACACAAGACAAATAAAAGCAGCAGATTTTTAGTTAAACAATTGCCTTTCTTTTTTAATTTTTTTTTTAATAAATATTTTAAGCCTATTTGAAGCACGTTTTCTTATTAGTTTATAAATATTTAACATTTCTATTATAAAAATGGAGCATAATACTTTTCTTATTTATTTGCTTTTCACATTAAGCGTGTACGCTGTTGTTGTTGGTGTTGTTTTTTTTTTTATTGTAGCTGCTGGCCATTATGTGCGCAACAGCGTTGCCATTTGCGATAAGATAAACTGCATGCAAGCAGACGCACACAGAGAGACTTAAAAAATAAAAGACAAAACAAAGCAAAAAACAAAAAATTAAAATAAATAAGAACATAAAAGCAAATTAAACAATAAAGCAGTCAGCAAAAACAAAAGCCGACGTAGTGCAATGTAGAATAAAGATAAACAAAAAAAATATTATCTAAATAAATAATTTACTTGGCTTACAGTTTTTTTTTTTTTTGCTGAACAATTATTGCGCAAACATGCAAATTATACGTGGCCAAGTTAGGCGCCTTTTGTTTTTGTGCAGCAGGGCAAAAGATACGCACAGATACTCGCACTCACTCAAGCCACAGGCAGCAGCAGCGGCATGTGTAATAGCCAAGCTGGCTGCCAGGCCAGCCTGCTCTGTGGCTGGGTCGCTCGGTCGGTCGCTCGCTGCTAGATGCTGCTTCGCTTGTCAACTTCATATCGTTTCAAAAAGTTTGAAGAGAAAAATTACATTTGTTGCGCTTTAGTTTGCTTTAAGTTTAATGCGTTGCTCTTTTTTTTTTCCGTATACGTGGCTATGGCTTAAACGTCTTACAGGCGAGTCAGCCTGCAACAGAATGACCGACCGACCGAGCGACCGAGCGACAGACCCTACTGCTATTATTATTAATCACCAAGCATTTTGTCTGCGCAGGCGCAACTTGAGCAGCGGCGTAAACAGCAAAGACAACACAGCCACAACAAACGACAACAACAACAAGAACAACAACAACAAACAGTACAACAGTTGGGCAGGCAGCTTACATTCTTTGAGGTGTTTCCCTCTTTTTCGTTGTCTGTCGCTTGTTGTTGTTTTGTAGACAAACCGACAGCCTGAGCCGTCATTGCACGTAATAGAATAGTTGCATAAAAAAAAAAACGAAACAAAACAAAACAAAAACAAAAAACACAAGAGCCAAAGAAATACAACAACACAGGTAAACTCATGCAAGCTTTCTTTCACATGTTCTGCTGTGTAGAGTTTTATTATTTTCGTTGTTGCGCGGCTCTTCTTCTTAATTTTTCGCACACGTGAAGTGACTGCTGCTGCCGCTGCGGCTACAGCGTTGATGATGCGGACACGACGATAGCAATCTAAGTATTCTGCTATGTTCTCTCTTCTCTGCTTGCTGCATCTAAGTCAAAAAGTAACTTGCGCACTACCAAAATGATGTTAATGCAGGAGTAAGCACACATAAAAAACAAAAACAAAAAAATTAAAAAAAAGAGCAACGCGTTTCTCGCATATCATTGCAAAATCTACGAAATCGTCGTACGCATAGTAACCATAATGTTAACGGCAGCCCTTTCAGCTGTTTTACGCTCGCCCTGCTCTCCACACAACGCAGACCACTCTCCGCCACAACGACGTCAACGTCATCATGCTCTGGTCCTCGTACGTACGTACGTACGTATGCCTTTTGTATGCGCGCTCAGCGCATGTTGTACTGCCCAGTCGAATCGTATGTGAATTTCTTGGCATGTTTGCATGTCTACACACTCGCGTTCTCCCTGTCGCTCTCTCTCTCGCTCTCTCAGGCTGACTTGCCTGGCTGTTCTACTCGCATTGAAGATTAATTGTGGCTTATGCGTTTCTGTTCTTTTATTTTGGTTTCGAATTTTGCTTGTGCTTAGCTTTGCTTGTAAAGCTGCTTGTTCCTTCATAAAGTAGCCTACTAAAAGACATGCATGGCATTGTGTCCGTCTGCTGCTCAGCCTACCCAGCCTGCCCAGTTTGCTCGGCTGCCCAGCCTGTCTTCTGCTGCCTGCTTGCCTTGCGCTCTTTTCTCATTTCGTTTCGTTTCGCTTTGTTTATTTTTTTTTTCCTTTTCTATTTTTTGTTTTGTCTTTGTTGTTCTGTTTTGTTATATTGTTGTTGTTGTTTTTGTTTTTTTGTAGGCGATAATGCTGCTGAAATTGGAATGTGGGAAAATGCGCGAAAATTGCTTTTAGCTAAACGGCATCTATTCTACTTTGATTTTGTGGCATTTACGCTGCTTAGAGCTGTAGTCATAGCGCTTTGCAGCTTTTTATTAAAATTTGCCGTAAGCCTTTTTCTACATTTCCGCATGGAAATTGGCTATAACTGCACATATACATGCATAAGTGGGTATGCCATAGCGTGCAGTATTGTTGCTTATATAATGCGTTTATCACAGCTATAACAATTGCCGGCTTGCATAGATCCTTGTTTTTTCTATAGCAAAAAGTTCTTTAATAGCTGGCAATGAAAGTATATTGCAGTTATGGTTCAATCATGCCATATCATAAACCCTTAAGTTTTTATAGCATATGACTCTCATAAAGGACACACAAATATTCTTCAGCATTTTAAACTTGCTCTCAACAGATTGGTAACAGCTAACTTAGCATATCATTAAGTTATACTCATACTAATGCAGCCAGGCCTGCTAAACAAGCTTTATTATATTTTTTTGATAATCGTTCGCATGCATTAAATCATAAATCTATTTTTTATTAAAACTAGCATGAGTCTAATAATATAAATTTCTTAATAATAAAAATTCGTCGCTATCTGCATTGCCTCGGCAAACAGGCAATCAACACGCGGCGTAGTGAATAGCCAACACGTCTGCTGCGAGCGTTTTGAGCGAGTACAAAAGTCAAGTAAGCATCGCTAAACGTTTTATTAACACATGAATGCGGACTTAACGCCAGAGTCATCATTATTGTGCAATAAGCAATGATATGCGCACATACGTTGTGAACTTTGACATCAGGCAGCGGCAGGCTGACAGCGAGCAGCGAACAGGCAACCAACAAAAAAGCAAAAAGACGAAAACAAAAGTCGTAAAAAAAAACAAAATGCATGCTGATAGAAATGTTGTGATAATATTAATGATGAGTGCACACCGAAAAAATCTTTAAGCAGTAAAAAAAATAGTCAAGCCAGCCAACTGCAAGAAAGGTGACCACCAAGCAGTCAGGCAGACAGACAAAGACAGACGGACGTAGAGACAGATAGACGCATAGCACAGCTTGGCTGGCATGCAGGCAACTTGTGTAAGGGCAAACGACGCACTTCGCGCTTATTAATTTAGCTATTTGTCATGGCCGTTAGAAGTAGCTGGCTGCTGCCGGCAGCGACGTTGCGCAGCACGTATCAGCAGCTATTAATCGTGCTAATGCGCGCGTTTATCAGAATTTGACTAAAATCAAAACTATTTTTATTTTTTTTTTTAAACAGACTTGGCATTTGTTTTATTATTTATTATTTGTTATATGTACATATATAAAATGCCAAAGGGTTGCTCTCTTTTTTTTTTGTTGCCTTGCTGCAGTCGTTGACTTGTCATAATAATTTGTCAAAATATTATGTTTATTATTTTCACTGCCTAACTGCCGACAGGCAGCACTGACTGCCTTTTGCTTTGCCATATTTTTTGGCCCCTTTATGTTGCTGCCATGCCTCTGCACATGTTAGGGCGAACTGAGGGCAGCGCCAAATTTGATTTTGTTGTAAATCATTTGGCGCATATTTGCAAATCGTACGGAAGTTATAAATGTTTATTAAAATGCTTATAGTGCGCATGATAAATGTTGGCTCCACCGTGTATAGGCAGAGCAGCACACATGCACACATGCTCCTGAACTGCCGCCCTTGGCAGCGATGCGCACTTGCGTCGACAGAGGCATGCATGCCTGCGTACACTTACAGCGCTTGTGCATTCTTTAATTTTTTGAAAAATTATTAATTAATAAGCTGCGTATATATGTAGGCACACTGAGGCCAGCTGAGCCAAAGCAGAGTAAATAAAAAAACGCCCCACGCCAGGCGCAACTGCTGCGCCATAAATTTGCGCCAAAAAAAACAAAAATTGAAAAAGCAAAGAAAAAGGAAAAACATTGTAAGAAAAAAGTGGGCGTTGTTTATTTTTTGGCAGCAATATTATTTTATTTTTTTTTTTTTACTGTTTCATTTTTTGCTTATATTTTTATTTTAATTGTGTATATTGGTTTATTTTTGGCTGTTAATACTTTTAATGCAGGCAAACGGCAATGCCCGCACGCTTTTTGATTTATTTGCGCTTTTGTTAAAGCTCAGCAAATGTGTACAAAGTGGCATTTGGCATAAAATTTATTAACTGCTGCACAGCAACACACAAATGAGAAATTGTTAACATTTTGCTTTTATTTCAACATTTGCGGTTGTGCATTTATGGCGTTTTATTATTATTTTCTGTTTTTATTATACACATTTTGCACATGCATAAAATTAAACAAATTACTTTGCTTAAGTGGTAAGACAAAAAAAAATTTTTAATTAAAAAAAAAAAAAAAAAACAAAAGTATGAAAAAAAAAATATTTTGTAAAATATGCGCAGCGTGGGAAATCTATTTGACAGTTCATGCTTTGCTTGAATTTTGTTTTTTTTTTCACACTTTTTGTAATAAACAAATTTGTTTTTCTAGTATTTTGCAACTTAGCCTGAAACAAGTGCTCCCAAGGTATGCCGGCTCTTGGGCTATAACGAAAAATAACAAAAGGGAAAAAAAAAATGAAAAAAAGGCACAACATAAATGACAATTTTAAATGCGCGTAATAAAGCATACAATGCCACACACTTGTGCACATATACGTACATGATGAACCACTTAATTAAAAAGCCACACATGTTGTTGTGGAACAATTTTCAAATTAAAAGCGCACATAAAGCATAGCCCAAAAAAATGTACCAAGACCCTTGCGACAAGTTAAAGTAAAAAAAAAAAACAAAACAAAACAAAAAAACACAAGACTTGCCTTGTACAACAAATGACCATAACATTTCTTAAAAAAAAAAAAAAATTTTTATAAAAGAAATAAGAAAAAAAAAAGTAAATAAATGCAAATAAAAAATATAAAGTCAGGCAATTTGGTTTTCTGTACATATACGCAGTTCTTTGCGCGGCTGCTTGCAGTCTGCGTAAGTTCTGTGCTCGCATAATGCCTGTGGCAGCATAAATAAAATAACAACAACAACAACAAGTTACATATTTTACTCAACTTAATTGTCATACGTGGGAACTATGCGTATTTAAATTTGTTAACTTCCTGCCTAAGCTATCAGCGCAAATTATTACCAAGCAGCAGCAGCAGCAGCAGCTTAGCTTAGCTTATCTTGCCGCAGCGCTGCAGTAATTCGCACGCAAGTCGCCTGCAAAACGCGCGCAAATCGCAGTCGCAGTCAAAGCCGCGTAATTATGTTAAATATTGCAAATTCTTGTGGCTCGCGCTTAACAATTAGCTCGCGTTGCGTTTTTTGTATTTTCAAAACAATTATTTATATTTTTTATGCATTTGCTGTTGGCTTTTGTTTTTTTTTTTTTTTTTTTTGATTTTTATTCACTTAAACAATTCACGCGGTTGTCTGACAATGGCAATTTAGTTGTTGGTTTTGTTTATGTTTTGTGTTATGTCTTGTAATTAATTAAAACTTATTGTTATTGTTATTGTTGTTGTCATTGTTTAGTGTGTAGAAATTTGAAGCATGCTTTTTGCTAAATTTATTTGTCATTGTCATGTGCACTTTTTAGCGTGAAAATCGCAAAGGCAAAAGGCAGCAAAGAAAATTCGCTGCTCTACTTAAAATTTATTAATTACGCGTAACTTCTGACATTGCCAGGCGGCAAAATGCAGTGTCTTGTGACAATTTATTGCAAAATTTATCAAAAAGAAGAAAAAAAAAGCAAAACCTTTTAATGAGTTCACTGAAAGAAAAAAAAAAAAAGAAGCAAAATCTCTTGCAATGCTTAGCTTAGCTGGCAGCAAAGCCCTTCATTAAAAACGACGAGGCAAACTTAATTGCGCGGTTTTTGCGCAAAAAAAAAAAAACAATGCAACCAACAAACAAATAAACGAAAGTCAACAACAATAAAAGCTACAAAAACAACATGTAGTGTATGTATATATATATATATATATATATGTATATAGTATATATGTATATACTGCGCAGTTGAAAAGCTCGAGACTCGACGCGACGTTGTAATCATTAAATGCTGCCTTGTAAAACAAATCGTCGTACTTAGCAGAAAATGTACCTACCAATAAAGTACAGCGTCGGGAAATCGCTAAAAAATCGACAACGAAAAAAACAAAAATCAAGCAAAAAAAAGCCAAAAAAAAGAAAACCAAAAACAAACAAAAATAGCAAAAAAAAAAAATAAAGAAAATACTCAAAAACAGAACAAACTTGAAAATAAGAAACTTACGAAAAACTAGCGAAAAAAAATGTCCTGACACGATTCGATGCGATTTCGATTGCTAAACCAAGCGAAACTAAGTTAAAACCCTAAAAAAATCGTGAGTGTTTTTTTTCCCCTTTTTTTGCTATTTTTGTGTTGCTTTTTTTTCTTGGCTGCTGCCGTCGTCGCAGTAACTCCTGCAAATTTGTGCTTATAAAGACTAGCAACAACAATTGTTTGTTGTTGTTGCTGTTATTGTTTGTGGCTTTTGTTTTAGACGCTTTATAACGTAACGGTTTAATTAATTATGTTAACTGCAAGCGAATGCGAAACCCTTTTTCCATTAACAGGCAACAGGCAACAGGCAAGTGGCCAAGAAATCAAAAAAAAAACAGACTTGGCCAAAGAAAAGAAAGCAGCAGCAGTGGCATGCGCAATTTTCATTTTTCCATTGGGCTTTTTTGTTTTTTTTGTTGTTGCCAGCGCATAGTCAGCGAATGCTTAACTCGCCTAATCGATCAGTTGGCTGCGGCTTTAGGACGCTGCACTGCGCAGCAGCTGGCAGCACGTTTTCGTTACTGCTGCTCTTCTTCTTGTTGTTGTTTTGTTTTAAGGTTTGCTTATTGCTGCACTATGGCGCACTTGCAACATGCTGTGCAGCGTCAGCAACAACATCATCAACAACAATAACAACAACAAGTTGTGCAAACCTTGCTTTGCGCCGCAGCGCAGCATGTGCACACTCCCCGCCAGCCAGTCTGGCAGCCCAAGCTGCTGCTTGCACTTGTGCCGAGTTTTGGCTTTAAATTATTTTATTTAATATTGTTTTTTTTTTTTTTCATTTTTACTATGTTCGCTAGGCAACTTTTAGCTGCAAGTTTTCGCTGGCTTGCGCGCGTATCTGCATATCTGCGGCATAACTGCGCGCATAACTACGCATCGCATCAGTTAAATCAAAGTGCAGAGCAGCGCATTTGTGCATTTGCTGTGGTGTGCCGCTTTGGTTGCTGCTAATTGGCGTGTGTAGCTACACACACACACACAGAGAGAGAGACAGATGCATGTGCGCCCTAAAATGTGTGCACGCCCTCAAGTTTAAATAACAGCAGCGTCTGACTTCAAGTCAACTGCGTTTATTAAATATTATGCTGCAATTTTGCTTTGTTTTGTCGTAAGTTCTGTCTGAGAGACAAAATCTAAAAAGGTAGAGCGTAAAAAATAAAAGCAACAAAGTTGCTAATCATCAATGTATCTATGTATCTTTTGCCATGTATCTATAACTGCTCAGCCGAGCTTAGATACGTACGTCGCTTGTGTGTGTGTGTGTGTGTGTGTGTGTGTCTTACTGTTGTCTGGCTGTCTATCTGCATGTCTGTCTGACTGTCGCTCTTAACATTTCGCATTTCGTACTTGTAGCTCATTCACTTGGCACCTGGATAATGATAGCATGACTCTTCAGATACTCTTCAGTTACTCGTACGTACGTACGTACGTACGTTGCTGCCATTAAACGTGTAAGCAGTTCTATTTCGCCAGCATGCCAGAACTGCCAGCCCAGCTATATGCCAGCAACAAAAATAAAATGCAAAAAAATGCACAACAACAACAACCAACAACTGCAGTACAACTGCTGCTCGCACTAGTCTCGGCTCGTCTGCCAAAGCATTTTATTAAAGCACATTGAGCGTTGCTAAGATTTTGCTTGGCTGCTTTGCTCGCTTGCCTGCCTGATGCTTAAGGTGAATTATCTTTTCGTTGCGATTTACTTTGCAACAACAACAACAACAATAACAACAAAAATAGCAACAACAACAACGACAGCAAGTATAAATGCAAGTTTTACGATAGGCAACGTTGATCTGCTGCTGCTGTTATTCCTTTTTTTGCTGCTGCTGCTGCATTTTAAGTTAAGTGGAAAGTTCTTAAATTCGCTACACTTGAGAAATCAGTTATTGTGGGAGCGTGAGTGTGCAGCCTGCGCTTGCTGTGCTTTTTATTTTACAGTTGACCCACATATATATATATATATATATATATATATATGTATATAATTATATACATGCCTAGTAAAAGCTATATGCTATATGCCTATATATATATATATATATATATATATAGCTATGTATATTTTAGTTTAGCAGCTTTGTCAAGGTGTTTAGCTGCAGCCGACATTTATGCAACTAATCACCTGCGCACCTGTCACACTTTGAATCTTGTCTATGCACATGCACACAGGCGGCTGTGCTGGGGTTCATGCTCGTTCAATGTGGCCGCTATCATAATTTGCTATAACAACAATATATGTATGTAGTACACCCCCTCTTAGTAAATTGGCGCACACACATTTTGTTCCGCATGCAATGTGAGTAATTATGTCTTGCTGTTTAGGTAGCAGCAGCACTCACAGATATTCCAGTTAGACTGCGACGTCGAGACTTTGCGCTCTTGACTTGCGCTTAACGCTCAATGCTCGGCTAATGCTGAGCACATTTTTTATTTGTGTTAATTACTTTGACTAGCAGCAGCAGCAGCAGCAGAAACAGTGGCAGGCACATGTAAGCGAGCTTAACTTTTAATTATTGCACTTTAATAATAGTTGTGTGATTTAACAATTAAGCTTAGGCAGCGCAGAGCAAAAAAAAAAATCAAAAAAAGAAATCAAAAAAAGAAAGAAAAAACAACGGCGCACCTAATTGTGCTTGCCTGTATATAAGCTACTTGGTTAATATAACAAAGCGTTGCCTGGCACGAGCAATGACCGACGCAGCTAACTGCGCAGGTTGGCCAAGTGTGCAAAAAAATAAGCAGTTGGCTAAATGTGGCCTTAAGTGACTAGTATGTGCGGGCGGCAACTTGGTAAATATAACAAAGTCACACAAAGTCAGCAAAAGTGCGAGTGAGACTGCTGCTTAAATGCCAACAATTGGCTTTAAAAGTTTGCTGTGACAATTTGGTTAAATTAACCAAGCCAACTGGCCGCTGCTACAAACTACACAATTAACTTATAAAACACATGAAAATGCTGCTCTAGGCACTTGCTGCAAATAATAAATTCTTTTATGCCAAATAATAATAAATAAAGCTTAAAACGGCACTGAGCTGCCTCTATTCCTTACTAATACAGTTAAATGAATATAAAGTAGCTAACTGTTATAGCATAATAACTTCTTTTAACAGCTTAGGTAAATTTACCATGCAGCCAAATAAACTTTGAAATGCAGCTAAGCAACGCAGTTGCTGTTATAAGCACAAGACTAGTAAACGCACAGCAGTTTGCCAACTTGGGTAATATGACCAAGTTGTAAAATTGCTGTGTAGTAGTTAAAATCATGCCGAAGTTAACATGTTTTCATTTAAATATTTTAGAAACCTTAAAACACTGCTTGGGTAATAAAACAAAGCACGCTGCTATATACGAGGGCAAGCAATAAAAAAATAAAAAAAAACTGAATAAAATAAAAAAAGTACAACGCAACAAGCTGCAGCTTAACTTATTTGATTAGTTGTGCCAAATTGCTTATATATGTGCATATGCTCATGTAACTATAATAGCCCAAGTATATTAAAAGAAAAAAGAAAAAAAGGAACAAGCAACACAAAAACGCCACACAACTCCCACAACTAATGGCAGCAGATGTAGCTGCAGCAGCAGCAGCAGCAGTAGAATATCTACAACAACAACAACAACAACAACATGCATATTACTGGCCCAAAGGTACACGCCTGCCTGCAGCCTGGGAAACTGCAACGCAAAGCAGCAAAACTTGCTGCACTCGTGTACTTACCACAAAATCGACAATAACAACAACAACAACAAGAACAACAACAGCAGCAGCAAAAACACATAAAACAAAAATTGCTATGTAACTATGTACATAAAAGTATCTGCACATCTGTAGCTGCTTTATTTGCGACTGCATATACTCGCATATATTTTATATATTTTTTATATATGATTTACTTTTTAATTTCATAATTTTTTATTGCACAATGCGGTTTTTTTTTATTTTATTAGTTTGGCAATTCTTTATAGGTTAAAATGATATTTGAGTGACTCAGGCGAAAAGTAGGTGAAGCGACTTCCGCATGACTAAGCTTCCGTCTGCGGCAGATTTCTAATTGAGTTTTTTTTTTCTATTTATTTGTTTTTTGTGTGAAATAAGCCAAAAAAAAAAAATAGAAAAAACAATAATAAGAAATACAGTAAAAAGTAAATTTAATTGTCGTTTTGTTGTTGATTGGCAATTTCAGCCACTTGCTGTGCACACACACACACACACGTAGATGCATGCAAGTATCTGTCTATGTAGGCATAGCGTAAAAGTCCAAGTAATTTCACGCTTTAAATTGTGCGACGATGCGCAAAGTTGGCTGCGCGTGCGCAAAATTGTGCACTTTCATTTAAACTTTTAGGCGGTCTCTGCTATGGCAAACAGACAGACAGACAGACACACAGAGAGTTGGCACGGCACTCGCATGTGCGCTTGTGGCCTGTGTGAGCATGAATGTATCTACGTATCTTTGTATCTATGCACTAACTGCAGCTTTGATATGTTTTGATATGTGTGCACTTGGGTGTTACTATAATTATATAGTTTCGTGCGGCTATATAACGCGGGCATATCAGGAAGTTCAATTAATAGAATGTTAAGCGTTGGTTTTTTTTTTTTTACTTGCATATTTTTTTTTTTTCTGTTTATTAATTTTTCTTTTTGCTGTCTATTTTTTTTTTTTTATTTTTTGTCCATGCTTTTGCTTCTTAGAAAACGCTTGTGCTGATTATTTAAACAGCAGGTTAACTGTATTGAGCAGTTTATGACGCGTAGATCACGCAAACCTCCTCTACTTTTTTTTGCTAGATGTTTTTTTTTTATTTTTTCTTTGCTGTATTTAAATTTTTTTTTGGTTTATTTTTTGTTTGTTTTTGTTTTTTTTTGTAGTTGCTTGCGCACTCATATGTAGCGGCTACATGAAATCTCTAATTGCAGCTGCAGACGTTGTTTGCCTTGGCTTCAAATTTAACAACAACAATAATAACAACAAGAAGAATAAAAATCATGGTTTAGCACATAAGCTGCTTAGCTTGTTTAGTTTAGTATATGCGAAGCCTGTAAACGCATTTGAAGCCTTAAAAGTCCAACATTTAGCTAAGCAAAAGTTGTCTGCTTTGCCAGGATTTTAAGGCTTCACATGACGCGGCTAAGCTGACTTGAATAATGTCACAGCGATTCAGCCGCAAAGGCAGGCAAACTGAAATTAAGTAATAATGCCTAATGATGATGATGCCTAGACGCGATCAGTAAGCGGCATAAACTCGTTTTGCTTTAGCTTAAATAAAATTTAAGTAAAAAAAAAAGCAGTAAATGTTAAATAAAAAACAAATAAACTGAATATAATAAAATCATTGTACAATTGTTAAACATAAAAACGAATTTGTTGCCTCTTCCTTGCTCTCGCTCTCGCTGCCTCACTTACTCACTCACTTCCTATGCACGAAAACTAAAGCTGGGCTTTGCGCGTGCACAAATAAAACTAAATTAAAAAATACAAAAAAAAACCAAAGCAAAAATCAAAACAAAACAATAAACTCACAACAGTAGAAGCGAAAAGCATACGCCAAAGTCAAATGTTAAAGCACAAGCGTAGAGCCAAAGCCGTGCCAGCTGCCCAAAGTCAATGAAAGCCTAAACGAAATCAATGCTACAATTGAACTTAAGACAGCGTCTACAGCAACAACAACAACAACAACAACAACAGTAAAATAATAATAATAAAAAAAAAAGAAGAAAAACAACAACAAGAAGAAGAAGAAAAAATTGTATCTATGCATGTGCGCGCGTATGTTGTGTAGTCACATGCATGCGCTGCGCTGCGCTGTCCGCTGTCCGCTGTCTGTATGGCAAACGATTTTTTATTGCGCGCTGATCCACCCTTTTTCGGTTATTGATATAACACGATATCGCGCACTCCAAAAACGCGATACGCGATAGTGCAAAGGCAAAGGCAATAGCAACAACAACAACAACAGCAGACATGGCTAAGGCAAAAGCAAAGGCATATGCATAAGCTGTAGGTAAGCAAGCGAGCGAGCGAGCAACGCTTAAATGTTGGCAAAGATTTTGTTTACGGTATCATCATCATCATCATCGACGTTTGGATATGGCTTTACTTGCTGCTTTCTGTCTGTCTCCCACTGTCTGTCCGTCTGTCGACTTAGTTCAATAGCAACAGCAACAACACTCAGTCAGTTTCGCTCATTGCAAAACAGTATCTTCATCAATAGCTGTGCGCGCGCAGCTTATGCAGCTCCAGATAATGTTTGAGATATGCGCATATGGGCAGCAGTCAGCCTGAGCAGTCAGTCGCAGCCGCAGCAGCGCAGGCGCATTCTTATTTTTTAGCAGGCCTCTGTTTCTTTTTTTTTTTTAGATTTTTTTTTTTTGTATTATGATTTTATTTTTGTTATTTGGTTTTTGTTTATTTTTTTTTTAATATTGTTGTTGTTGTTGCGGTTTGTGTTGTTGTCTTTTTCGTTATGCCTCTTCAAAGCATTAAAAGGTTTCATACGTATGCTCATACTTATGCGGTACTCTCGCAGTACCTTAACAAAGCTTTAGCGCTTGAGTTATAAAAAACAAAAAAAAATCAAAAACAAAAACAAAACAACACATAAAAAAAAAACACAATAACAACAACAACAACAGCAGCAGCATAGCAAAAAAAGAAAACGGTACGTCTTGGCAGAAAATCGTGACTCGGTACAATATCGTTATTCGTAGATCATATGGTGTAAAAGCTAAATATGTATGCATGTATCTATGTTAGAGCGCGCTTGAGATTTCGGCCGCAGTCTTTGACTGGCATAGCAGCAGCTTAACCCATTGTCAAACGGTGTCTCTGCTAGGCAACACTCTGCAGGCTGCTCAGGGCACGTTGCCTTGGAAGTCGTTTGTGTTTATTTTGCATTCAGTTTGTTTTGCAGTTGGCATGGTTACTGGCGCTTCTTGGAGTTCTGCTCGGAATCTGCCGAAAATCAGGAAATAATGGAAGAACATTTGCAAGCATTTCCTTGCGATTATATTAGGTTAGGTTAGTAAGCTGCATCACAAGGTAAGTGATGTCACTTAGACCACAAGTTTGATCCGTAGTAAGTCACAATTTTGGGGACCTAGCTAACTTCCAACTGTATTAACTATTCAGAGCTTATAATGGGGCGCACCAAGTTATTGATCCCTAGTTGGTATAGGTAATCTCTACTTTTAATGCAAGAAGATCCTACGAAACCTGGATTTCTTCTAGCTAGATCTGAGCACGTGCAGCAAAGTTGCTGGATTGTTTCCAGTTTCTCTTCATTTCTGCAGCCATGACAGAATCGTGCGTTGTCTGGTTGCATGATTCCCTATTAGACAGCGTCTGGTCAGGGTTCCTATGTGTTAAAGTTACTTTATTTCAAGTTCTTCAGCATAAAGTTTTATTAATTTTTTTTTCTATCGAACTGTTGAAAATTATCTGCTGGCACCTCAACATTGAAGCTGAATTATTGCCCAACTCGAGACATTTATATATGGTCTAATGTTTATAATATTTTCAATCGATCTGCAAAGTTTTGCTTAGAAGTATCTAATGCGTTTTAAATATTTGTAAGAATTTCCTTCATGAAATTGACTGCAGATCTTTCAAATTTTCATTAGCTTCTATATATATTCCATATATATTTGTCCGACTTCCTATGTAGGTCTGCTTGTCTGTTTTTGTATGATTTTCATCCCTCACATTTGCACAGTGTACCACAATGGGTTAACATATACATGTAGTTTGGCTTTTGTTTTTTCGGCTAGCAAACTTTTATAGGAATATTTCGCTTGAATGATGATTTTACAGCTTAAACAGAATTTTATGAGCATATGCCATTGTTTTTGAGTTATTGTGTGAACCAAACTATGCAAAAGATCTTTAAAAGCCGTATAAAACGAAAAAAAAAAAAAATACAAAAAAAAAAAAAAGACAAAAACAAAAAGAAATCAAAACAAGAAAATTTGCGCATAACACTTTAACTACACACACATACACACACACACATACACACACACACACACAGACAGACGGCACTTAACTGCGCAGGCAAAAAAGCTTTGCACGCTTAAAGGAACTTCACTTCACAGACAAAATGTACTTTGAAAGGTGATACACATGTTTAGATACGTGGCGACATAAAATTAAACACACTGCAGCGCATGTACATGCACATATCTCCCCGCCTCCCCCCCGGCCTGCCATACAACAGCATACAGTGTGTATACAAAATGAGACGAAAGTCTTATGCGATAACTAAGCGGGACCAAAGTCGTACATGCGCCTGCGCAGTATATGTACTGAAGTACACTAGCCAAGCGCTGCGGCGGCAGGCTCGAGTGCAGCCAAAAACCTGACAAACATTTAACAGTAAATTCGTGTGGCTTGGCTTAACTGCGCAGTTAGCCACGTTGACAACGAGTATCTCGTACAGAGCAGCACAGCACATTAACGTGCATCGCAGGCTGCTGTATTGAGTTCAGCAGTTTGAGTTGAGTAGAGTAGAGTAGTGTAGAGTAGAGAGATACAGTTTGTTAATTGAAAGCCATTAAAGGTAATTTTATGGGAGGCGTTAAGCCCAGGCAGCACAATGTAACATGACCATTGACATGAGTTTGCAGTTGCTATGGACAGCAGCAGACAGGCAGCAGCAGCCAGTCAGGCCATGCTAGGCTGGCGACAAGTTCACCTAAACGTCTTCGTCGTTCGCTGCTTCGTTTTCATATTTCTTGTTGTTGTTGTTGTTGTGCAAAGGGCCTTGGTTTAGGAATTTCTTGCGCTTGTCTTACACTGCAATGCAGCTTTTGCTTATTTGTTGAGGCCAAAAAGTTGAACTCACATTTTTCACATAACTAAAATCATTTGCCTATAAAATTTACACTACAGCCAAACACCTGATAAGCAACATAGTTTGAATACACATAATGCATTAGATAAGAAAAACTTTATGCACTTTAACAGCTCGTAAAAAAAAGCGCTTAAAGTTGCCATAAATGCAATTAAAAAAAATTTTCAAAATTTTTCGCAGCTAATTAAAATTTAAAAAAAAAACAAAAACCTATTGGCAATTTTATGCAAATTTTTAACTGTTATATTTACATTTGCTTTATCTTTATAGGCTGCAAATCATTTTTCAAACGTTCCGTCAGACGTAACCTCACCTACTCATGTCGCGGCAGCAGAAACTGTCCGATCGATCAACATCATCGCAATCAATGTCAATATTGCCGCTTAAAAAAGTGCCTCAAGATGGGCATGCGACGCGAAGGTAAGTCTTTTACATGTATGTACATAAATGCTTCGTTTGTAAGTGTTTTCGTATTGTCGTATTTCAAAAAAACAAAAAAAGTACACAAAAAAGAAAAAATATAGCGAAAAAAGAAGAGACAAACTGTTTCATTCTTATTGAAAGGGTCAATTAAAAGTCAAACAACGCATTCAACTGCACGAGACGAGACGTTAGGCAATAATAGAATTGAATCGCTTAATGTACATCTTCTAAATTGGCAGCCAAACGCAAACGGAAGTGGCACACTCAGTCCGACAGAGTACACAAGAAAAAAAAAGAAAAAAAAAAAAGCCACCACACATACGAAATGTCACATGCTAAGAATTTGCCAAACAATTGAGTTCAGCTAACATTTCACGCTGCGGCGGCGACTGGCGATCGACGATTGGCATTGCCTGCAAAGCATGAATGTCGTTAATCTTTGAGCACTTTGGGGTGACAAGTGATATTGATGTTGCCAGCGAAATAATGCCAAGCAAACGCCAAAGCCATACAGACACAGGCACACTCACATCAGCAGTTGTGCCGCTTGCATGTGGCGTACATAAATACGAATTATAAAAATAGTTGCACCTACTTACGACAAATGGGTATGCGTTGAGATAATGGCAGCAAGTGCCTTAACAAAGTGCACATACAACTTAGGTAAATTTACCAAGCAGCATACATATTTACAAATGACACTTTTAAGAACTTGCAAAGCTATCTCAAGAAACACAAATTTTTTTTTTAGTAAAAGTCATTTTTCGGCGGATCGTTCCTATGGCAGCTTTATGTTATAGTAAACCGATATTTATCATATTCGGGAATATGATGGAATATTAGTTAAAATCATTAAATCCAAAATTTGGTAACGATATCTTAATAAACAAAAAAGTTTTTCTCAGTAAATGTTATTTTTCGGCCTATCGTTCCTATGACGGCTATATGATATAATAAACCGATAATTATAATATTGAGATATGTATTTGGAAGTTAGCTAAAACTATTAAATCCAAAATTTGGTAACGATATCTTGAAAAACAAAAGGGTTTTGGTTACTAAATGTGAGTTTTCGGCCGATTACTCCTATGGCAGCTATATGTTATAGATCGAATATCGAAAAAAAAATAAACTTGTTATGCCTATGGATTGGGAGAGTATTCTTGCCAAATTTGGTGATTGTGGGTCTAACCGTTTCGGAGATCCGTGCGTTCATACGGACAGACAGACAAACGGACAGACAGACGGCCATGGCTAGTTCGACTCGTCTTTCGACGCTGATCAAGAATATATATACATACTTTATGGGGTCTGCCATGCTTCCTTCTTGCCCTTACATACATTTACACAACTTTAATTTACCCTTTACCATTTTTTGGTACAGGGTATAAAAATTATATCTAGCTGCGTTACATTTCAGAAAAATGTTAATTTACCAAGTCGCTTGGTAGAACAACCTAAGCACATGCGGTTATTAAATTAAACAGCAAATATTGCAATTAATAGCTAAAAAATATAAGGTATTTAAAAAGAACTGCAAAAGCGCTGCCATAATACAGCAGTAAGGTCACTTAGGCACATTTAACTGGCAAATATGCCAGACACACATATATGCCTATATACGTTTGTAAGCCAGGAAAATGTTTTTATGGCAGCTACCAGAGTAACACTTAATAAACACCAAGTGCAATGCCACAAAAATATCTCACAGAAGAGCAAAACTAACGCATACACAGCGCTTAGGTAAATTAACAAAGTTACAAAATATGCTTTAAATGTTGCCAGCACATCGTAAGCTGCATCGTAAAACAGCAACGTCATTTATTAATATAAAGAAATAAAATAAAAAAAAAAAATAGAAACAACAATAAGCGCTGAAAAACAAGAAATGCATATGGCACTCATATCGCTTTAAGACAAACTGCCCAATAAACCGACAACTTTGTAGTTTTTATTGGCAACAAAGACAACAACAACAACAAACAATATGCAAACTTATATTTCAACTGGCAATTACCGCCAAAGTCAAATATTGCGCAAATTTTGAAGCTGCAAAGTGACGGTTTTACATGTTAACCTGTTGTTGTTGTTGTTGTCATTGTTGTTATGCTATTTGTTTTTTTTTTTTTCTTGTTTCTATGCAATTTTTCCAAATGACTTAATAGCTGCTAAAAGTATGCACCCAACTGCAATACAAATATACGCATGTAATTAAGACTCATGGCGCGCGCGAGACATTAGAAACATAAGAACAGCATCAAAAAGCAGCAATGTCAGCAATGACAACAACAACAACAACAACAATAAGAAAACAGAAATCGTTACAAGCTTGAAAACTAATAATAAAAAACAATTAAGCATCGAGTGCAACTTATTGACCCCAAAGATCAAATGCAAACTTGTTCAAGCGTGCGCGCGCAGCTTAACAATTAAAAAAACAAACAAAAATGAAAAAAATTCAAAAAACAAAATGTTATAAAAAAAAAATGAATAGCAATAAAAGCAAATCTTATAAGCAAAAAACTAGCGCAATAATGTAATTAGTATGTCAGCACTTGTGGCATGTGTGGAATTTTAGCAAGAAAACTTACAAAAAAAAAAAAAAAATCATAAAAAAAGAAAAAAAAAAATACAAAATAAAATACAAAAAAAAAAAAAGAATGCATAAAAACAACAAAGCTGAAATATTTCGCACAGTGTAGTTTAGCTAATGGCTAAGCCTAAGCAAGCTGCATAGCAATTTGTCTTGCAGACTGTCAATCATTTAGCGCATATTTTTTGAGAAATATTTGCAACCTGCTTAGGCCTAACAGCAGTTGTCGGCATTAACAATTAACATTTGCCGCCAGCCAGCAGCCAGCTACAACAACAAAAGCAAATAAAAGCAAAAAAAAAAGGAAAAAAAACGAATGAAAATTCACCGCGCAAATCAAATAAACGCCAAGGCGCTTTTTTTATTGTTGTTGTTGTCAAGTCAGCGACAGTTCGACATTATTTAGTCAGCTTAGCCGTTATTATTTGCGCTAATATTGACAGGTTTTTGTTTGTTGTTGTCGTTGTCGTCGTCGTTGTTTTTGTTGTTGTTCTTGTTGTTGCAGCAGCAGCAGTTGTGCTTTGTTTTCCTATTTACTTGTAGAGTTGCCTTTGGTCATTGCTACTGCAATGCAAACCTTAACAACTAACAATTAACAGCTGTCTGCGCTGTAACAATTGCAGCAGCAGCCGCAGCAACAACAACAACAACGACAACAACAAACAAACATTTAACAGCAGCAGCGATTTAGGTTAAGATCGATAATAATTTGTGTTCATTTGGCATGCCGACAAAATATTAATTAAACAGTACAGCAAATTAATATGCACACTGCATGTGCGCACTCGCACTTGCAGTTGCCTGTTAACAGCAAATCATATGCAACGTGTTGTTGTTGTCATTGTTGTTGCTGTAATAATTAACTCACTTTGTTTTTTTCCGTGCAAATTAATTGCGCAAAATATGAAATTTGTCTAGTTAAATAAATAAGCAATGCACTTTAATGCGAGCCATGCATACAATACAAAAACAACAACAACAACAACAAAAATAATATACGCCTGTGTAATGACACACTGTACACTGTACAGTGTGACGCCGCAATGGCGTTTTACCTGTGCGTCTGTTATTTGTTTATAGTAAAACTCGTCAGCGCAGAACTTTACATACACAAAAAAAAAAAAATAAAAACTTGTCAAACAATTAACAGAAGCAGTTCAACACCTTTGGCCCAGTGCTGAACAGTTGGACAATATGTACAGTGGGACACTTGGACAGTTACATGTGCCTCAAATTTCAGCAAACACGTTCGCGCAATCTTTTATGAAAAATCGTGAGAAATTTTATTTAAAATGTTATTTTTTTTTGTATACGGAAAAAAACAAAGCATAAACACCCTTCTTTTGGACATAAAAATCTGTTTAGGTTTTTTTTTTTTTTTTCTTGTGTGTATTTTTGTACAGCTTTTATAGTTTTGTGTAGAAAATCGAGACGAGTTTTTGTGCAGAAATTCTTTAGCGAAACACACAAAGGTTGTGCCTTTTCAACCCAATGGTCGCCTGGTCAAGCCGTTTAAGGCTGAGCCAGCATAGTCAGCTTCGCTGTGCAGCGGCAGAGCTGCTTCAGGGTCGCACTAATTAAACAATAATGTCAGCGGCACATCGGGGTTGCAAGTTGTGTGTTGAGAAATTTTGTGGAAAAACTTGTTTTGCTATTTTTTCGTAGGCAACTTGTTCGCATAGAATTTTTGTACGATTTCCAGAATAAATCGCCGCACATTAGGAACATTTTTTTATAGTAAAATATGGGTTCAGGAGCTTCACAATTAAAGAGTAAAAAACAAGCATAAAGAGAGTAAGATTAAATTGCGTATGCGCTCTTTATGTTTTAAGGATGTGTGCAGGCATTTATTATGACGTACTGAGAGCAAGATAACTAATGACGCTTCAAGCAATGAGACATAATGGACTTACCTTCTGGCATAAAGTGGAAACTTTCATGACTGCAAAGATACAAAAAGGCAAACAGTGAAATTAATTTACAATATAAATAATTGTACAATACATAAACTGTAATGATTGCAGCTTTGTATAAACTTAGCAGCAGGAAGCAAAAATCTTATAAAAATTAAATAATTTCAAATTAATAATACACCAATGAAGAGTTTGAAAAAATATAATGCTATAAAACATTAAAAATGACAGTTGATTGTTGACTCGCAGAACTTTTGAAAGACGACAACTTAACTTATGAAATCTTGATCCTAGCTCTCATTGCTATTTTAAGAAATCAAATCAATTGCAGTATAGTATTGAGATGTCAATAATTTATGAGAAGTTGCCATATAAGTGCGAACAAAGGCTATGTAGTTTCAAATTTGTAGAAATGCGAATTAGCACTTTGCATTATTCTCGCATTGATTGCTATAAAATGATCAAAACTTATATTGAATACTTTTATTACTTCGTTATATTGGGCGATTTAAAAAGTATCCGCGGTTTTGGCTTTTCACCAGCAATGCATTATAAAACTGTCTTCACAAAAAATGTATCCTGAAATATCCTGTTTCAAACACTTAAGCGTGAGACACAATCGGATTAGTGTGGTTCGATATATGGGATCTAATGTTAAAAAGCGGATACTTTTTAAAACACTCAATATAAAGAATTTGTGTTAGAGTATACAAGGCAACATAAGAAATTTTTCACAGAGTACTGTTAGACTAATTTCGCAGTAATTTCATTCAGAAGAAAAACATAACTTAGTGTGGTTATGAGTCAGGGAGCTTTCCAGGAAGCGAACGTCAGTTGTAGGCTTATAGCCAGCCGGCCAAACTCTTATAATAAATATCTTCTCGTTCAAGGCAACTGTACCTTGAGCGCTAAAGTGTTCCTTAAGCATTTGAGTGTGTCCAAAGTCGAGCTGCTTTTAATTAAAGCAAACTTAGTATGATAGCAGCTCAATATATATATATATCTATATAAAAAAAAAGCAAAACAAACATAACTCATTTTGCATATCAGTGTCTGCACACTTGTAAATCAAAATCGCAGCGATCTACAGCACTCAGGCAGACCTAACCTAAGCTAAGGTAAACACAAGTTCTCGCCATGTTATATTTATTATTTACTTTTTTTTCCACCGCCATAGTGCACAGCGCACATATGAAACTGGGTCATAACTAGGTTTAGTTTTACCTATTTTACACACCTTAGCCCAGCGTGCAGCTATGCACTCTGTATGTGTGTGTGTGTGTGTATGTTTGTTTGTGTAGCCGCACACACCCATTGGATACAATTTCATAGAGACACAATCTTTTGGCAGCAATCTAAAATGCCGCAGGAAAAGCAACAGCAAATGCTAAACAAAAAAAAAAAAAAAATATGTAAAAATAAATAAATAAAATAAATAAACATGACGCTATGCAACAATTGCACAGAATACAAAAATATTAAGCAGAAATAATAAAATACAAAAAAATAATGCCAATATTATTTAATGCAAGTGTTGTGCATTGTTTAGGCTACAGACGCGCCAGAGCAGCAGACAGACAGATAGACGGACAGAGAGACATGCGCTAAGTTGCTGCACACAGCTGGGCGCAGTATGGCAGGGCATGCCTAAGTCCAAAGAAAAAAAAAAAAAAAGTAACGTCTTTTGTATGACGTGTATATGCACGGCAATGGTCAGTCTACACATTATGCGCGCATGCAGCACAGGACCCTTCTACAATTTTGATTTGCTATTTTGCATTTTTATTTTCGTATTTTGAAATTTTATGTTTTCTTTGCTTTGCTTTTCTGCTGCTGCTGCTGCTTGTTTATGTCACTTTTTTTTTTGCTATGGCAAGCAATTAAGTTTTCTCTACTTAAGGGTTGCTGGCTGAAACTAGTTTCCACGCGCAGCTGACCAGTGTCCAGCTTAGAAGATTGCACACGAAGACGAAGACGACGCTCGACTGCTTTGGCAGACAATTATTTACACAATACATTTGCGTAATTGTGTTTTCAAATCTTTGCTTCGCTTATGCACTATCGAAGCAGCCAACAAACTAAGCTGCGCCTGCGCGGCCACGAACTTGCAGAACAGTAGGTAGACTAGCAGGCAAGGAGGCAAGCAGGCAGGCAGGCAGGTAGGTTGGTAGGTAGCTTGCTCAGGCAGCCGGTTTAGCTTGACCACAGTGTCCACTCTGCGCTGTCCACTATGCAGTTGTGTGTGTGTGTTTGTGTGTGTACATTGCTTAATTTATGCGCCTGGGAAAATATGCTTTCGCCTGAGCAGCGCAGTCTCAGCAGCAGCAGTCGGGGCTCATTTACAACCGCAAACGTTTTATGCTGCACAAAGTCCTTTTGACTTATGCGTGATGCTGTGCGTGTGCAGCCAAAGCAAAAGGCAGAAGGAAAAGTGCAACAACAGCAACAACAACAACAACAACAACGACAACAATAATATAAACGAAAACACAAACAAACAAACAGATAAACAATTTAAAGCGCAACGCAGCTGAAGTGCAAAGATCTGCACAACTTTTTGGCGGCCTGCAGGCGTTGCAAGCCAGAAAAGA
The DNA here is from genome assembly GCA_037044495.1 of Stegana nigrithorax. Taxonomy (NCBI): domain Eukaryota; kingdom Metazoa; phylum Arthropoda; class Insecta; order Diptera; family Drosophilidae; genus Stegana; species Stegana nigrithorax. The sequence goes on from JBAMBQ010002682.1 coordinate 138,949, forward strand.
AAAAAACAAAAACAGCCAAGCAAGAGAAAAAGCTGAAAAATAAATAAAATAAAAAACTTGAGAACTGGCAGATCGATTTGCCAGATTACAATAGCAACAAAAACAGCAACAAAAACAACAACAACAACACGAAGATGAAAAACCCTTTCGCTGGCTGCTCTGGCTTTGGCTTTGGCTTTACATTGAACGCCTTAATGAATGAAATGCATTGGCAGCACGTGCTCAAGTCCTTGATTGCGCCTTTGTCTTGACTTGTCGCTGCTTTTTGCTTATTTTTCATTTTATTTTTTTTTTTTTTTGCACGCCGTTAAAATAAAAGTTTACATAAAAGGCCCTCACAATGTTTTTGTTTCTTGTGTGTGCGCGGCTTATTATGTAATTTCATATGAGTGCGTGTCAGGCGATAAATCGCATGTCAAGTATTTGACACCGCCGGCATGTAGCTGCAAGATGCTTTTGCATCTCAAGCCTGAAACTGCCAGCATGTGCGAACATGCGCTGCAAGCATTAAATGAAAAGCGTGCTAAAGTGCTGAGTTAATTATGGCTTAAGCGTTTAAGGATTTTGGCTTAAGCAGACTCAATTGCCTTGCCTTGCCTGGCCTTTCACTTTGTCAACAGTCGCTGCTGCTGCTGCTTTTTCTGTATTTGTCTTATTTTTTTTTTATATTTTTAAACATTTTTTTCTTGTTGTATGCGTATTTTTTGCACAAACTGTCAGCAGCATAAATTTCAGCTGCAAATGACAAACTTTTATATATTTGCTCTTGCGCTTATGACGCAGTAAGCATTTATATGCTAAAAAAAGTAGAATAAAATAAATAAATAAATAAATGTTTAAATAAACTTGCGTTGTTTTGCCTTTAGAGCCTGCATAGGTTTGAAAAATAAGCAACGCAGGTCTCTGACGTCATTTGTGGCAAGCAGCAAAGCAAACGCAAGGCACAGCTACGCAGCTACATAAGTTAAGCGTCATAAGCAGCAGCGCTGCCTGCATTTTGTATTATTTTAAATTTTTTTTCTTCTTTTGATTTTTGTATTTGCTCACATATGCCTCGCCTGGGCTGCCTTGCCTTGCCTTGCCTAGCCTGCCTATTTGTCGCTGTTGTGTTGAAAGTATTTAGGCAAATTTGCATATTTAAGCAGTTCTGGCAACATTTAAGCTAAAACTGAGTCAAGGGGTTGCTGACAGCCAAAGACAAAGTTCACCCTTATGCAACTGCGAAGCTGCTGCTGCTGCTGCTGCAGGAACAAGTTACACAAGCGTGGAATGAAGTGAATGAAAGTAAAGTAAAGTAAAGTATCTTATGACAACGTCTTTGGCATTGCGCGCCTTTGAACAAAGCAAGTCAGCAGACAAGCGCAGACCGACCGACCGACCGGCAGACAGACAGACAGACACGATGACAGAGAGATAGACACACAGAGAAGATGTCTTAAATCCGGCCACAGAAAAGAATGAAATGAAATGAAATGCGTTCTGGCGATTGAGGTTTGCTGATAGCTTTTGTGTGCGCGTCGCTGTGGCAGCATTTAAGCGTCGCTTTGGCAACATGTCAGCCGACAACTGAATGCCGGACATTGTCTGCCGTGTGATGTCGTGGTCAAAATAATTGTTTTGTACAACGGCACAACAGTGAAACATCATAGCGCACCAACAGCTGCCCAACAATGCAGCCAAAGGCGACTTTTAGCTTAAGTAAAATTCCCAACTATGTAGACAACTTTTTATCTATTTCATTTGCACACATACCATATTCACTCATACACACTCTCACTCACTCTCTCTCTCTCTCTTTCTCGTATCTTTGCAGCTGTACAACGCGGACGCGTGCCGCCCACACAGCCGGGCCTGGCGGGCATGCACGGGCAATATCAGCTGGCCAATGGTGATCCCATGGGCGTCGCTGGCTTCAATGGTCACTCGTATCTAAGTTCCTACATTTCGCTGCTACTGCGCGCCGAACCCTATCCCACATCACGCTACGGCCAATGCATACAGCCGAACAATATCATGGGCATTGATAATATCTGCGAGCTGGCGGCGCGTCTGCTCTTCTCCGCCGTTGAATGGGCCAAGAATATACCGTTCTTTCCCGAACTGCAGGTCACCGATCAGGTGGCACTGCTGCGACTCGTCTGGTCGGAGCTGTTCGTGCTGAATGCCAGCCAGTGTTCGATGCCGCTGCATGTGGCGCCACTGTTGGCCGCTGCCGGCCTGCATGCCTCACCGATGGCGGCCGATCGCGTTGTGGCGTTCATGGATCACATACGCATCTTCCAGGAGCAGGTGGAGAAACTGAAGGCACTGCATGTCGATTCGGCGGAGTATTCATGCCTCAAGGCCATCGTGCTCTTCACCACCGGTAAGTTGCTGGACATTCTGTACAAGGATGTGCCAGCACTGCTAACCAAAGTTTCAGCACGCATTGCCACGCACGCTGCTCTAAATGCGAACGGCGCCGGCGTCGTCGGCAATACCAGCGGCAATTCGGATAGTTCCGCTGCCGGCTCCACAGCTTCATCGGTCGACGGTCTCAATGAGGAAATACTCAATGTGGTGCGCGATCATCTCGATGAGTTGAATCGCCAGGAGTATGAGTCACTGCAGCAACAGCAGCATCAGCATCAGCAGCAGCAGCAACATACCTCAGCAGCGTCGCTGCATTTGGCTGCCTTTATGAAGAGTGTTGCCGGTGTTGAGGCCGCTGTGCAGCAGGCCGAGCAGCAGCTGAGCGAAGTGCCAACGCCGGAACAGGCCAAGCCCAAGCTGCTGCCGGCTATCACAGCTGCCAGCAGCATTGTACCTTCGGCCACGAGTGCCTTCAGCACATGTGCGCCCTCTAGCGGCAAATCGACAAACTCCGAGTCGGATTTGCTGACAGCGCTCTACGCTGGCTATCGTTCGCCGGGCATGACAACGTCCAGCACGGCAGCCGGCAATGCGCATAGTCATAATAATTCGAGTGGCCTGGGCAATTCGCTGTCTACTCAATCGCAAAATGGTTCGTCTGCATTGCATAATCTAACCGCTTCGCCGTTGAGTAACAGTCCGGCGGTGGGGGGCAGTGCTGCTGCTGCTGCTGCTGCTGCTGGCGCATATCAAACGTCACAGCAGAGCACGCAACAACAACAGCAGCAGCAGCAGCAGCACCAGCAACAGCAACAGCAGCAGCAACAACAACAACAGCAAGCTGCAGTTGCTGCTGCTGCCACTGCTGCCATGTTCTATCAGACACCGCCACGCACAGCCTTCGGCTCGGCCTTTGACATGTTCCATCACAGCACACCCTTCGGCCATGTCAGCCATGCGGCGGCTGCGGCCGCTGCTGCTGCGCACAGCAATGCTGGCGGCTCCTTCGGCAGTCCCAGCTATAGATACTCGCCATACAGCCTCGGCAGTAGGTGGCAGTTGTAGTCAGTCGTTTTAGCGCCTACTCTACTCTTCTTCTCTCTACTCTGCTCTTCTCTAGTTTTAGTTACGCCAAATAAATTGTCAGCTGTCAGTTGACATGCGAGCTTTAACTCGCTTAGCTCTAATCTAGTTTTAGCCCTTAGCCCTTAGCCTGTTGTACTTATTTTGCTGTATATATGTGTGTCACAACTAAACGTTTAGTCGAAACTTAGTCTCAAATGTTGTATGTATGTATGCGTATGTACTTAATGCCCAGTAAATTTATAATTAGTTATTTATTTATTAAGTTTTAAGCTTTAGTTTTAGTGTCTAGCTTATTTATTTATTTAATTGCCTTAGTTAAGTCTTGTTTATACGATTATTTCATTTGCTAGTCTGTGTATGAAATTTTATTTAGTGAAATGAAGACAACATTCAAAAAACACTAAACTAAAACGAAAATACAAAAATAAGAAAATGAAGTATTGAGAATATATGCTGCTGTTGCTCTTTTGGAAAAAAAATTAAATATTGGTTTTCTTATTTATTGCCTAATTAATTATTTACACTTAAACGTACTTACATAAATTCGTTACTAATCAATTGTGAGTATTTTAGCCTATTTTTGATCGCAATTTATTAACTTGGCTTATTTATGATTTTGTTTGGCATTTTTAGTTAAATTTATTATTATTTATTTCATTACTGTAATATTTAGTTACTTTATTTTTTTATCACTTCTTTTTATATTTATTTTAAAATTTTTTTATTTTCATTTAATTTGCATATTTTTATTTGCACTTTTCTTTACTTTGCTTTATACGTTTTTTTTTTGTTTTAAATTTTTTTATGATTTCTTTAGTTAAGAAAAATTTTAATTGCCTTAAATTGATTGTCTAGAAGCATTTAAAACAATCAGACAGCTTAGTTTGTCATAGCTTTATAAAGTGTGTTTTTTGAGCCGAACTCAATTACATGCTCAGGAACCGCAGAACAGACAAAGTCATTTTTTCATTGACTGCTTTGCATTGTTACTAAATTTATGTGCTCAACAATATTCCGATTTTTTTTTTTTTCAAAAATACTTAGAAAAAGCTAACAAAAATTATAAAACTATAAAATAATTTGTAGATTTTCTCAAGTGCCTGCAAAATGATCTTTTGTGTTACATAATGCTGCCTGTAGAAGTATAAGCTTTTTTAGTAAGCTCTTTGTTACTTCTTGGACCTTTCTGTTAGTTCTGAATAGATCCCAACTAATTAAGGGTAGCTTAGACTATCAAAACTCAAATAGTAGAAATAAATTTGTGCTGCAGCTTTCAACATTTTGAATGTTATCTTTTTAAAGAAAATTCATATATAAATTAGAAAGTTTCAGTGTAAGCTAAGACTCCAATGAGCTGGAATCCGTAAGAATTTTAACAACTTCCCCCCGTCTCTTAAGAAACATTTTGTAAATGCTTACAATAACTTGCATACGACTGATCATTTTTTTTATGCTATGGCGACTTCTTATATAATTTGTCATGTCATTTAGTTAACTTTGAAAATTTGTTACTAACCAGATAAGTTCTAGTTTGCTTATTGCTAAGCTATAGTTAAAGTATTCTATAGCTGATATATATTTCACATAAAAAAATTTTTTTAGCATCCCTAGACACTCAATTTAAGGTAAATCAGTGCAAAAACTTAAATTCTTTTTGCCTTATAAAATGAGTTATGTGCAAAGTTCCAAGTCACTTTGATGTCAATTTGTGTCATTTGTCATTTGATTGTGCACTGAAGGCATCACTCATGTGCTTTGTTGTGCAGCATTAATGAATTTACTTTGTTATTAAATTGTTGCCTTATTAATTATAATCAGTAAATATTAAATTTGTGTTAAATTCATATTGCTGCACAACTTTTTATTGCCGCCTGCACGCACGGCGCAGAAATGATACACAGCAAATATGCCATAAACACTTCGGCACATTGTAGCATTTCTGTGCTAATAGAAATTGTTCATTTCTTTTTTATTTTCTATTTTTTTCCCGATTAATTAACATTTATTTTTTTTTATTTCATCACACAATTAAAAGCAAGCCACACAACACACAATTCACTCGCACAAAACCATTACGACTAACTTTGGGCGCTGGAAACTGGAAAAAAGCTATGAAAATTATTACAAAGAAAAAAAAAAAAAACTATACTATACACTAACAAAAAAGAGAACAAAAAGAAAAACAATAAAAATTGGTGTTGGACACATAAGCAAACTGCATTCTCTATTCTATTCTGCGCACTTGAACATTTTTTATGTATTTTTAATTTTGTTAAGTCTTTGGCAAATTTTATAAATGTTATTATTTGTTTAGATAAAAGAAAAAAGAACGCGAAATAAATTATATATACAAATTATTGTTAAAAACTATTTTATGCACATTTTTTATTTGGCCTATGCCTACTTTTATATTTTTTTAAATTATATTTTTAATTAAGTTTATATATGTCGTTTTAGTTTTTAAGGCTTAAGATTTTTTAAGTGTTGATCAGGGGCCCCCCACGAATACCAGGGGGGTATTCTAATTTTACACAGTTACAATCTTGCATAGAAAAGCTGTGTACTAATTTAAGCACAGCCCCTGCCCCGCCTGCCCACATTGCTAGACTCTAAGAGCAAAAGTTGCGTGCGCGCTGTGAAAAGTGAAATTTGCACAAAAATTTTTCGCTTTGACTTTGAGTTTTTTTGTTTTTTTCTTTGTTTTTTTTTTTTTGCAGCAAGGTGTGCCAAATATTTTTTGTTTCAAATAAAAACAAAATAATAACAAACTGACGGTGGCATGCACAGCAATAAGAGAAAAACAAAGCACAGAAAAAAAAAAAAAAGCCAAGCAGAGGCAAGCATTTTTAAAAAAATGTGGCACAGCTGCCAGCTTTTATTGTGCATCTTTGAGATTTACAGTTGCAATAAGCATATACCTAAAAAAAACAACAACAAAATCTAAATAAAAAAACAACTTGTAAAGCAAGCAAGTCAACAAACAACAACAACAAGCAACAAACAACAAAACATGGTAACATAGTAGAAAAAAAAAATGTGGCCAGGCGCATCGTTAGACTGTCAGCAATGGCATGTCCGTCAGCATGTCCGCGCGACCGTCCTTTCGACATGTCAGGCTCTAAATGTCTGCTTAGCTGCTGCTATCTGCAAAGCGCGCGCGCGCGCATGTCTCTGACCGTCGTCATGGAGTCGATCGATGATCGCCGTTGAGTCTTACCGTCTGTCTGTCTGCTTGGCCGCCTGATGATTCGCTTTATCGCCGCTTGCCACATTGCAACTTGCCACAGCAACATAACAAAACAAAACCAAACAAAACACGGCGACGTTTATTGACGTCGAGATACCACATTATGAACATTAATACAACACTCGTTTATGTCGCTTACTTACAAGCCACGCCGGGCCTCACTAGCCTCACTAGCCTCAACAGCCTAGGCCAGGCCAGGCCACAATGTGTGCGCAAGTGGGGGTGGGAATGTGGGGGGGTGTGTCTTGCAGTACTTCCACATACATGCACAAGCCAATGAAAATAATTTTCCAATTTTCAAACTGTTGCTTTTTGGTTGTTGTACTTGTTGTTGTTGTTGTTGTTGCCATTGTTGTGGGTGCATGTGTGCTATGCTGACTTGCCTGTGTCTTGTTGTCAAGCACAACGTCGTCGTCGTCGTCGTCGTCTTCACTGTTGCTGTTGTTGTTTTTGTTGTTGTTGTCGTCATCGTCACCGTCGCGTACGTCTGCTGGCATGGCAATTGCATTTGAATTGCCTTCATGAGTCCATAAACTGTGTGCCCGATCAATCGCTGCTCACTGCCACTACACAAGCAGCAACAATAAGCAACTGCCCTGCTGCAGTCTTGCACAAACACACACACACACACACAGACACATATACGTGGCTTGTCTGCGCGCGCGTTTAATGGTTTTGATGTTGATTGTGGGAGACACGATCTCTTGCGCGGTAGTAAAATGCTGCAGCATCGTCTTGCCTCACTGTACACCGCAGCACATCATTCCACACTCAGACACACACACATGCACACATTTGTGGCCAACGTTAGCCCAGGTCAGTTGCATCCAGCTGCTTGTTACGGCAGCACGTTGTTGACATGTCGCGCGCATCTTCCTTACCTTGCCTTGCCTTGCCTTACAATGCTTTGCCTGCTGCTGCCTTGCTTTGCTTTACTGTATTGTTCAAACTTGTAGCTTTCATGTCTTGGCCACACTTTTTTGACCAATTTTTCGTTGCTGTTTTTATTTTATTTTTTTGCTTTTTCGTTTTCCGATCTTTTGCTTTTTAACTTGGCCAACGTTTTAACTTAGTTGCTTGTGTTGTTGTTGTTGTTGTTGTTATTGTGCTTCATAGATACTTGTACGTTCTTAGGTATATTGTAAATTGTTTATTGTTGTTGTTGTTGTTATTGCAGTTAAGATCAACGTTCGCCTGCGCTACTTAAGTGCCAGAGCTGACTGAGCTTAACTTCTTAGCCTGTGCCTTTGAACTTTGCTCAAATCGAAGTTTACAGATTTGTAATTAGCAGCTTTTGTCTGCTTGCCTGCCTGCCTGACTGCCTGCCAGTCTGTCTGTCTGTCTGCTGAGTAGGCAGCATCATTATCGTCGTTAGTCAGTCTAGCCAACTTGGCAGGCATTAGCAGCCATTGTGATTATTGTCACAGCAGTATCTGGCGATCATGTCACAGTCTAAATATCGACAACAACATGAACTTAGACGCGTGTAAAAGCTGTTAAGGTCTGGCATGGCGGCTTCGATTCGCCAGCTTGCATGCAAAAATGTCTAAAAGCAGCCTTTCGCTTAAGTCTACATATTTTTTTTTTTTTTTTATTGTCTCCCATTTTCTTACATTTTTTTATTTTTAAATGTTTTTGTTTTTAATTTTGTCATGTGCTAAGTTTGCCAAATAAATTCAAGTTAAATGCGCCATATATACTTAGTATGACAATGGCACTGGCAAACTGGGCAATGCTCATAAATTCACAGTTGACCTCACATCACCTCGTGCGCAAAAATAGTTATTACACGAATGCCTGCGCAACTGATTAAAACTAAATAAAGTCATAACTGTTTAATGCCCTTCACCGAACAAAAGCAAAATCGAGCATGCGAAAAATGCAGCAAATAAATGCATACAACTATAAAATATTTATTAAAAAAATAATGCAACAATTTATAATTTTGTTAAACAGTTTAACCTTTTTCACAATAAAATATTTTTTACAAATCAAAGAAGAAAAAAAAAAAAACCAGCAAAATAAAAAAAAAATACACAATCAAATAACTTAAACTCGCTCGCCAGCTACAAGCAGCGAAAAAAAACAAAACAGCAACAAAAAATTGCATACAACATATTCTAGCAATATGTACGCCAAAAAATATTGTTGTTGGCATAGTTGTTGTTGTTGTAGTAAGTACATATCGGTTACGTAGTTACTGCCAACGACTACTTTACGGTCATTATGCATTTAAAACATGCGGTCACGATCTCACTTGAGTTAGTAACTGCCGACGACTAAAACGACGAAGACGAAGACGACGATGACGGCGATGACGTTGTCGGTGTTGACGACGACGAAGACGCAGACGAAGACGACTTCGTAGACTTTGCCTGTGCCAGCAACGATTTAAACTATGCCTATGCATGTGTATGTGTGTGACTTCGACTTTGACTGCGCGACTCTTCGACTTCGATTCGTTTCGAGTGCATTGCACACGAGCAAACTTTAGTGCATAGAAAAAACAAAAATAAAAAAAACCAACAACAAAAAAATAGTCGACAAAAACAAAAACAAAACAGTAAATCGCTGCACAGGCATTAGACAGCCTATGAGGCAGCATCGAGGCGAGCATAGTCATGCGCATGCTCATGCTTAGTACGCCAATAAGCCAAACTGCTGCTTCTGCTTCTTCTGCTTCTTGTTGGCTGGGCGAGAAAGCGCATTTCTTTCGGCTGCTTAGGCGCACTGTGCCAGCCTCAGTCATAGCCATAGCCATAGTCTTTCACTTTATAATAATAATTCTGCATGCATTTTGACTAACTCGCTGACTCGCTCGCACGCTTGTTCAATGAAAATAAAATTTTCCTTGGCATATTGATTTGAATTGGCGGCACAATTTTCATCGTTGTCGCTGTCGTAGTCGTTGTTGTCGTCGTTGTCGAAGTCTCGTTTTGAGTTAGTGTCTGGCATAAGGAGTGCTGCGCGCGTCTTCGTGACAGCGCGCAGTTGCAAAGCTGCAAAAGAAACTTTAAGCCTCCGCCACCCGTCCGCCCCACAGCCATGTCGAAACATGCAGCACTCGTTGAGATTCGCCTCGCGTTGTTTCCACTGCATGCTGCAATGTTGCATGCTGCTGATGCGACTGTTGCTGCTGCTGCTGCTCCACTGTCCTGAATGCATTTCTTATGGCTTTGGCTGCATATCTATTTGCTTAAGGTTTTACGGTTTTGGTTACGTTTGCATTTTTTTCAACATTTCTTTTTTTTTTTTATTTCCATTTTTTTTTTGTGAGCAACGTTGACGAAGACGCTGACGACGTTAATAGAAAGTCAATTGACAATTATTAAGTCGCTCTCGCAGTGCAGACGTTTTTGATTGACCATGTCTCGGCTTGACTGTCTGCCTGACTGCCTTGCTGTCCTACTGCCTGCCTGGCTTGTCTGCCTGCCGGCCGAGTGTTGCATGTCGAATTTTGTCTTGTCTGCGCTTGCCTTGGCTTTGGCTTTGCTCTGTACACGTTTGACGTTACAACGCTTTTACAAGCTTAGCTAAAATGCTTAATAATTGCTAATTGAATTTTCGTTGCCTTTGGCGACAAATCGTTTAGGCTATGTGCTTTATGTGTGGCAAACGATTTTTGCGCAGTTGACCTCTGCACTGCGCAAGACGCTTTGCACTTGCGGCAATTTGGCTGTAAAGCGCATAAAGTTGCTTATACGCTGAGTAGGAAGTTATTGGCATAGCCAATAGAAGTTTAATACAAAACTAAACAGTCAACAACTGCCAAAGTAAATGATCGGCATATGTCACAGCTACAATTAAATCTTCATTTATTTAGCTTTTAAGCTGCTTTATACATATTAAAAAAATCAACAAAAAAATAAAAAAAGCTAAATAAATAAATGTAAGCAAAATTAAGTAAGACATTGGCTACTTGCAATGCCTTAAGCGCATGCCACGACGTCAGTCGCAATGTCTTAGCCGTCAATGTTTAAATCATTAACAAGCGCAAGCATAAGCCAGCAGCAACAATAACAGCCGACACACGCAACAAATCACGGCAACAACAGCAACGACACATTGCACATATGTTAACATGTCGCCTTGTGCGGCTTAAGCGTCTTAAGCTATTCAATATGCACGAGCTCATATGTACACATGTGTGCTTGTGTGTGTGTGTGTGTGTGTAGCGTAAATAAATTTACATAAGACGCTTGCCTGGCTAATAAATATTTACGCAGTGTTTTTGCGCTAAAGCAAAACAGCTTAAATGGCGTAGAAACACGCATTCAAAAAAAATTCTGTACAAAAAAAAAAAATTAAATAAATAAATAAATTAAAAAAAAAAGAAAAAAACCAACTGCATAATAGCTCATTAAGCAAATAAAATTTCGTATGCAATTTCAACACGAATTCGCAAAAATAGCGAAAAAAAAAATAGAGAAAAACAAATAAAAATGAAAAAGATATCAAAATAAAAATAAAAACAAGGCTGCATAAATTAAGAGAAATTGACAGCTCATTTGCATTTTGGGTACAAAGTAATGCACAAAAGTAGGTGAGCTGCAGCGAATTTATTTTTACGCTATCAGCGGCAGGCAAGAAGTTACTTTAGCTGCATTGTGCGCTTTGCATCTATAAATAAAAAATATACTTATATATATATAAAATATTAACGCTAATGACAGCAAATTTTAAGTTTAATTGATTTCCAAGCCAGATAGACACTACAGTTTAAGTGTGGCTGCCTGAATTGTGCTAAGTAAAGCACGCCGACTTATGTAATATTTTTAAAACAATATAAGCCAGGATATTTATAGTTACGCAGCCAACATTAACAGCTCACAGCTGATCATCTAAAATATTTTAAATATATGAGCAACGCTGAGCATATGATTATGTCTCAGTGTAGTTAGCATATAGAAATAGTTTACATAAATCAAGACATTCCTACTAAAATTCAAGTTTCTTCAAATAAGTTTCAACTAAACAGTTGTGCCTATAAAAGTAAATTATATAACAGCATGGACAGAGAGAAAAAGAGAGAGAAAAACATAATTAAAAAATAGCTAAAGAACAAAAAATGGCATGAATGTGTCACATGACATAAAACACCGGAAATTATTTGACATAAATAGCTAATTAGCCAAGACACACGACTTAACATAGCAGATTAACTGTGAGGCACGAAAAAAAATCAACTAATTGTTAATAGCATCTAATGATACAGACAACGCGCCAACTGCCAACTGTCAAGTGCCGACTGTCTTACTTTGTTAGCTTAAACAATATGATCAGACGCTATTAGTGACTATAAAAGCAAAATGACAACTTACACAAAAAATATAAGCAAAGCAAAAAATTAAATAAATAAACAATAATAAATAGCAGCAGCAAAAAAAAAGAAAAAAAAAAACGCAGAATAAATATGAAAAGTGTACAAAATGCTTAGAACATTTTGCCGGCATACGTTGCGTATGCGTAATATTTAATGTATTGTCAATAGCAGCAACATTCTTTCGTCAGCATTATTGTCGATTGTTTTTGTTGTTGTTGTTGTTGCTGTTGTAATTGAAACTTGTAGTAAAGTTGGTCTATGCATACTTATAAAAATTTATTTGCTGTTTGTTTTATGTATTTTTTTTTTTCGTATTTTTTTTTTTTTTTTGTGTTTTTGCTGTGAGTTTAACGAGTGGGCAGCGTGTGTGCGCTCGCATAGTTTAATTTGTGGAAATTTAATTAACAGGGTGTTGTAGCTATCAGTCTGCGCATTAGCTTACCCGCCCTGCCCCCGTCGCGTCAGCTGTCAAAGTCGTCGCTTGGTCGACTTCGCAGTCGTCTGTCTACGCTGCTGTTGTCGTTTTTGTTGTTATTATTATGTTTTATGGTCTTACAAATTTTTTCGTATACGTAATTTATTTACGCGCGATCTTGCCGCAATTGAACATAAATCATTCGTTTGAAAATGTGACGTAATGTTGTTAGTTTTTTTTCGCTTGTCGACGCGGTTAGCAAATCTAAGGCGTGGTTAAAAAATTGTGCATATAAACGCATTTAGAGGAAATATACGTACACATATGGCGCCAATTGCTGGCTAAGGAAGTAAAAGCGCACATGCGCGCATTTCAGTTCATTATGTAAGCAGTTGACTGTAAGAAGTGGCATTATGCGTTCTACTTTTTCTTTCATTTCTGCCATGACATATTAATTTTTAAACATGCATTTTGCTTTCTTTCTTTTATCGTCTTTTTTTAGATGCCTGCGGCTTGTCTGATGTCACTCACATTGAATCCCTGCAAGAGAAATCGCAATGCGCGTTGGAAGAATATTGCCGAACGCAGTATCCAAATCAGCCAACGAGATTTGGCAAACTATTGCTGCGGCTGCCATCGTTACGTACGGTTTCCTCGCAAGTGAGTATTGCTCTTTGTTGGCGCAATCAATTGCATTTAGTTTAAGCTTAATAGGATATGACAGTTGACTTTGTATTTAACTTATATGTAAGTAAGACTCAACAGTCTATTGTGCGCCCAGGCACAGTGCTCTGGCAGACACATGTGCTGCGCGAACTGCTGTTTGTCTCCGAGTCTGAGACACACTTTTGAAATCTTTAGCATTTAAAATGAAACCTCTGACCAGCAAATAGCAAGGGAACGATGACTGTACAGAGAAAATGTGCGTCGTTTATATTCTTCTGTTTGCTGTGGTATGCTTTGCATTGTAAACTTATACACACATTCACTAGATCTCAATTATTAAAAAAAAAAAATCAAAAAAAATAAAGTCTTCTTAAAATAAACCCTATAAATTTACAGTTACGTCGTATACAGTGTTTTATATATATATATATATATACAGTAGAAACTCATTAATCCGAATATTTCCCAATCCAGACCATCCCTAAAATCATACTGTACCGCATTACAGTATGATTTAAAAACAAAAAACCTGTAATTCGTATTGATGCCGGTTTTAATTGTTCCGAATTAGCGAGTTCCTACTGTATGTATAAATATAATTTAATATGCTTTCATTTATCTTTATCCTGTGATTTACCTTGGATTTCTACTTCTTCTTCTATTTGTACAGGTTATCGAGCAATTGTTTTTTGTGCGTCTAGTCGGTAAAACGCCAATTGAAACGCTTATACGCGACATGCTGCTCAGCGGTAACAGTTTCTCTTGGCCCTACTTGCCTTCGATGTGACATACAATGTGGCGACAATTGACAACAACTTGATCATCCGCTGCTGTCGTCGCAGCAGCAGCAGTTGCAGCCAACAACAACAACAACAGCAATAGCATTAATAGCAGCAGCAACAATCACACACACCACAATAATCACATTAGCGGCAATAATCAACAACAACACCAACAACAACAGCATCATCATCATCATATCAGTCATCATCATCCGTACACGCATCATCTGCACTCACACACACAACAACAACAGCAGCAACTGCAACAAGATCATGTCAGCAGCAATCATAGCAACAATGTCAACAACAACAACAACAACCATAGCAATAGCATACTGCACGCCTACAATGACGATGTGTTGCATAGCAGCAGCAGCAGCAGCTACAACAACAACAACAACAACTGCAACAATGCTGCCACTTTTGGCGTTGGCGTCGGTCCAGCAACAATTTTTGGCAATTGTGCGCCAGGCGGCGCCAATGTTGATTACATGGCCAATGCCGCCGCCTACACAACACCGACGGTGGCTGCCGTCAATACGACAACAATGCTGTCGAATTACTGCGATGCCGCAACAATGATGATGGCCGCAGCGGCGGTCAATGCGAATCAATGCCTGCAGCAGCATCATCAACGCATGTTGCTCGCGAACAGCAATGAATTTGCAGCAGCAGCAGCAGCAACAGCAGCCGCCGAAACATCGCTGGCAACGTCAACAGCAAGCGCAGGAGCTGCCGCAGCAGCAGTCGCTGCTTCATCAGCGACAACATCATTGGGTTCGGCATCGTCGGCATCATCGACAAATTCATCGTTATCGGCCATGACGGCCACGACGCCGACCACGGTGGGTATTGCGGCGGCCATTGCTGCTGCGGCGGCGGCTGCCAGTGAGCATCAGCAGCAATTGCAGCAGGCAGCAGCGCATGATGATGCGACAGAGTTGCCATCGCCGCCAAATTTAATCGATATCAGTGAAGTTCCTCTCATTGTGGATGTCAAGTAGTGTAATTATTAAACAACAATAAAAACATTAAAAAAAAAGTTCTAAAAATCACAAAAAAAAGTAAAAAAATGAAAAAAATATAAATTAACATAATTAAAAAAAATGTTTGAATATTGCAAATAATTAGCATAATTGTTTAGTTTTTAATTGTATTTAGTTAGCGTGTTAATGCGTATTTTAAGCTTTAAAAAAAAGAAAAATAACAACAAGAAAACAAAAACAGAAAAACAAAAAATACAAAAAACAAAGCGGCAATTAATTTTTGTAAATAGTTTTTCCCTAAAAATTATTTATTTATTAAATTTTGTTTGTTGCACATATGGGTGTAGCTTGTTTTCAAGTTTTTGTTTTTTTTTTTCATTGGCAATACACAGGAATTAAAAAAAAAAACTATTATTAAATAAAGACTTCAGTTCACATATCCTTTATATATCAACTGTATGGTAACTGCGTTAAACGTAATTTAATTAAAACAAAATTTGTAAGTAAATTAAAAAAAAAAAAAATTACCATACAAAACAGCAAAAAGTGTAAAATATTTAATGGCACTGAATTCTACTTAATTAATTTTTAGCTCAACACAAAATCGAACAAAATCAAAACAAAAAAAAAAAAAAACCAACTCAATCAATATATATATTATATATATTTAAACAGAGTAATATACTCCTTTACTCCCCCCAGTGGTTTGCAGAAATATACCAAAAATATTTTATTTTTAATTTTTATTATATACTTAATATATAATTACATATTAATATTTGTTTGTGTGGCAATTTTTTCAATGCTTTAGCAATTTATTTTTACTTTAAGTAAAAGTAAAAGCAATTTTCTTATATATTAAAAAAAAAATTATATTTACCTATACTTTATATGCTGACGTAATATCTTGAAGATATTGCGACTTCTTAACTTGAATTTAGCAAATTTTTCATTTCGAAATTAAAATATTAAAATAAAAATAAAATGTCAGTGCAAGTGTTTTAGTTTTTTAAACTTAACAAGAATGTGGAAAAAAAAACACAAAACTATTTTAAGAACATTCTTTTTATTTTATTTATATGTATAGAAAAAGAAGAGTTTATATATTTTTTAAATAAAATTGCGTTTTTATAAAGATTTAAAATTGTCTTGTTATTATTTTAATTATGCTTTTTCTTTACTACATTTTTATTTTATTTGTTTTAACAATTTAATATTGATTTGTTAAAGAAAAAATAAATAGATTTTCTTTAATAATTGCAATTGTTGTTTAATTTATAATACAGTTATCCGATCCAATAAAATTTCAGTATATATTCTCAATGATTTAT
The DNA here is from genome assembly GCA_037044495.1 of Stegana nigrithorax. Lineage (NCBI taxonomy): Eukaryota > Metazoa > Arthropoda > Insecta > Diptera > Drosophilidae > Stegana > Stegana nigrithorax. The sequence goes on from JBAMBQ010002682.1 coordinate 155,137, forward strand.
TTCATTTTTTTGGGTTAAGCCCCCAAGTATCCCATATACTGTATATATAGAAGTATTCTACTTCTTGTTGTTAAGGAATGTATTAGGATCGCACTTTGTTAACTTCAACTTACATGATTTTAGCTGGGCCTCTCCACAAATCTGAGATCTATGTTTAGTTTCCAGAGTGTCAGTTTTCTTGTATACAATGAAAGGTTTATTTTTTTTTTTTTTTTTTGCATTGGCCATAACTCTTCAGATAATTCGTAGGCATTTTTTTATGAATTTCTTATCTTGTTTTTGTCTGATTTTTCATAATCCAAGTTTGCAAACGTGCAGCTGATTCCATATTGATAAGTTTAATTTTTGTTGAATGTAGTTTTGTTTGATATAAATTCTTAATAAATATTTAAGAAATTATTTTGTATATAAGCTTACGCAGCCTAAGCTTAATTCTTTTATTGTTTTATTTTTTTTTTTTCTTAGACTCCACATTAAACCGCACAAATTTTATGCCGTATGTAATCACAAATCAACTTGCAGTTAACCAATCATAGGTTAAACAATAAAAACCATAACTTTGTTTAATTTATGATCCACTCCATTATTTTTTTTTTTAATATTTCCACGGTGACCTAAAATCAATAAAAACTTCAAAAGGCGTCGCATTAAATTTAACGACAAGCGTGTACATATTAAAAGAATTAAATAGTCGTCACAGGTGTAAAAATTATTGCGAAAAAAACATTAAAAATAAATAAAAAAAAACAATAAATGTGTAACTTGCGCATTTAATTACTCAAAGTGTGTGTAAATATTTAAATTAGCCATGATTTGCATTTATGGCCTAAAAAAAAATAATATAAAATATGTATTAAACTTATTACATAATTGTATAGAAATGTGATTTCAAATGAATTTGTACATTCTTTTGCCAGTAAATAAATGCAAATAAATACACATATATATATATATAAATGTAATCTCACTATGTATGTAATTTTTCTTATCACATGTTTAGAAAAAAGGCGAAAAAGTTGCACTTGCATTTGTAATTTATTAAAAAAAAATCGAAAAAAAAAAAAAATAAAAAAAATGTTAAGCAGCAGCATTTTGCAGCAGAAAAATGTAATTAGCAATAAATAATATTAATTCCACAGTTTATTGCGTTATTTAAATAGATTTAAGTGTAAATTAGCGTAAAATATTTGTTTTTGATAATAAGCACAATAAACAAACGCCGCATGGTGTCAGTTAAATTAATTTTATTTAACAAAAAAATAAAAATAAAAAAAAAATAAATGAATAAAATCCCATGATAAAGTGAATTAGTAATAAATATGAAAATATTAGAAAATGTAATATGATTTATTTATGATTTGTTGACATTGGCACACTGCGTGCCTGCTGACTTGCAGTACAGAAAAGCGATAATGGAAAAATGTTACGAAGTTGGCGATACAGTATTGCATACATAGTTAGCCAGGTTTATGCAGAAACAGATGACAATGCAGCAGCGATTGAGCAATTTTAGCAACTGTGGTTTAGCTATATAAGCACGTTAACTATTGGATCTGCAGTAATAAATATTTTGTCATTTAGTGAAATAAACAAGGCTAGTTCATAATAAGAAGCTGCCAACAAAAGAATCAGTATATGGCCTGTGAATAAACATTTTCCTAAGCTATCTACCAAAAGTGAGTCAATCCCGTAAATGTGATTATTTTCGATTTTCTTGTATATATGCTGAAGGGTTAAATCTTACAATAAAAATTTGTATATTGGTAAAAACTTAATTGCTGCTATACAAAGCGTTCCACCTAACAAATTATTATTATCTTTAGCTTTATTGAGCCTCATTGAGGGTTATTAATTCACAAAAATAGCAGAAAAAGTTAAAAAGTCACACAGAAAATTTTTGCTTAATTTTCAAATTTTGTTTATTGAAAATTTTCTTAAGTCTTAAGTGAGTAATATATGCAATTGAGTAAATCCTAGCAAGTGAAGTTTCGCTTACAAAAGTTAAGTTAAACTGCATAGTTATTTATTTCGTTTTTTTTTGTGAGCTTTTCCTTCACCAAAGCTATTAGTCATTTCTGATTGCTATCACGCCTTAAATTTGATAAGCTCTAACGTACTCCCACTCCCAGATAAACTGCAACAACACGCAGCACGCCTCCATAGCCAACAAACATGCACACACACACACAAACACGCATGCAGACACTTCTTCTTCTTCATCTTTCTAAGCATACCATGTGAAATTATGTTTTTTGCACTTTCAGAAAAATAATTAAATAATAAGAAAAAAAATAAAAACAAAAACATGAAGAAAATCCAAAAACAAGCCACAGCCAGAGCAACCCATGCATATGAACTTGCTTGGCAATTACGCGAACCGCACTAAAAATTGCCCATAATGAGACATGCAAGTCGCTCGTTCGCTTAGCCTCTATAATGGATTGCCATGGATTGGTATCAATTGCAGGTCAATACGTCGACGGCAAATGGCAAAGGCACGAACGGCATAAGTAAGATTTCTCGCGCCAAGACAAGATAATCGCACATAATATTGGGATTCCCTAGTACGCTCACAGGCAAATCGTACACTCTATCGATTGCAGGATCGTGTTAAAGCGTCGAAGCTGCAATTGAAGCGAAACGAAGCGAAACAAAAGCAAAACAACGCCAAATGTAACGAATAACAGGCGCAGACAACATGTAGCCAGCAAACAAATTGATGTTGGCCTGTCGTCTGTCTGTCTGTTGCTCTGTCTGTGTGTATGCCTGTGGATCGCAGCTAGCTGCACTGCAGCCAAAATGCCAAATGACAAATTAGACAACGAGACAAGAAAAATACAATTTGATCGACAACAAATCGCCACCGCTTACTTTCGAAAGCAAGACGGCGAACTGCAAGGCAACAAGTGTTGGCCGCTTTGCTTAAAAAGCAACACGTCGTACTAAAACTAAAACAACAACAACAACAGCAATAAAACAAAAAAATAATAATAATAACAACAACAGCAACAAAAGCAGGCATATCAAAGTTATAAAAATTACCAGCCGCTGCTGCCTAAACGAAATTGTATGCAGGCCAAGCCAAGCCAGGCCAGGAGGCAGACTAAAGGCAGGAGGAGGTCGGCAACAAGGAGACTTAGGGGGAGGCCAAGCTAGGCAAACATTTTGCGGTATTTTCGTATGTCGTGCAACAAAGCGGCGAACTCTGCAAGGAGCTGCCTTCGCTTTGACTTTGGCTTGGCTTCGGCTTCGCTTTGCTGTTCTGCGCTGACTGCAGCCGAGGTGTTGATTTGATTACTTTTATATAAGCGGCCGCATGATTGATCTGATGAGCAGTTGTGCATATAATTTTTTTTGCTTTTCGTTTTTTTTTTTTGTTTATCTTTTGTTTTTGTTTTGCTTTGATTTTACTTATTTTATTTCGTATTTTATTTTTTTTTTTTCAGCTTTTGTCTTTAGTTGTGCATATTTTTGTATCTGAATCGTGATGTGGTCGGCTGCAACGTTTTCTGGTTTGCAATTTTGAAATTTTGGCGTTTCAATTGCAACGTCGCTCTGCTGCTGCTGTTGTCTGTCTGTCGGTCGTATTGACTGCCTGCCATCATCAACATCATGGCAACATTTGGCTTAGGCAACTTAACAAAGTCGTTTGTCCGGCCAATGGCCAATATATCTAAATGTGAAAAATGATTTGACTTTAATGATCGCCACTGATCATCATGAAGCTCGCGCAGAGCGCTTATCCATTCGATCTGCTGCATATTCATGCAATGCTGTTGCAATCTTCTTTGCGATTATCAACGCCATCGCGAATGAAATCATTGCAGTGAAGGTGTTAAATCTGAACACGGCTGCTGCTGCTTCCTCTTCTTCTGTGTTGCTCAATTGGCATTTTGTCGACAGTTAACACGCTTCAGTCTCATCGCCATCGTCCAGTTATGCTCGAATACTCGGAGTATTTACGTTACATTGCCTATTTTGCATGAGTGTTGCATATGCAAGATGTATGCTGAGATTATCTTTTTGTTTTATTTTGCCTTGAGTTTTATTTTTATTTTAGTTGCCTTTTTTTTTTTTTTGGACTACCTTCACACTCGAATTTTGTTTTTTTATTATTGGTTTGCTCTAGGAATATGATTATTCGCTTGTTTGCGGTTGCGAACGTGGGAACTTGGCATGCAAAATTTCTTGCTGACTTGATGTCGATAGGTGTGCCAATGCGCACCAGTTTTGCCATGTTAAATTATTGTAATTTTTTATTGAGTGTAAATGAGGCGTTAAAAATGTGTGAGATTTGCTAAGGAACGCTATGGCAATGGCTATGATAAATTATTCGCCTAATGGCATGCATAGGAAGGCCGGTGAAAGAACATTTTTGAAAATTTGTTTAAATTTGTTGTGAAGACATTATGCAAGCATAGCATGGACATGTGTGCTATAGTAATCTGATACTATGGACAATTGGCAATGATTAGTCTGCAAAAAGAAATAAAATTAAGATACGCTACACTTGAGTATTATGGGAAAATTAACAAAAACATTTGAAAGAAGACATTTTTGTGTGCGATAAGATGAGCTATTTGTGGTCATGTGCTAGCGAATATACGCCATCTACTGTAAGGAAAATTATTGTAAAATCAAAGCAGACAATATACAGAATAATTATATTAATTTCTTTATGAACAGAACATATGTAGCAGGGAAAAAGATATTTGGAAAGTAATGTATGTATGTAAATTAAGTTGGATGTAAAAGATCGCCGTGAAAAAGGATTAGAGAAAGGGCAGAACAACGTCTCACTGGTGCAGCTTTTAATACCATATTTAATAACTTCAGAGTATTTTATTTAACGCAATTAACTGAAACTAAGTTTAACCTAAATTGTTATCAATTTGACACATGGGCTTTCATAAAAGTACTGACTTGCCGCAAATACAAGAAAAAGAAAAGAAAAAGAAAGCGCAATTCTTTAGTTGTCAGTGTAAACAAAAGCACAACTTATTTTGCCTACACTTCTGCTAAGCCCCACACGAACAAATTTATGTATCTTTGCCTACCACAAAAGCCCTGCAGAGTAACGCAGGGGAACAATGCAATGCGCATATTTTATTTACATTTGCGCATTTTTGTGAGTACTTATGCTCCACTTTATAATTCATAAAAAGAAAAGAGTGTTTTCGGCAATAAATTGGCATTTAAATTAATTCAATTTGAATTGCGAGCGAGGCAGCAGACACAACACAACACAACATACACAGCACAGCACAGCATAATAAAACGCAGCAAACGGGAACCCCCACAGCGTAATTTTCAATCAAAATCGTACATCCGCAAAATTATCATGAACTCAACAGTCGCACAGGCAGCCAAGCCGAGTCAACCCAGACCAGGAAAGGACAGGCCAGGCCAAGCCAAGGTATTGGCGCAGTCAAAGGCACAACAAATAAATTGCCGCCAAATTGTTGAGTAACTGCAAGCATGCATGTGTGTGTGCCTGTGTGTGTGTGTGAGTACACAGATTATCAAATTGATTCCAATTAACACTTGCCACCGCGCTGCATAGGATCGAACGCCAGAAACCGAAGCAGCAATGAGAGAGAGGAAAAAGGGAAAAGTGCATAAATACTTTGGCGTATGCAAACGTTTTAAATATTTCACTTTTACGGTTAACAACAGCAACAACAACAACAATGCCAGCAACATACAACAAAAGCCTGAAAGGAAATAAACTTTATTGCACAAACGTAACTTTTTTCGGTTTTTTTTTTTTTCTTTTGGTTTTTTTGTTGCATCTGCGCTGTGTGCCTCTCATTCGCCTTTCTTGTCGTAAATCGCATTGACAAACATTCACGTCGGTGAGTGGCGGCGGCGTTGGCCAGTTGAGCCAGTTGGGACTCGACGCGGCTTAAGCGCGGCACGCATGCGCAGACCAAACTGACCAAACACGGTGTGCATATGTGTGTGTGAGTTGTGTTTAAGTATGTGTGTGTGTATAGGTTCATGTGAAATGATAAATATTCCATAATTTCGCTTGGCATTCAATTTCGATTTGTGTGACACATAAATTACGAATTAACGCTTTAAGCTTCAGCGCAGCGCAGTTGTGGCCATAGCGATTGGGGCAGTCCACAGCGCAGGAGTGAGGCAATACATTTTGCTCTTGAGCTTTGCAAAGGATTTTTGTTTGGCTGGCATGCGAGAAAAGTGAGGTTAAATGCGTGTCAATGAGCCGCAGTTGTTTGGCCATTACGTAATTGTGCATGAGCAACGCCACAAAAAACGGTTTACTTGTAGATTACAGTTTTGTGTTGGCCAACTTGCTGAGATTGTCAAGGCGGAAGGGTGTGATATGGGGAGTGATGAGGAGCTAAGTTGGCCTAAACTGTTTAAATAGAGATTTGCTACGTGCTAGATCTTTAAATAGATTTGGACTATAAAATTCAATAACTGTGCTTCTGAGCCGATGATCGTTTTAATATAAACAAACTAACTACGTTTGATATTATATTGAGAACCTTTTGCAGGCATTTGAAAATTACAAGAAAGATTAGGTCAAGAGAAAAAAAGCAGTATAGTTTTTGTAGAGAAAGATTTATTGTCAGAGAGAGGATGAGAGACACTGATTTGTATGAAAAGGAGTCAGATTTACATTAGGTCTGTTCTCGCCATCCCTTCTATAGGAATCCACATAAGACAGACGATACAAAAAATTTTTTGAGGATTTCTGTGTTTCTTGTACTTACCTTTAGCCAATAAGAATCATACATGCTTTCTTTGTGTATAAAATGCTGAACTGGTCAATGACAACATATAACATGCTGTTCTACCCTGCAAAGAAAAACATGACAAAGATTTCATTATTTTTGTATAGCTGCACTTTCTCGGTTCTAAAAAACTTAAATTAACTTGCCAGATACTTGATAAAACACTAAAACAAAATATTATAATTTCAGAAATGCTTAAACAAAATTTATTAATTGCAAAAAGTTTCTTATATTTTTGTTCATAATAATAACTTATAAGTTGGCAACATATTGATTGGCAAATTCATTTAAAAATGTGTTTATTCATTTTGCTTACCTCGCATATTGTAAAATGAAATTCATTGGCTTTTAACAAACATTGTAAGTAATTACAATACTCTTTCAGCAGAGTACAATCTACTTGAACAGTAGAAGACTGTAATCTAGGCACAATGCTAACTGCATAGTCAACTCTGGTCACATAATGGCCAATAAAGCACTTGTAAACGAAATGCGCAGTAAGCAGCAGCAACAATGCCAAGAAAAATCACATAAGCCCATTACAACAAAAAAAAAAAAATAACACAAAAAAGAAATAAAAGGGCCAAGCGTGTGCAAAGCCAAGCCAAGGATGCAATGGCAATGCAAACAAAACGTAGGAAAGCGAACAAAGACCATAAAGTATTAGTGGACATTTTTCAATCTTTTGATGATGGTCAAAATAAAAAATTATTTTGCGCGTTAATACGCAAAAATAAGCGACTGGTTGGGTGGTAGGCAAAAGCCAACCAAGCCACACACGCTGCCAAGCGCAGGCTAAGCACAAAGTGGCCAACTAAGCTGCTGCGACAAGAGCAAAAGAGGGAGAGAGAGCGAGAGTGAGATGGGGAACACATGGGAGCAGCTTTTGGACGGGGGAGTCGTAAGCAAACAGTGTGAAGGTGTAGACCCACTGTTGAGGTGTTGTTTGCTGAAAAATTATGATGAGATATGCGACTGCGACAGCGACTGCGCAGCACCGGCAGCCGAAGTCGCGGCAATCAGCGCAATTGCCAGCGAATTTGTGACTCGCCGCATAGACGCATTGCAGTAGACTGAGCTGAGCACAAGCTGTAGCCGGCAACTGCCTGGGACGACTGGCTCTGGCCAAAAGGTGCCACACGCCATGGGTGGTCTATGGTTCGTGGCTGGCTTGGCGCAGACTCTGAACGTCTCCGATTTTTTTGGACAATTTCTGTGCATTTGCTTTTTGCAATACGTTGAAGGTGGCTTGGGTTGGTTTGCTGTGTGTGCTGGCTTAGCTCACTTACTTACTGGCTGCGCTGCATTTCAATGCTGCCTGTTATAAATTATTAATAGAAAAAGGATCGTGCGCGCATTGCCATAGCACAAAGTCTGTAATAACATATTTGGCATGTGGTGTGAAATATAATTGAAAAATTCGAATTCCTATTGCTTAATTTATGAGTTATGAAATTGCGAAATATTTATTATGCGACATCGTTTGTGTTTGAGGCCAAATGGCAACGTACAGTGCGTTGTATTTATAATCGAACACACACACACACACACACACACAGAAAGATTTGTGTCGTTGTTGGTTGGCTTGATTACAGTGTGGGAAATGTGTAAATACTTTTCTTAACAACATGAAATTCTCTCGCCCTGACTTATGCTGACAGGCATCAGAGACAAGCAATGAAAAAAAAAAAAAAACAAAGTAACTCTTTTTTTGTGTTTTACGCATTGGTCACGCTTTGTGGTCAAGACACGCGTGCTGCGATTAACATATCATGTACTACGTGCCATGCGACATGATGTCCTGGCAATTTGAGCCAAATTGTAACAATTCAACGCCTGTCACTCGCTCTTCACGCAGACAATTTACGCCAACACATGGCAATGACATGCACACAGGCAGACTGACAGATAGCCAGCAGGACACAGAGAAAGCGAGAGAGAGAGAGAGAGAGAGTAAGGCAGACTCAAATCAGTGACAAAGACCAGCCGCAGTTTTAATTGAAACTGGCGTTCGTCAGCATATGCATAGACTCCAACTCAACCCCAATCCCATGCAATCCCATGCAACTCTGCTCAATCCAATGCCTGGCAGACCAACCCAACCCATATCACAATTGCTGATAATATCAATGTCAACGATATGCGTTAGACGTTGGACTCGTCCGACGTATGCCATGGCCGTGGCGCACGTTGTGGCTTGTCATTGAGCGTATGCGCCAATTAAGGGTTAAACTTTTTTGCATATGCATAATATGCTTTGATTTACATAATTTCGGCTGCTGTGCACTGTGCCTGCTGATACCACGGCCACTGTCGCTGCCATTGTCTACATTACACATACATGCATTAATTCATTTAGCTGCCTTTAACTGTGGCGCTGCCGTTGCTGGTGTCCAATTTCATTAGCGACATCTCTTTTTTATGTTTCCTTTTTTTTTTTCGTTTTTTGTGCTGCTCTTTTTTTATCTTTGCATTTCGACTCATGCCATTAAGTTGGCTTTGCCATTTTGTTGGTCTCATGTTTTGAAATGAAACTTCAGCAAATCTGTCATTTAAATGTGTTTTCCCCTTTTTCGTGTCATAGCTCGGTATGAAATTTACATAAAATTTATACGCGCGGAACGAAGACGACGACGACGACGAAATTGGATACTCGGACATGTGTATCATGTCCTTGTCGAGCCTTGTTTGTCCTTCTGCGTGTTGCTGTGGTGTTTACGTCGGCCTTCACAGGTTTCCAGCGACAAACATTTACGCACAAAAGGGTTCCGTGTTTGCTTTGTCTCTTGACCATTAGAAAATTTTCATAATTTAATTAGTGACACATGATTTCTGGCTTTGAATTGGGAAATGGGGCAAAATTTAAATGATGTATGTGCATCTTATTTATTAATTAAGCCCAGGGTTTGAAGTGTCTAAAGTCTAAGGTAAGGGTATTCTGCCTTGTATACGTTTCTTTGTAACATTTGCTGAATATTGAGCAACTGAGTGCAATACGCAAGAAAGTCGGCTATGTTAGACATAATTTAGTTTTGGTTAGTCAGTATTCATAGTTCGATTTGTAGATACTATTCGCAGATCCACTCAGAAAACACTTGGTTTATAAAATAAGCTTACTGAAATAAACCTTTGCCACATTGCCCAAGTTAAAATAATAATAATAATCAAGACTTGAAATCATTTAAAATTTTAAGTTCTAAATATGCCAGACATTCGTGAAGTTTTGGTGTAGCATAACCTGAGACATGTGGACTACCTGCCAACATATGTCAATCCACTTGTCACAAACTTTCGGGACCACTTCTAGTAGCTACGAAGACCCATAAAAAGTCAATCAGTCGGACTCTCTTATTGTTAACTGACTCAGGTAAGTGAATATTATATAGTAAAAAATATGCTATTCAAAGTGTATATGTGACACCCTCAGCACAGCTCATTAAGCTTAAGTAAGCTCATTAATATATGCTGAAGAACAAAATCCACAATCAACTTTAAATATCGAGTTGACTGCCAGAAAGTAGCAAAGCAATAAAAAATATGCAAACCCAAACTTGACAAATTAAAAACAATCAAACGCTTGAATTGAAAGTCAAAGCTAAAAATTAAAAATTTAACCGCAGGCAAGAAATATTCATATATAAAAAAAAAAAAAAACAACAAAAACAAAAAAAAAAATGTGTTGAAAATGAAAATTGTCAGCTAAACAAAACGCGGCCGCACGTAGCCAGCAACGCGCAGAGGTTATTCATCATCAGCGAAGTGCAACCACGACGCTACAGGATATGCCAGGATATTTCACAGTTTTGCAGCAGGAAACGCGCATTATGCTTAAAATAACAAAAAATGCCAACAACAACAACCATAGCAAAGCTATAGCTGCGTGACTTGCTGCTACTGATTATAAATAAAAACAACAAAATTAAAAAAATTTACATTTTAATATGAAAAAATTATTCGAAAATGGGCAAGGAAATGAAGAATTGTAACGAATGAACGAAAAACAAAAGCATGAGTGTGAATTGGGGTGAGAGTGCGGGTGCGGGTGCGTGAGTAGCTAATAATTTTATCTAGAGCGAACAGTTGACATAATCAGCATTTTCTACACCAAGAAGAAAAAGCAGCAGCAGCAGGAGGAGCAACGCGGCCGCAGTCAAGACTTCAATTAACTGTTAAACAGACCACGCCGCAGCGACATTTGTCTTCGTGGGCTTTCTTTTTCTTTTCTTGATTTCTTCTTTTTTTTCGTAGTCTACTTTGCGGGGAGGCTGCAACGCACACAGGAAGCCACACTCACACTCCCATTCGGGCAATTCTGACTTGTGCTTTAAATTATTAATCATCGCGTTTTTCGCCTTTTGAACGCCTCAGCAGAAACACGCAAAATCGTTGCTTTTGTTTTTATGTGGTTTTACATTTTCATTTCTTGTATTTTGTTGTTCTTGCATTTCGCTTTCTAGTTGAAAAATTTCGCTTAGCTTTGGGCAAGTTTTTGTGTGTGCGGCAGTTACAGTGTACAGCTACAGGAAATCCTTTTTGCTACTTTGCATTTGTATTCGTTTTGTTGTTGTTTTAATTTCTTTGCTTGCAGTTTGATATTTTTGTTTATTTTGTTTTTTTTTTTTTAATTGTTTTTGTTGTTGTTTTATTTTTATATTCTGGTTTGTTCGTTTGCTAATGAATTTTCTTGATAAAGGACTTAATAAATTTTCAAGTTAATTAAGTTCGTGATTGTTATTTCCCATGTCTCTTTTTTTCTTTCTATTGCAGGGGAAGCAAGTGTTTTAGCACAGAATACATTATGAGGTGAAATGTTGCAAATTAGCTTTTGATACGTTGTTGGTTTTCAGATGTTATCGAGGCTACTTTAATTATGAAAAATATGGAGGTTGTACACAGCATATAACTAAAAGACACCTGACTTACAAAATAAAGTCGAACTTCTTTGACTCGAAATTTACAATTTTACAGATGAAGTTTTCTTTATAACGAATTAATTTCTAGAACACTGCAATTTTGTTAATAAGTAAGTCAGTAAGTTCTCCTTATAATGAATTTTCTTATATCCTTACAGCGAATTTTTCTATACTACGATTTTTTTTTAAGCCCATATCTCGAATACTCATGCGTATTCAAACTCCCTATAACGAATTTTATTTCGATTTTTGTTTCTTACCAAAACAAACTTAAAAATGTATTTTGGGGAAGTCCCAATTTGATGATAAAACACGGTAAAAAGAATGTTATCGCCAGTCATGTTCACATCAGTTCTCAATCTGCATTTGTTGAAGAGGCTGATAGCAAAAACAAATGTTGAAACATAACTTTTTCAAACCATTCTATATTACGAATTTTCTATATAACGAAATTTTTTTCTGGTCCCTTGAGATTCGCTATTTGGAAGTTCGACTGTATAAGATGAAGTCTCTATAAGTGTTGAAAGAGAGAAATTTCAGGATACATTGACGCTTTTTAAATCACCCAACATAAGTATATTAAAATAAATGTTGACAGTTTGGACTTTACATTGATAAAAAACTTCAAAGCGGGCAACAGAATAGAGTATATTAAAATAGCAACAAAAAATATCGCATTGCAAATCAATTTTTAACACAATAGTAAAAATTAGCTTAAATTAATGAGAGAATTTTATGGAACCCATTATGAAAGAATTGTCCCAATCTGAACATATTTAAGTTAAAAATGTTTAGAGTTTGGTTGACTCAAATAACTATTTTCAATCAGGCAAAGACCTTGCCTTAAATATCTTAAGTCATTCCAAACCTCTACAAAGTAATTAGCCCACATGTGTGTGTGTGTGCATCAAAATAGCAGCACATTTAACTTCCTGAAGTCAATAAACCTTTAAAGCTTCGAACAAACTGTTAAGCAGCGCAGCTGCATATTTAGTCAACGCACAATTGTAACGCCCATATGTGCCAAGTCAATCCATAAATCTTCCACAAAATACCACTCAAAAAGCAATAAGACGATGGCGACGCCATTGTGTGCTAAATAGATTTCTAAAAGCCGATACAAATTTCGCACAGAAATAAAACAATAGAACAGCAGCCCAAGGCCACAAGCACAGGAACGCATATGCCAGCAACAACAACAACAACAATGCCTAACTCTAACAGTGGCTAAACATTTGTTGCATAATCTGTTTACAGCCGCTACTGCGCATGCGTACAAAGCCAAGGCCAAGATGCACAAAGCGAGACAGAAAGAATGTGTGAGAGTGAGAAAAAATGTAAGGTCCATGTACGCATTTTGTTATGTTAATGCCCCACAGGCAAACAATGCATGCTAATATCTTCTTCTGGCTCTACTTCTGCTTCTTCTTCGTCTTTGCCGCCTGCTTGGCTAATCTATTAGGAAAATCATTGAAGGCAGAGCGTGCACGCGCCTGCGCTTATAGCAACCAAACTGGCCAATGTCTGTGTGTGCCTACTGCAAAAATTTACTGAATCAATTTGTTAAATTGTAAACAAAGCCTAGCAGAGGTCCCACAAAAAAACACACGAATAGACAATAAACGAACAAAGGCAAAACAAGCAACTGAAGAGGCGCATGACATTTGTGCCGTCTCATTGTCAATACAATGTGTGTCCTGGCTCTACATGCTGTCCTTGTTGTGAGGGTGGTTTGCCTATCTATCCATGTGTGCTGCTGGACAACATGCTGCGCAGCTAAGCGGATTGCTCAAGTGGTCAATGTTGCCTAATTTGTGGCATCTTAAGATGCAGTTCGACTGCAGCTGCAGCAGAGAGTGGCTTAAAAATAAAAAATAAAATTAAATTTCATAATAAAAAAAATACTTAATAAGCAAAGCTACTTAAGTTAAAGTTTAAAAAATAATATTTCACATAAAATAAATTTGCAATAATTTTTACAACCTAAGCCAGGCTAAAGTCATATAAAAAAATAAACGTGCGACAAAAATAAAAACCGGCCAAAGTTGTCAAAAAAAAAAAAGAAGAGAAAAAAAAACAAGTTGCAACTTTAGCACCTTGGCTTGACCATAAATACCACAACACAAGCCACATGCACAAGCCAGCTACACAACCTACAACTACAACAACAACAACAAGAAAACAGCAAACAAGAGAGTGACGCAAAAACAATATGCGCGCTAAGAACCTTCGCCAGGGCCAAGGCGGCTGCTCTGGCAACATGCGGCACACATTGCGCTGCCGCTGGCCTTATCGACATAATTCCTCGAGCCAAATCTAAATCTTTGTAAGAAATGAGTAAGCAGCTATAGCCAGAGCTACAGTCGCTGACAACAACAACAACAACAACAATAACAATAAAAATGCATACACAAAAATTTTTAGTAGCCAGAACAACGAAACAAAGTCACAGCAGAGGAATTCCTTGGGATGAGGAAGCATTTTCAGCGCGAAAAGTGTCACATGCAACGTCATCGTTTACAAAGCATGCTGCAACATGCTTTAACAACAACAACAAACACAACAAGAACACATCCACAACAACGTTACCAAATTGACGACACATTGGCTGCGAGTCTACTTAGGCTCGCTTATCATGACACCACAATCGATATTTGCCCAAAGTGCTGGCCAAGAACAATATTTTTGCAGTTAGAATAAACAATGCAGCAGCCAAAGACGAAGTCCCAGCAGTAGCCGCAGCCGAAGTCTAACGTCTGCAGCGTCTGTGGCCTTTGCTGTGTACATCCTTGCAGCTGTGTCGTGTTTGCCACTCATCAGCAAAATAAGTAAGCAAAAAATAAATTAACAAAAATAAAACAAAAGCAAGTATGAAAAGTGCATTTATGTTATTTTTGTTTTTGGTTGTTTGGTTTTTTGTTTTTAATTTTATTTTATTTTAAGCAACTAACAAAAATGATTAACACGCGCCATCAAAAATTCAATTTTCATAACATAACGTTCGAATGCACAAAAGCGAAACAACTAAAAGAAATTGATTCAATAAAATTTCGTTTAACTTCAATTTGCTTTTGGGCACATGCAACTGATTGAATTTATGTTGCACGGCAACATACAACAACAACAACAACAATATTAACAACTATACGCTTGTATGATATATGCCACATGCGGCATTGCGTAGCTGCAAATTAGTACCTGATTTGTACGATTTTTTGTGGCAATTGAATTGGATTTTGGTAATTGGCAGCAATAAAGGATGCAGCATGTAATACGCGCATGTTAGCGATGCACATAAGCTACACTGACAGAAATCATGGAATTTATATTTTGTTCGCACATAGCTTTTACTAACTTGAATGACCCTTCCCTTTATTTATTATTAGAGGGGGCTGGAAATCATGTACTGCGACCTGTATAGATCTATTGTACTTCCCGTTAACTCTAGTAACTAGAGAACCTCCAAAAGTCCTATATCTTGATGAAAGGCAAGGATGCTTAGGTGGTTAAGTGTCGGGAGAAACCCGACCGTCTCTTCGTGTCCCAAGTGACGTGTTATTCGCATCACATTCTGATAGGATATGTATTGGCGTTTCCGCCAATGTGTCGCAGAAGCGGCATGTATCGGTATCAGAAAGACCGAGGTTGAACATGTGCTTCCGTAATCTGCAGTGACCAGAGAGGAAGCCTGTGAGTATCCTCAGTTTGTTCCTATTTAACAGAATTTCCCTTCTCTTACTTTCTTAGATTCTTCAGCTCTATAACGTTTTCAGACAAGTTACATACGATATAAACTTGCTAATTCTGATCAATTAAAACCGGGATCAATACGGTATGATTACAGTGATGATCCGGATTAATGGGTATCAGGATTAATGAGTTCCTAATGTGTATAAATCGAAGCTTATCATGTCCTTACAAAATTAATGCACAAAATTATTGTCATTTAATTTTCCTGGTTTTTATTTAACAGTTTCACCCATATGACCACAGAATTCCCATTCATCCCAATAATAAAATAAATCTAAAAACCTTCAGCCTTAAAGTATGAGATAGTATAACCAAAACCTAACCAACTGCCATGCGAAATGGTTATCTTTATAATATAGAAAATAATAATAATATAGCCACCAACCGATTTACATATAGTACAGTAAAATCTCCCATACCCGAACATCGCGTATGTTTTTGTCCTTTTATAAGAATGCACTTTATATAAAAAGAATTATGGGATATGGTAGCTGCCGAATTGTGGGAACTGCACGTTTTGGGAAATTTCATTCGTTACATTATATGTTAAAACTTACCTTTACTTGGATCTGAATATTCTCAGCCCATTTCTTATTGAGAAGCGACCTTCTAGCTTAAATTGGCAACAGCTTGCTTATCAAGATATTAATGTTCCTTGCAGATTTGCAATTAAGTTAGCGAATCTTGTGCTGTTGCCTGATAAATCTTTCAAGTGCAGTCTCTAAGAATGAAGCTTATGTGCGGCAATCAAATTAAGCTACCCTAACTAAATAATGAAACCAATATACGCCAGAACAAAGCGAAATGCAGTCAGCCAGCGAACATTTGCACACCGCAGCGAAATGGAAATGGAAACTGAAACTGATTTTATTTAAATCACGTACGAATTGTAATAATTTACAATATGCATGCAACAACAATAACAACAACAACAAACTCATCAATAACAGCAGCAGCAGCAGCAACAACAACAAGAAGCTGAAGTTGTTGCAAGGCAGGCAAAGTAAAAATTGCAGCAGCCGCTTGGGCAATCAACACCTGTGCAATGTGAAACCCTTTTCTGTGCATGCCACAATGTGGCATAAATAAGCAGCGCATAAGCAACAATGTTACAAACATTGCAATAACAACAACAACAACAGAGACTACATTATATACGCTAATGCGTAACGATCGATTGCCTGCAAATGATATCCTGGCATAGGCAATTAAATTATGCAGCAATTGCCAATGCACGCGCAACAGCAGCCACACAGCGACCGTCTGCCTGTCTGTCTGTCTGTCCATTTGTCTGTGGGGCTGAATTACATTTATTATAGACACATTAAACGCGTTATTTAGTGCAATGATCGAAAACAGATTAGCTGCATATACAAGTGAGACCAGCAACAATTTGCGCAGACTGCAGCATATGCAATTTATCTAGCTGTCTCTGTCTAACTTCTCTTTGAAGTCATGTCTTTATATTTATTGCTGCTTTGGCTGTTTCACACATTCATTGCAATTCGCTATGTCGTCACACGGTAAATCAAATGCCAGAACGCATAAAGTTCAATTTCACCGTGTGACAAACGAATGCGATCGATCGGTCATTGCTGTATGCAGTGTATGTGTGTGTGTGTGCTTGTGTGTGTATATGGCTTAGAGTCGCATATTGAAGCTGTTAACACGCCAGCAAAGGTGGCAAGCTTCGACGTTAACATAAACGAAACGAATGCGCAGTGGGCCATCGATCTTCGACCGACTTCCAGCTAAAACAAAACAAAAATCAAAAATAAAGGAATTATATATATATATATATATACAAAAAAAAAAAATAAAAACAGAAAAAGAAAAAAATTCCAAAACGAAATGAAGTAAAAACGCAGGCAACTATGCAGGCCAGATTAGAGATTTCGCGGGCTGCGCATTCATACCGCGAAATTGACGCGATCGCCGAACCTTTAATGGTGTTTATATGATTCACTGACTGTCGGTCTGGTCTGGTCTGGTCTGGCCTGGCCTCGTCTGGCTTGGCCTAGCCTGGCCTAACCTAACCAAGCCTGGCATAGGCTAAAAAATTCGTTAAATACAATTTTAACTCAGTTACTCTGTCGCATCAAATCTCAAACTCAGCTTAGCTCTGCCGACTGCAGTGCTGAGTTGAGTGGAGTGTATGGAGTGTATGAAGTGAATCGCCAAGCTCGCTGTATGCCGCATTTCATCGATCTTATGTGATTGCCAGTTGATGATGCGCCTGATGTGCTGTTAGAATCGTGCAATCGTTGCCTAACCTCAGCCCATGAGTATCCTATACTCGTTTAACTCTCGATGCGATGCAATGCGATGCGCTGTGCCGTACTGTGCTGTGCTGTACTGAGCTGTGCTATGTTGGGCTGCGACTTGCCTGCTAGGCTGGCTGCTATGTGTGCGCCACGGCGCGCCTTTGCCAGCCGACCCCGCTGCATGCTCACCATAAAACAATTGCAATTTTCAACTAATGCTTATTGCTGGAAATCAGTTTAGCTGAGCTTAGCTTGGCTTAGTTCAGCCAAAGGAGCCACTCACTACTCCTGGGCTGACTGCGACAGCGACTGCGAGTAAGAGTACAATTGCGAGTCAGTGTGCGCTGCCTTGCCAAGTGAAAAGGTGAGTCCAGTCGCGTCTTTGATGAAAACTGTAAATTTACGAACTTTACTTTAATCACCAAACATGAATCGCGCACAGCATGAGTCTAGCTAGTCAACAGCAAAACTACACCAACAACAACAACAACAATGCTTAAGGTTTAAAAACTGCAGTCGTATGTTGGGAAGTTTTTCCATTGCTGTCTTTGTTGTTTTTGTTAATATTTCTTTTTCTTTTTTTTTTTTTTTTTTGCAGTTGTTATTGTTGTTGTATATTGTTTTTTTTTTTTCATCTCACTGCTTGACTTTTGATACGACATTGGGTTTTTCTAATTTTTTCATTGCAACGAAAGATTTATTATCAATCGATTAATGGAGTCTAATTATGAGTAAAGATCGAGACAAGGCAGTACATTGATAGTGCCTCAGTGATAAACATTCATCGCATTTTTGACAGCAGTATTAACCGAATATGAGACAGGAGTTGTAAAAGATGAAGAGAATTTATTGGCAATTCCTGCAACTTTAGTATTTAAAGATGATTTTAAATTGATGAGCTCCAGATTAGTCAACGAAGAGATTTAAAACGCATAAGCTGTTGTACCCCTTGGGGTGAAGTTAAGAGAGCGACCACTATATGAAATATTTCTATGGAAGCTGCAGGATCACAAAATCTATTTGACCTAGTCTTCCAGAGGAAAGCACAAAGTGCTAAACTACACATACAATATATATACAAGACTCAGCTCCTATTGCATATCGTTTACATGAGCTCACAAAATGAATAACACAAATCTTGTATAGTTTAGGCACGATTAAACGTATACCTTGATTATCTGTTATTTAGTAGGGAAAAGATGAAATGTCACATTTTCCAATATAGTATAGAATATATAATATATATAATATTGTATAGTATAGAACATGTATGGCAACAGAATTGAGAGAATACGTAAAATACTTGCCCCAGAAAAAGCTCTAAAAAAAATAGTGCCGTTCGGATTCGGTGATAAACAGAGGAGGTCTCCAACTACTTGTGATAAAAATTAACGACACTACACAAGTAGCTGCCAAGAGCTTCCCAAAGTTCCCTTCCCCCACGTTAAAAGGAATATGGCAATTATTATTATTATTATAGTGTATATATATACAGCATAACTTTCCTAGCGGCCCTTAATTGATATTCCTACTGCAGGAATTTCAATACAGTTACTCGTCTTACTATAAAAACAATTACCTCTACACTACACAGCACATACTGCCAAACAATTTCAATGCTCAACTGCCAAACTGAACTGGCTGCTAACATGCGATACTTTCATTCTCTCTGACAAGCCACTACACGCCAGCCAATGTCGAGTCAAGCCAAGTCAAGTCGAGACAAGTTAAAGTTTTTTTTTAAAACAAAAAAGCAAAACTATTGATTTGTACAATTTATCAGCAAATTATTTGCTTATCTGACAAATGTTGCTACCAAAGACATGACTTTTTTATTAGTCAGACAATCATCTAACGTAAGCAAGCAGCAATGAAAAAATAAAATAAAAACACACACACACACACAGCAGTGTGCTGTGGAGTCTACATTGCTAATTCGTTGAACCCGATTTGATGCAATTTGCTTAAAATTTGAGTTCAGTTGGGGGTCAACAATTGCTACTGTATTTGCCAATTTGAGACGCGCCACTCGCAACGTAAAAAAAATTGTATCGCAAACTTTTGAGCTTCGTTTTATTTTTTATTTTTTTTAATATTTTTTTTTTTAGTTTATTATTGTTTTGATAAAAATCACAAACACAAAAAAATTTTATTCAAACAATAACGTGCCAAAAGTTTGCTACTGCATTTTAAATATTTATTATTATTTGTTTTATTTCATTTTTTTTGCTTGCCTACATTTTATCTCCATTTTTTTAATGTTTTTTTTTTTCGTTTTTTGTTTTTGTCATATTTATTTTATGTGCTGCCATCTTGAAAAAGTTTGTCAGGCGCACGTTTTGCTTGTACAAGAAATTTTTTGAACATGAAAAATATCTTGTTAAGATTTTATTTGTTAGATAGACGACAAGTAGACTTAATTATCATTTGTTTTTTTCTCGTTTTCTTTTTTTTTTTTTTTTGTATTTTTTTGTTTAGCTTTTGTTGTTGTTGTAATGGCTTTTGTGTTTTTGGCTTTGCTGCTGCGCTGCTGCATAAATAATACATTAGCGGAATTTGAAGTTTGCGCTTTAGTTTGCCTTTCTTTTGCCGCTGTGCGACTCTAAGTACTTGGAAAAAATAACTCAAACTGTCTTTTAATATTGTTAAATATTTACTATTTTTGTTTTTGTTTTTTTCTTTTTCTTTCTTGGTTTTTTGATTTTTTGGCCTGTTTACGGTTGCAAAAATTTCACTCGAGTAAAAGCCAATACGTATTTATGGCAAACCGCAAGGCAGCAGTGCAGCCAATCTATGCTAGGCATCTAGAAACGCAGCGCATAAATTTTTGCTTCATTTTTTTTTTCTTTTCTATTTATTTCTTTACTTTTGCTGTAGCCTGCCGCTGCTACTATGCAAATCGCCTGTGTATCTTATGCTGCGCGCCAGAGATGCGCTGCGAGAGCATCTGCTGCAGCAGCAGCGGCGAGTGGCAGGCCTGTAAGTAGGTAAGTATATAGTACGAGTATCTACAACTTGCTGAAAACATATTTTCCATGTCGATACAATCGATTGCGTTATGCAAAATATATGCAAATAACATAAATACACTCAGCTGTGCTGTGCCTGCCCAAGTCTGCCCAAGCCTGCAGAGCCTTACTTGCCGCCTTAGACAGTGGCATGGTTTGGTATGCAGGCTTTGCCAAGAAATTGACGCAGCTTCAAGAAATCTAAATAAAGCAAGAAGCAGCCAAATAGCAAAGAAAACTGTTTTTCCGGCGAATTACAATGGCACACAAAAGGATGAGTCGCAGTCAGCAACAGCAGTGAGCAGCAGCAGCCGCATTTCAGAGTATCTCAGCCCGTACTTTTGTACGTATCTGTCTATCTCTCTGGCAATATTTAGGCAACAATGAAAATGTATTCTCGCATTAGAAATCATTTCGATATGTCAATAGATAGATTTGTAAATTTATCGGGTGGGTGGGTGTTTCTACACATCGAGCCGCAGATGCCGCAGATTATGCCTGTGGCTTTTGGGGCTTGTCTTGGGCTTTGTTTGTTTAATCTTTTAGTTTTCGTTATTTTTTTTTTCCTCTGCTGCTTTTTCGTACACTCACTGCCTTTGTCTGCTGTTGGCTGTCGGCTGATGGTTTGTGGTTAGCAGTAGTAAATTTAAATAACGCTTGACTAACGCAAGCAAGTAGCAAGCGAAGCTCCGACTTGAAGGTAACTGTAGACCGGAACGTCACGAAGTTGAACCATTCAGTCAAATATTATAATTGAGTTGAGTTGCTTATAGTCGCTTGGCTGGCTGCTGCAGTGTGTCAAATCGTGTTAGCAGATAACTTAATAGACGAGACGAGTCTTAAGTGGTAAAACGACAAATCTTTTGCATCAAAAATTACATGAACCGCATGCAAGATTCAGCTACCGAGTGTTAACGAGGTAACAGCACTTCGGAGAAAGTTGTATGCTAATGTAGCGTAGGTGCTTTCGATAAAAAAACTCTATGACACTTTACTATACGATATGTCAGAGCTGCAAAAGGATCATCGCGATGCTGCGAGTCCTGACTTATATTGTGTAAAATAATTTGAGCTGCATAGCCATTGCTAACATCAATAGAACTGCAGAACTAAGTGAAGGTACAGTCCACCTAAGGCTGGGTTGGGTCAGGTTAGGTAGCTGCATGGCATGACTAAGGTCCTTGAAATAAAGATTTTGTGGCATCAAAGTTTCAGTAAAATCGTAAAGCATACAAGTATAATGTTGTCAAAAAAAACGAACTAAATTCATGTAACAAAGTTCCATTAATTTCGACTCTTTTTTTTTGTATTTCGACTCTTCTCGCTGCCACATCCAGCTTTGCTTATTAAATATTACGCTAAGAAGCATATTAAGTCAAACCAAATGCAAACATGAGGGTCACACTCGGAGTCAATATTTAATGAAAAAGTGATTCATCACTTATGCGCCGACAATGATGCCCGACAATTAAAAGTGAGCGCCTACAATTGTGCGCTGCGTGTTCTTATAGGAAATATTCGTAAATAAGCGGGTCAAATTAGAATAAATAGTTACATACAAATAAAATGCACCCCTTTTGGCTAACCGAACGCGATCTTTGAACGCACGCAAAGGCAATTGGAAGAACATGCACAGAAATGTAGATGGGTGGCTGAGGCAAAGTTATAGGCAAGGGCAGGGGCAGAGACGACGACGCAGGCAAAGTCTTGCAACAAATCAAAAAATTAAAAATAAATAAAAGTGAATTGAATAATTTGGGTCATATTTGTTTATGAATGAAAGCACAAAGTGCGGCGCATAATAGCAGAAGAAGAAGACGTAAAATTGTTACTATGGTGGCTGCTTTTGTTTAGGCAACGTCACTGGCTGCTGGCTATTGGATGTGGGGGAAGTACCACATCAATTAATTGCCGCATAATACATTAATGACATGCAATGCATTTGACTGCCATACACAAAAAAAAAAAAGCACAAAAAAAAAAGAACGGGTAAAACGGCTAAACATTGCACATATAATATATTGAAACTCGTATATTCATCATTTATTTTCATATATATATATATAATTTTTTTTTTTCTTTAAATATTTTAATTAATATTATAAACATAATTAAGGCACCGTTAGAATTTTATTTTTTTTTTGCTATTTAATTTATGCATAGCTTCTTCTTCCTTGTGCGCGTAATGTGCCTATGCCGTGTCAGCCACAGCAGCCAACGGGGTTCGAGCATTTTTCCGGTCATATGCTGGTTGACATTTCAGCCCACTTGCCAATGTGAGCCAGCAGCAGCAGCAGCAGCAACAGTGAGTGGCAAGGTATGAGGCGTGTGCATATTGTCATCGACGTCTGTTGCCAAACACCGCAACGCGTCCATGTATGCCAACTGCAGGCAGAGCACATCGTACGTGTGCGGCAATTATGCATTCATCAAGATTATGACACGACATGCAAGCTTCGATCCGCGCCGGCCGACTTGTCTTTGGCAGTAAATGAATTTGTACTTTAGATGCAGCATAGATTCGGTTGTTATGCTTGCCAACTCACTTACTCTCTCACTCTCTCACTCTCTCGCTCTCTTTATCGCAGTGTCATGCTTTGTTTTGTTGTCTTTACAAATGTGGTTGCTGTTGTTGTTGTTGCTGCTGCTGCTGTTGCTTTGACTTTGGCGCTTGACACGCGATGCTAAACGCGGCGCTCAATTAATCTTCAAATGATTTTAATTGTGCATGATTGTGTGACAGCGCACAGTGCCATGTGCTGTGGACGAACCCATGTGAAACGCTTAAGCGACGCTGCGCTTAGAAATTGTTTTAAATATATGTACATATGTTACATATATGAGATGGGAGCTTAGCTGTGTATTGTTCGTGCATGATCTATGTTAGCTACTTTGAATGGGTTAATTTTGAGCAGCGGCAATTTTTACATATGCCTTATGTAGGCAAGCAAAGTGAGTGTCTGAATGGCAAAGTACTTGACATTGAGGTGTGCTCAGGAAAATCCTCTCAACATTTACTAATGAAAATGTTTTTGTAATCCTGCACTTTATCATTACCAAGATTCTCTGTTCAGCGTTGCATGGATAGGTGAAATGAGAGGCATTTAAATAATTGGTACTATTTTTGATGAATTGGCATATCATTTACTTATTAAAATTTATTATTTTGAGCCTTTGATTTTGCTAGCAAGCCAAGTTAAGATTAGAGAAACTTTGGTTTTTCATATGTTACGAATATGTTATAAAAATGGAATAAATATTCTTTTCTTACTTTAGTTGGTCTATTATTGTACCAACTGTTCCGCAGTTAGGTGACTAAATAAAATCGCAGTTCTGATTATTGATAAGCTAAATTTTTGTCTGAATAACTCTGCGCAATTGCACTTCATAGTATACTAAATTAGTTTATTACATACTATTATATTTGAAAAAAAAAAATAAACAACGCAAGCTGCGCAAATTAGGCAAACATTACCCCCAGCAGACTTGGCTAACACTTGGAACAGCGACCAGCAGCCAGAAATTGTATAGACCATGACTAAATGTGTGTGTGCGAGGCCATCTAATGATTTCTTTTGCATTCTAGGCACAATGCAGACATTAAGAAACAAGCGAACACCGTGAAGCTGCTAAATGAAATTGATATTACAACAAATGAGTATGCCAACAACAACAAATAATAACAAACAACAATAAGCATAGCAATGCAAAGAACATAAGATAAAGCGCAACGGGCACTAAACACAACGAGTGCGAGAATGAAGTCAAAACGAAGGCGCACAAAAGTCAAAACAACTGAAAGGAGCTGCTGCTCCTACATGAATGAACCTTTTAACATACTTGTAGATACTAATTCCATGCGACAGCTACACAATCCGAAAGTGGATTTTTCATTTGTTTTCATTGTTACACTGTGAGTGTCAGTGCGAGAGTAAACTATAGGCAGCAATAACCAGAAGAAGAAGAAGAAGAAGAATGCTACACGCGAATACAACAAAGAACAAAGTCAAAACAGAAGACAAAGTTGTAACAACAAAATGACCAGAACAGAAACAAACCAAAACTAAACTGAACCGAACCGAACAGGAGACAAACTGCAACAGAATGATACAAAATACTATGTATGGCAAACACAGATACAATGACAACAACAACAATAATAATAACAACATCAGCCAAACTAAGCAGTGAATCAAAGGCAACTGCTGCTGCTGCTGCCAGAATAGTTAAGCGCACAAATGAAAGGGGCAATGTGCGGGCAGCGGTCCGGCAGGCAGAGCAGCAACATGAAAAGGTGTTGCAAAGGATGCGACGACGATGAGGGCGTCCGTATGGCATAACGTCGACGTCTGGCATGCTGCGGCTTGTGAATTCATGCGAGCCGAGTGTTTCCAACACGCTCAGATCAGTGTCGTAATAAATTATCAGTTCAGCAGCGGCTGGCAACAAACAGCAAACAGCAACAACAACAATAAAAACAACAACCCAAAGATGACAAAATAAAGAAACACTCGAGTAAGAAAAACAAAACAATAAAACAAAAAAAAAAAAGAAAAAGACAAAAAAAAAAAAAAATTGCTATAAGAACAAAAATACAAAGCAGCAAATTGACATAAAAGACCAAAAATGAAATGACCAGAAGTGTTCCAAAAACATAAACAGCGACTACATGCTGCGACATGCTACAAACAAACCAGCAGCGCCGAGAGGCGTCAGCAGCAGCAGCCGGAGTAGCCGAATGAGTCGAAGTAGCCGAGACAAGCCAAGCCAAGCCAAGTAAATGCAAAAGACCAAATGACAATTTCGAGGGCAAAGTCAATGAGCGACTCGCCTTGCCTGCCTGCTGCCTCCTGCCTTCTACCGTCTTTCTTCTTACTGCGTATACGCACATACTACTGTGCTATGCTTGCTTTTGTTGTTCTTGTTGTTGTAGTTTATATGCTTTTGCTCCTTTTCATACATACACACACATACAAATACATACAATCCATGTGCATGCGCAATAAAAACAAAAGCCAGCCAACAAATCAAAACATGAAAACGACGACAGCAAACAAAACTACATACAAGCAAATGTCGCACCACAAAAGAGCCACCAAAATATTTGCGCCCCACACTCGTAACACACACAATCGACACGGAACATGCAACACGAAAAGTTTCTACTCTTGCCTGGATATGCATATGCATATGCGTATGCGTATGGATTTCATGCCATATTTGTCTGCTGAACGTTGTCTGCTAACATTCCTACACTCAGCCAGCAGTTTAAAAAATTAAAAAAAACAAAAAATATAAATAAATTGTAGTATTCATTTTATAATTATAAACAAGCAAACGATCCATAGCTGAGCAGCTAAGAATTAACCAACCCAGCTACGCAGTATGCCTTAGGCTTATATTGCTCATTAAAATCTGGAAACTCAGTTATGTCAAAAAATAATGCTCAAATTACATGACAGAGGTTAAATTGCTTAAATTTATCTGACGATTATAATAGTTATATAAATATGAAATATTATTTTAAGTGATTTTCTTTCTTTTTAAAGTTTATGCTGCATTGCACTGGGCTAATCTAAAACCATCAAAACACTCCTCAACTATAGACCAACAAACGAAACACTTATAAGAGACAGATCTGATTTTACAAACGTGGGACAAATGCACCTATACAGTGTCGACATAATATTCTAGCCGGCACAAATACATTAGTTCCCGCTTATAAGCCCCCCGCTACATTTAAGCGTTAATATTGTCCCTTGTGAGATTTCCCCATTAACGAATGGTGTTTCCCAGCTTAAAATATCTCGGAACGCATATACCCTGCATATAAGCCTGTAACTTTTGATACCAAAGTATAGTTTTATAAGAAAATTTCAACGCTTATAAGCTCGGCGTCATTAGTTGATGTGTTGCAACTGGCAGTTAAGTTTATAAAGAAACCCAAACTTTGCAATCAAAAATTAACGATTTTTTTGAGATAAATTTTTAAGAAATTCATATGTGTTCCTGTGCTTTGTGATTTAGCTAGAATGACTATTTTTTGTTTTTAATTCTAAGTGTTTTTAGTTTCTCGTTTTTTTTTAATTTAACTAAAAATTTTTTTTTTACCAAAATTATATATGTACATATATGTACATACATAATTATGTCTTAATCTTTTATTTCCACATAGTATTTAAATTTTTGTATATGTATGCATGTTTGGCATATAAGGTTTCTACGGTTATAAGGTAGCGTCGAAAGTTGTGAATTTCTGACGACGCTTGTAAGCGGGAACTACTGTAAATAATACTGTGCCTTATAAGATACTCTAAACTCCCATAGTTAGTCAAAGCAAGAGTAAAGTTTATGTGATATGTTTCATGAACTGCTAACATAAAAATGCCTTCAAAGGTCCTCTGGCAGTCAAAACAATAAAAATTCTTAGCTAAACTTAAGTCCCACATCTCTTTTATGTAGCATATATAATATTTGATTGCTGATCTGCTGCTCTTATACTAATAGGCATGAGTTGAGACCAAGTGCGCAGTGCAGTAAAAATACTTGCATAGCCAGTCACGGCTGTTTTGACTGCAATTCAAGTGACCTCAAATCAAACACACCAGGCATATCAAATTGCCAGAGTTGATGCAAGGGTTTCATTGCATATGCAGGTCAGCCGCCTCTGCGGGCGCAAAGTTCCCAAGACAGCGACTGCCAACACCCCGCATAGACACAAATTCTTTTATGGGCTAATTAAAATGATTAAAACAATTACCAATAAGCATAAGCAAGACAACAAAAACAACAAATAAAAAATATGAAAGAAAGAGAAGAAAAGCGTAGAAAAGCAAAGAAAATATTCAACTAATGCAGTCACCCACAATTCAGTAGAACAATTGCATACTCAAGTATAAGACAAGTCAAGTCAGGCTGAGACAAGCTAAATGCAGAATCGTGAGAGTGACAAGAGTTTTGTCGTCTGCGGCAATTAAGCAAAATGAGTGAATGCTAAATTAATAACATCAAGCAACTGAACTCAGCTCAGTTCAGCTCAGTTCGTATCTAATTCACAAGAAAAAGAATTAGAATGTTTTGCTGTGCTGCATGTTGCCACATAAAAATGCACAACAGCAGATGACTTACACTAGATACAAACAGACAGACAGGCGGACGGACAGACATATGCACTTGCATAGTTACGTATAAATATAATAAAGACGCTGAGCAGCGCTGCCAGCGACACAACACAGTTCAAAGCAGGCAAGTCACCCCGAGCAGCACTTCTGAGCTGCCACAAAACATGCAATTAATGATGAAGTTATTAAGCCAAAGTGCAAAGCCAGAAGCCACAACGCTGCGGCAAAGCGCAAGTTTGAGCCGCACTAGAGTAACATGAATTAACAATTATGCATGTGACGATGTACCTTGTCGCCAGACCAAGCTCGCAGAGTTCACAGACTCGAAGATGCGCAACTCTCGTGGCTGCCTGCAAGATGCGTCTAATTAGCAAAGTGCGAGCAAAAATGTGACGCACCTTTTGCGACTTGCCAACATTTGCGTCTGCAATGTGAAAAACACATTTTAACTTCATGCATTTTTAATTCCGTTAATAGCTTTTGTCTTTACCTTTTCATACTTTATTCCTGTTTGTATTTTTGTTTTTGTTTTATTTTCTTTTATTTTTCATATTGGCCTGGCACTGCGGTGTACTGTCGTTTGGGTGCCAAACATTGCTGCTCCTGTTGTCCATTCGCAAATGAGTACATTGAAGCGTTGAGCGATGTGCAAACCTCAAAGTTCCCTTCTGCTTGTCTGTGCAACTTTTTAACAGCAAAAGTTATGCTGTGCAACTTTTTATGCGTACTTTTATTATTTTTTTTTTTTGTTGTTGATTTTTTTCATTAAACTGAAAAATTTGTTTTTAGCTTTTTTGGTCACAATTTGCACAATTTACAGAAAACACACACACAGCTGCGTCTCATATGCTTGGGCGGCTTTGCTGGCAGCAGTTGACAGACAGGCAGGCATGGCGACAGGCAGACAGGCAGGCAGGTAAGTGAACTAAACACAAACAGTCGTCCATCAAAATTAATTAAGGCCATGAGTGATGAGTTGCTGTGGCTATGTTGATTTTTCATGCACTCTACTGCGGAACACACAGGTTATGCCGTTGGAAATTTGAGCAGATTTCCTAAGGCTTTATAAATTCGAATTGGTCAATTGTAAAGCATGTTGCTGCCTACTTTATGGCGTTCTACGCATTATGCAGGAAAATAAAAATGTACAAGGCAGTTTTCTATATGCGTAAATACTTATGTAGGTAGAGGTAGGTTGGTTGGGGTAGGCAAGTGACTGCATAATTTCGCAGCTTCAAATATCACTATATGTGCCTAGTACTCAAGAGTATTCTATAAATGCTTAGTTGAGAATTATGTTTTGTTTTTATATACAGCTGAATCCTGATAACTCGAAATTGCAAGGGAACAACATTTTTTACGAATTACAGGGGTTTATAAAAAATAATATAGAATAATATGAATTAACAGAGCTTTTATATTTCAGCTAATTTTCACATATTCTTAAGCTTTATTTTATGTTTTGCATTGCGAATTGTAAGATGTTTTAAAAATGAATTACGATTTATAAGGCGGTTTATGTTCATTGCATTGCAAATAAAATACGAGTTAACGAGGGGACCAGAATGTATGAAAACTTTACGAATTAAGGAAGTTTTTTCAAAGGACCAGCAGTTTTTTTTACGAATTATTATTGTCTTCGATTTAGCGGGTTACGATTTTGACTGTATAATAATCCATGAGGCAAGAAAGCTTCAAATTTTTATTGACACATTCCTATACTTTTTTGCTGCTCAAAAGTTATGTGAAAGATGTTCATATAATGCAAAGGAAAATAGCGGCGTCATTTGACCAGCGTGCACTAAGCCCAGCATTAATTGATTATGCATCCTGACTAGATTCAGAAACTTTTTTAGTTTTAGAAGAAAGCGCACTACTCTTCATAGAGTACATTATATCCATTGAAAGCCTTTCATGTAAACATAAGCATGTCAAATTCATTATAACTGCTAAAAACTAAATATAAAAACTTAGCCCAAAAGTATGCCACAAAAAATTTACTATAAACTCGACACAATGCGTCAGTCAAATGCACATCTTCGCTGCTGCTGCGCTCTTTTGCACATAAACAAAGTCCCACAATGTCGTCTTTGTGCTCTTTTAAATTAAACATTGCAATTGCCGTGCGTACGACGTAATAAATTTTAATCGAGCGCACAAACGCGCAAAAGGACAATGCATGCCGCATGATATATGTGTGCACGGGTAATGGCAAGTGAGCAGCGGATGCCACGTTGCATGTGCGTTGTATGCGCTGTGATTTATCGGCTAATGTGCATTTCATGCCGAGGCCAAATTAATTAACAGTAATATAATGCAAGTGTACAGCCACAACAACAACAACAACAACAAACAGCAACAAAAATCACAAACAAAGTTAAACAAAAGCAGAAAAGTTGCGCACAATGAAAATGAAAACATTTGCTGTTGGTTTTTAATTAAAGCGCGAATGTCACAGTTAATTGAATAAAAATTTCAATGATTTAAAGATAAAATGCTGCACATATCAAAACGCAGGCCAAGGCAATAGGCATTTCCAATTAGTAACAAATATTCAAGACACCAATAAACCAAATAAATATACCAACTTTGGCTTGTATGCGCAGGCATAAGTAAATAAATAATTAAAAGCTCAAAGACGTGCACGGTACACAGCCGAAAAGTCAAATAAGCAGCGACGCATGTCAACGCAGGCAAATAGCAACTTGCTGCGGCTTTTTACTTAAACATTTGTGTAAATATTTAAACAACGCCCGAGCCAAGGCCATGGCAGGCATCGCAGACTAATGGCAAAAGTGTCCTTAACATGTCCTTAAAAAACACGCCACAACGCGGCACTGCGCAGCACATAGTGTGGCCATGTTATACACATAAGTGGTGGATTTACATGTTGGCTCACTGTCACAGATAATGTCACATGCGCATTGCTGTGTGTGTTTCTAATTAAAAATGGCAAATAAATATAAACAGACATGTTTTTTTTTTTTTTATTTTTTTTTTATATATGTATGTGTATAAACTTGACTGTCATTGAGGGCGTTCGCTGCTAACAGTAAATTAAATACCACAACAATCCTGCCTGCCTGTGTTTGCTTTAAGCTTTGCCTGTTTGTGTTTATGCTTGATTGATTCGCAAACTGTTGAAAATTATTCTAATCAGCAGTTTGACATTTGCGCTTGTCAACGAGTTCAAAATTTAACAGGCATAAATGCATGACCATACATGTAAATATTGACTGAGTGGAGTAAGGCATGTGGGCTGAACTACGCTCTAAATGTATGGATTATTATGGCATGCCCTTTTAAAATCTATATAAACAGTGACAGCAACAGGAGCTGGTTTTTGAATAATAAAGTTAGTTAGATAAAATGGCAGGCATGAGCCACGCATGCACAATAGTCATTTATTCAGCTGAACCCAATGGAGCTCGTTTCTTCTGTCCGCATTTACTCCTGTACCCTTTGTGAATTTCAAACCGCTTTCTAAGTCTGCTCAGTTTCGGAAACCCTAAGCGTTCTATAAGGCATCT
The DNA here is from genome assembly GCA_037044495.1 of Stegana nigrithorax. NCBI lineage: Eukaryota > Metazoa > Arthropoda > Insecta > Diptera > Drosophilidae > Stegana > Stegana nigrithorax. The sequence continues at coordinate 186,487 of JBAMBQ010002682.1, forward strand.
AGAAATTGCGGGGAAGAAACACAGAATATTAGTATATTCCTTTGATTCCGTTTCTGTATCGCTATTACACAATCAACCCTCTAATTAAAACTGAGCGAACTACGTCGGCATGCTAAGAAGTCCACTGAACACTATGATCTTTTAGACCCACTCACGAAAAATATTTATACTGTTCACTTATATAACATCATAAAAAAAATTCTGTATAGATCTGCAAAAGCCAAGTCCACCTAATCCTTTACACTGTTTAATTTTAGCTATTTCTGAACAACTTTTCAAAGAGGTTTGCAAATACTTATTAAAGCATTAAACATGTGGCTGACAGCCTCTAAATACAAAAATAATAAAAAATGAAAAAAAAAAAAACAAGTAAAATAATAAAATTCTTGGACATTTGCGTTTAGGTAATGAATATCGCGGCAGATGAAGCAGCGCAAACAAAAGAACCATTAGTCACATTTTACCTGCATACAATGCAGCCAAATTTCAACAATATACGCTTATAGAAAACTGCACAGACGTGCATTGTTGTCCAAAAATAATATATAAAAATAAAAGAATAAAAACACATGCACATTTCGAAATGAATATACATAAAAGCGACTTACAAAAAAATAAAACCTAAAACCAAAGTGAAAATAATGGAAATGCAGCCCAGACACCATGAAAATGCACAAAAAGAAAAATCAAACGTTATGCCTTTTTTATAATAATTTTCTTGTGGTGAAATTTAATGAAAAGAATTTAAAGCAAATATAAAAAGAAATTTAAAATTAGGCAAAGGACAATACATCAAAATAGTCATCAATCAAACAGAGCGCAGGCGACCACAAGCAGGCAATTGCTGCTGTCGTGCGTGAGTGCGTGCGTGAATTGTAAGCAGAAAAATTCATTAGCAAATGTCAAATGCTAACGTAACGATTTTCACTCGACTTCGATACGTTTATTGCAGCGCAGTGTGGGGTGTCTAGTGCGTGTGTGTGTGTGTGTGTGTGCGGGTGTGATGCGTTTGTTTACACAGCTTATCCTTTGTCTCATTGCTGCCGCCTTAATTGTAATTTGGGCAAATTGCTAACAAGCCAAACAATTAATTACATGGCCAATAGGGTGCCAGGCATCGGCATAAGGCGACTGCCTGAGTGTTAAAGAGCAGCAAGTGAGATCAGACTCATGCAGAGGCCAGGTTAAGTTGGCTTATAACAAATCAGTGCGCAAATCATTTGTCATGTCATGTGTTAAAGCGTAGAAAGCCTTTCTCCTCTGCGCACGCATTGGCTGTTGCACAATTTATCATGGCTCTGCAGTTTTAAGCCAATTAATGGGCTACAGCACACAGCATGACTCAAAGTATAGCAAAACTTTTTATTGCCACATAAATTTTACATGGACAGTAATTAAAAGCAAAATATAAAAATAATTACTGGCTAACACTAATTACCGCAAAGTAATTAAGAAAACATGCTTTGCTCAAGCGAAATTGAAAAATAAACACTTTGAGTGGTCATCATATTTATTTAAGTGCCGTCGCAGTTTATACAGGAAATTACAAAGCATATCCAAAAACAAAAGCAACACACCCACAAAAAAAAAATAAGAAAACAAAAAACAATAACCGCAAATAATTCTACAAACAAAAACAAAAAAAAAGAAAATAAATGCACGCAATAAAATTGGGTTTATCATACCCTTTTGTTTCTGCGTATCCTGCTCAAGGCTTCTGCGCCGAAAATAATTCATTTTACAACACTTGAGTGCGCGCGATAACCCAAAGGAGGCAGCGCACTGCCAAAGGGTTACACAAACGCCAAATAAATGGCAAAAAGCAAATGTTAAAAAAAGTAGACAAGGAAAATCAAAACAAGGCAAGACAGCATAATAATAATAAAGAAAAAAATGAAATAATAAAATGGCAGCAAAATTTATTGGCCGCTTTACATGCAGGATAATGCTCAAAGCGAATGATTTTGCAGCTTAAAGGACTACAAATCTGCTGACAATGGTGACGATGATGATGACGATGATGTCATTGCCTTAAATTGACAGGATATCATTAGAACAGCATGCGAAATGCGTATTATCCTTTGAAATTAGTCATTAGCGGCGCAGCCCATGCAAGTCAACGCAGCAGTTCTGCCTTGTAGGCAGCTTTTGAACTAACGACGTTTGATGTCGTCTAAATCGGCTTAAAGCAGCACACGGCAGTTGCCTGTGCGCAGCTCTGCACTGTAAGCCAATTCGAATTTATAGACTTCAGCAGTTTGACTTGAGTGCATTAACAACTTAAAAGCCATACTCAAACATAAAAAGAAAAATAAAACAAAAAAAGAAAACAAACCGGCTGAAAAAAGACACCATCGCTGGAGATTAGCGCCATAAAGCAGCAAAGAAAAAACTTTTGCTAATAAATAATTTCAGCGAGACTTTCATTTTTGCTACGTGCAAACTTTTTCCGTTGTCTTTGCCATGGCTGTCATATTTTATTTTTGGACATTTTTTTGCAGTTGCAATTTTTTAACCCTTTTTTACGCCAAGTTGCGCTTTAGTCAGTTTTATTGCGCGACAATTCGCTTCATTGCGCAGCATGCAGGACTAAGCGTTGAAAGCCAGTAAGGAGTGTAAAGTTGTCTACTGCTTTAAAATTTGGTATTTTTTTTCAACATTTTTTATAAAAGTAAACAGATTAAGCTTTTTTTTTAATTATTTAAGAATGAAATGACTAAAGCACACAAGGACTGCAATGCTTGCCGCAGCAATTACTTTAATAAAATGTTATAGTCTGCCATATTGGCTATCATAAAAAGCTAAGCTTACATATAACAATTACAATATCAGGTAACTTATTCATATGCTTAAAGCATAAAGCATTTATTCATATGCTGATTGGAAGAAGCAAGGGCGTATGCAGCTGCCAATGTAGGGGGCAAGCTTTTTCTTTTCAAACTTTTTGAGTTATTACTTATAAACGTTACGGTCCCTGAAAAGATCCTCATGCAACACTACCTAACTTTTTTACTAGGAAAACCTAATGTATACATAAAGTATAAAGTTTGTATAAAAATGTATGATATTAATATTAATATTAATTAATATATTAATTGATACCACAAACATTTGCATGCTGCATCTATATCTAAAGCAGTTGAATTTTAAGTTTTACTGTTAAGCTGTGGCAAATATTGGCAGTATATCTAGGGAAATACTTAATTAGCACTTAAGAAGCTATTCTAGCAACGATGTTAAGAAAAAAGAACAAAAGTTAGCAATTATATTTCCTAGAATACATAGCGAACTCTAATGGGAGATTTTGCTAAATTATGATAGGTAATATAAAAAGTATTCGCGATTTTTTGTCTCTAGATGGTGTTGATACCCATGTATTGTGCAACATTAATCCGATTGACTCAAAAGAACATGACATTTCAAGCTATATTTTTTATGAAGAAATTTTTGCAATTTGTCGCTCTTGTAAAAAGCTATATTGATTTAAAAATGAGTCAAATATTCGAAGAAATACGCTATATGAAGGTTAAATCGTCACTAATAAAGCCGTCCACAATACCTCCACAACCATGGAATTATGAATTAATCTGAAAAATGGCAAAAGGTTGTCCTAATAATGACTTTAATTTTTTGATTAAAATTAATTTTCAATAAAGAAAATTTTGTTCATAAATGTATATGATATAATGTTTATATCACCTAATACACGATATCGGAGCTTGCAGTCAGATAAACTTAGCCTTGTCTAATTTGTCGCTTATCCTGACTTATATATGTATCCGAAACGTTACTGTAGGCGACTTAACATATTTCTAGTTTAATATGCCTCTATGCCCACTTGCACATAGTATTCTATACACAATAACTCCGAGTTGATTGCTTTGCTGACAATTAAACTGTGAATTTAAATATATCTCGCTAAAAAAGCATGACAACTTTTCAAAGTGAAAACCTCGCAAATGTTTTCTAAGCATATTTGCGTCAATTTAAAGTAGCAAAACTTTCCTCAAAATAAATTCTTTCGCTTACAATAAATATGATGACTATTGCTGGTGCAATTGTTAATAATTAACATAATGAAACAATAAATTGCGCACAAGAACAGCAAAGAAAGTCCAATGACATTTCTACTTGCTTCATTAAAACAGTTGAGGGCGCAAAGAAAGCCAGACAAGACTGAGAGTAATGCAAAAATAAAGAAACAAAACAGAAAAAGAAAAATGCTTAGTGTTATTTTTCTGATGAGTTTCATAAGCGCCAACATGGCGTTTAGGATGTGTGCGGCGGCATGTTGCAAGAGAAAGCGTCAACGCAACGCCTTATAAATTAATATAAGGAAAATGAGGGAGAAAAGCAAGTAGAAAATTGTGCATATGCGGCAATTAAAAGAAATTGCCAGGCCAACGATTGTTATCGCGTTTCTAATAAATGCAACAGGGCGAACAGGCACAGGCACAACAACAACAACAACAATAATAATATATATATTACACAAGTGAAAGTCCAAGTCCATTGAATTCTAGTGAAAGAACAACACTTGACTTAATTGCAAATAAAAGAATTACTTGCGAATGCAAAAATAGACATTAAGTGACCACAAAAGGCGACTGCTGCTGTTGCTGCTGCTGCAGACTGTCCATATGCTTAGCCTCGAGTGTAGGCACGAGAGATTGGCGGCCGTTAGCTGGTGCGGCTGTGAGTGCTGTTTGGTTAATTACCAAGATATATGCGTGTCGCGCACACAGCCCAATTAACCCCCATTATGAGTGACTGACTGACTGCCAGCCTGGCTGCCTAGCTGCCTGGCTGCCCTGCCAGACTGACTGACTGCCTGACTTGAGTTGAGCTGAGTCGAGTTGCCACTTGGCTGCTGTTGTCTCATGCCTGTGCATGTGTCCTGTGCATGGGCGTATGGGTTCAGCTACACGAGGTCAAGCATACGCAGTGCAAGTAATTAAGATTTCTTTTAGACACACACACACACACACACACACACACACACACACACACACACACACACACACACACACACACACATAGACAACAAACGCGCAACCAGTTGAACTTGCGCAAGTGCTAAACATTTTGCCTTAACTTTTTGTTTTTGTTTTTTTTTTTTTTTGTTTATTTTTCCGCTTGGCTTAAGTGTCGCTGTGTATGTGTATGCTTGGGGAAGGGGCGTGGCATGACGAGTCAACAAACACGAAATTGCTTTATGATGTTGGCAGATTATGATAATGAATGCCATCTGGACCAGGCTGCACTGTACTGAACTTGAGCACTTGCCTGCACTTGGCGCTGCTCACTTGTCACTTCAGCGCGAATATAAGAAAACATGCTGCTGACACTTTAAGTGATTTAATGTTACACTCGCCCAAGTCGGTATGCAATTGACTTGGAGTCTCTTAAAGCTTAAGCAAATAAATTATTTAATGAATATTAATGCATGCTAAAGTTAATTGAAATGTTTTGCAGCATAATTGCTTAAAGTATGCCTGATACAGGGAGTATAACTAAAACACAATTTCTCATATTTTGACTGACTTTTAAAAAACTTACTTTATTAAACTGCAAAAATAGTGTGTACAAATAAGTTTTTGCGAATCTTTGCCACATTTCCTTTTTATACCCTTTACCAAAATATGATAAAGCTGTGCAAATGTATGCAACAGGCATAAGGAGGCATGGCATACCCCACAAAGTATATATATTCTTGATCCACAATGAAAAGCGAGTCGATCTAGCCCGAGTGTCTCTCCGTCAAACGGATCTCAGAAATGGTTAGATTTACAATCACCAAATTTCGCAGGAAGACTTTTTTTTTTTTGATATTCAACCTATAACAAAGCTACCATAGGAACGATCGGTCGAAAAACCAGATTTTTTTTTTTTAATATCCCAAAAGTTTAGGTATTTTGTCTTGTGAAATTTAACTTAATACTGTTTTAGATCTAGTATGGGTTAACAATTTTTATTAATTAACTTATTATTTTTATGGTCATAAATATTTCCTATGATGCTCAGTAACTTATATTAGGTCGACTGGTCGTTTACGTTTTAATCTTCTTGGTTGAATGAGTTCTTTAGTTGGTAGCATATTCACTTCGTTGTTAGTGTGGACTTCTATAGTTGCCTGGTATTTAGTGCTTCTTCTTCTTTTGATTTCTTCGTCAACTGTGGGAATATTTAAGTCTTTATGTATCTCATGGTTTTGAATGTACCAAGGCGCGTTTAACTATGGATCGTAGCATCTTGGACCGTTGTCGTTGTATAAAATTTGTGTTCGCCTTTAAATTAAAAAACCAGATTTACTAACAAAAACCATTTTGTTTATAAAGATATCGTTACCAAATTTTGAATTTAATAATTTTAGATAATATCTATATGATTAGAATATGACCAGAATATGATATATATCGATTTACTATAACATACATATATTTGTCAAAGAAAAACATTTTGGTTTATTTTTGTTAAATAATAAAGCAATAAAAAATTTATGGAGTTTCGGATTGGATACAGGGTATTCTATAGTCGAGTGCGCCTGACTCGTTGAGACACTACTAAGGTTTCAGCCGGGTACACTTGAGTTTGGCATGAATCTTGGTACAATAAAGTCGTCGACTTAGCGTCTTCAAATTTTACGGGCCTAGCTTCGCATACTTTCTCACTGTTACTGTGCACTGGCATGAAAATTCTACACATGACTGTTTAAAAACTTTCCAAATGCTGCGCAGTGTCGCTTTAAACACAACAAAAATGTTTACAACGCAAAGCACAAAAATGAAAAAAAAAATAAGCTGCGCATAGCCAAAAATAAAACAGCAAATTAAAAAAGGACAAATAAAAAAGAAGCATATCGCATTCGTTTTTATCATGCGAATGCATCAAATATATTTCAGCAACTGTGTTGACACAAATACCCCCGAACGCGAACTTCGCCACTCGTTGCTGTCTACGTACGTTGCGCAGTCACTGTAGCTGGCAACTGTAACTGTATCTGCAAATGTATCTGCCACATGCTATGGACAAGTACTTCTGTGTGTGTGTGTGTGTGTGTGTGAATGTGTACATAGCGAATTCATATGCGAGTGTGAACTGCCATTGAAAATTTTTTGATTGGAAAAAATTTAATTTCCTATACGCTACAGTCAGAATTGTTATCGAAAGCGGCGAGCCATTGTGTCAAAAAATTGACAATTTTTACAATTCGTTTAAAAAAAAAAATAAATAAATAAAAAAAAAAAACAAAATTAAACAAGAAAGCAAAGCGTTTCCAAAAAAAAAAATTTTATTTAAATAGAAAAAAAGTTGCAGCCAAAAATCAAGTGTCTAAATTTGCAGTTTTTTTTTCTTCTTTTTTTAATTAAAGCAAATAAAAAAAATAACAAAAACACTTGACAATTGTCAACACATTTGCAATTTAAGCAATTCTATTTTATATGGCTACATAGCAAAAGTATCTCATGTGGCAATTTGAATAACATGTTACACACTCACATACACACACACACACCTACACACATTAGCAGACTTTATGTCAGCAGCGACAGTTTTTATGTTTTTAATTTAGCGGCATAAAATGCGTGGAAAAGAATATCTCATGCATGCATTGCATTGTGTGCAGCAAAACAAAGCAACCGAGGAAACAAAAAAAAAAAAAAGAAACAAGAAAAAAAAATAAAAATGAAAAGCAACTGAACGTTGCCAAAAAAGGTGAAAATGCTCAAGAGTGGATATACGGTTTTTCCATTAAAAAGGAAACTCGCACAAATGTCAGCAGCGCACGGTTAGATGGGTCCGCATGATACGTCTACCGCACCATGTGGGCGGGCATTTTTTGGGCGGTTGGGCGTTCGCCAACTCGACTGCCGATTGAGTGACTGCAGCACACAGGGGAGTATTTTTCGCAACCATTTTAACGCATACGAATTTATATGCTGCACGCTTTTCCTTTTTTTTTTCCGACTTTCATTTTATTTCACATTTTTTTTTTGTTGGTTTGCTTCATTTGCTGGCTCGCTTTTGTGTCCCATTGGCGCAAAACTTTCTTTTTTGTTGCTTTTGCTGAAATTCGATACAAATCGAAATGGCTTTTTGACAAACAATTGACAATGCCACAAAACGGACTCACCTACGTCTGACTTTGTGCGGAATTTGCTGTTTTAGTTTTTACTGCTTTTTTTCGGTTTTTTTCTCCACTTTGGTTTTGTTTTTGTTTTCATTAAGGTTTACGCTTTTGTGGCGCTTGTCGTCAAACGCATTTGCAAATGAATTGCTTATTGACAGTTTGATTGAACAATCAAGCGTTGACAGTTTGTCATGCGCCAAGCAGCGCGCGGCGTAGCTTTGGCTTATGTTATTCTTTAATTACGCGAAAAGCAAATGCAAAAAAAAAACAATTACAAGAAAAAAGTCATTCATTGTTTTAAATAGCACAATGCAGTATTTAATGCTGCTCAGCTTTAAGCTGTCCAATCTCTGCGGCCAAGACATACAAATAAAAAGAAAAAACTCGCTCACTCACATGTTACGCAATCCAAGCCGAGTTTTGCATGTTGTCAACAATTTCAGCTGCGACGTCTGTGACTGTGTAATTAAATCTGCGACTGTGACAATTCTTCTATTTTTTTTTGCCTTGTTTATGCATTTCATTTCAGTGCATGCGCCCTTTTTTTTTTTGCAAGCAACCCTTGCTGTAGTGACCATGAGCATACCCTAACCCTACCCACACTAATGCGTTGAGGCTTTACAACATAATCAACGAACGGCAATGCGACACACTCATCACACTCGTGACTTTTGCGCACATCAACACACACACACACACACATCACATCAGCGTGCATCTCTTTTGTGCGCGGCTATCTGCATTTTGCTGCCGCCTTTTGTAGTCATATTAAATGTCATAACCGCTGTGAAGTGCCTTCAAATGCGTTTCTAAATTCGCGTTTTAAGTGATTTAATGGATTTTTGCATTTTGCATAAATCTTTGCCACTAATTGCGTGTGTCATTAATTATTTATGACTTGCTGGCGAAAAAAAAAAAAAACAAATCGTGACAAATACTCAAGTGCACTTGCCAATATGCAATGAAATGCTACACTCGCCGCTTCCAATCGCACAAAGCCATATTTGTTATATATTTTGACTTTTAGGACTTTATTTAATGCTGCTTAAAGTATTTTTAGTGCCATCGTGGCTGCGCACTTAGCGATTTAAGTGACACTTGGCTATGTACTGATGTCAGTTAAGTTTTGTTGCTGTCGGCAATCGTTATATAGTTATGATGGCACAGAAGTCGAGAGTCGTAGAGGCAACTTTTTCGAAAAACTTATTTTTATATGCAATGGCAAACTGAAATAAATTGACATTTGACAAGGCGCTCTTATAGTTACAGAACTAATGAACAGTTACTTACAGAACAAAGGCTATTTATTACTTTTCACAAATGCCCTTGGAGGGAACTGCATAAGTCACAGCCGGATTGGCAGCAGTATGCCAACTCGCACAGTAGTCTTAAGAAGCATGTAAAGGTAATAGTATGCTAGACACTATCAATAAATACAAATTTTTTATTAAGATGCCTTTTGAGAAAATAATGAAGTTTATAGCATTCACAGCACATCATAGACATACGGCGAGTGTTGGAGTGCTCACTGAAGTTATTATTTTAATTATTACTAGGCTGTAAAGCACTGCGACCAATAAGATCTATGCTGCATGTGCTTAATTTATAAAAACGATATATGTTTAGACTTTTGATAAATCTTAGTACTAAGTAATAGGGGTTTGTTGTTCCAAAGTTTTTGTGAATTGACAACAGTGTCACCAAGGTGACGAAGTTTTTGTCTATAGAGTGCAGCAGATTTGCAAAGTATGTGCTCTGAACTTTTCATGTCCATTTCATAGAATTCAGCATCAGAAAGGCCTAACTCTTTTTGATGATATCTGACCTATAACATACCCAGTTAAAATTCTTAAGTCCCTTCTTCTAAGTGAGAGTAACTTATTCGATATTCCCTTAGACGGGATGAGCAACTTTTTAGCCTGGCTTTGTTCTATAGTATTAGACCAGTGAGGGTTTAGTTTTTTACTGAAGTTTTTAACTTAGACATACTAAGACACCAACTTGTCAATTGCTGCAAGTAGAGAAACATATTTGAAGATATGAACAAATAAGTATAAACATTGCTTTTGATACAGCAAAATTAACGTAGTATAATCTTTTCTTCAGCTTGATTAAGATTTATGGTATGCTGTACAATGCCAACAGAACGATCAGCAAAAGACAACAGACTTAAAATTTCTTAATTAGAATCTTTCAACAGTAAAAAAGTACCCCATACTAGTTAAGTTGCTCTTGCTCTTGTAAAACTCTGTAGATCAAGACTGGTTATACACAATGCTTCCAAAGTAAAGTAGAAAATCGTATGTGCCAATTATATGGCCTCTAACTATGGTGAATCAATCTTCTCTTTGCCTATTATATTTCCTACATTATACACTTTAACAAATTTAAAGTAAACTTTAAATCTGTCTTATGCATACATATAAGCTTTCCGAAAAATAATCAAAACCGAGTTACAGTAGCGTTACCCTTAAGTCTTTATTTCCTACATATAATATACATTTTTTTATCGCACATGTGTCAAATATTCAACTGTCAATTTTGAAATTTAAAAATGTCAAAAATCATGACACTTACACTCTCGGCTCTCACCGCCTGCCATGCGACTTACGTGCGTGACACAAAGCTGTCAAGTGTGAACAACTGATAACGCCATGTGTGACAAAAACCACAAATGAAAAAAAAAAAAGATACATATGCATGCATATATACTTATATTTATAAAAAGAAAAATTTAAAAAAAAAAAAATTGTTTAAATGAAAAATAAACTAAAATAATCGATATGCTTTTCCAATGCATTTACAAATTACAAAAGCATAAACAGTACACCTGTGTATCGCAAATTGCTAAGCGTACATCTCTGGTTCTCATTTACTGGTTTTTGTTTTTTTAATTAGCCTAAAAACATCGCACACAGGCAAACGACAGAAATGTTTAATACCTTTTATGCAGCGTATAATTCGCATCATAACAAAAAGTCGCATTTTCTAATTTAGCTACAGGAAACAACAAACAACAACAAATAATAATAAAAACAACAACTACACAGAAGGTACACAACAACAACAACAAGAGCATAAAAATCAAGCAGCAAGTCAGACGCTGAGTAGAATTTTTAATTCATGCTGACCGCCCGGATGCACTTCAACTTTCCACCCTGTTGCGTACACACAAGCAATGAAGCACGCACAGTCAAATAAGCCAACTACCCGCCACACACCCCACACCCGACACCCCACACAACGCTGCTGAAATGATTGCAAAAGTGCGAAACCGCAAATGTTAAGCGGCAAACCACTGAAAAGGCCGCAAAAGCAACCGCAAGCGCAGCTCACCGCATTCATGAATGAAGCGCCGCCAATGCCCCGCCGCTGCCGCCGTCATCGTCGTCCTCATCATCGTTGTACTCCACGTGGCATTTGTCTTGCCACAAAAGCCAAAATGATTCAACCGCAGTTACAATGCCAGTAACAACAACAATGACGGCAAGTCGACAAAGCTCTTCAATTTGCTCGCCATCTATTATGGCAGCTCATTGTGGGATTACCCGGCAACCGACAACCGACAAGCGTCAACCCACCGAAGTCGCTGCGGCGGCAACAACCTTGCAACGACTGTTTCAACTTTTACGCCGACAGGTAGGGGTGGGCAGGCAGCGCCGCAAAGGCAGCAGCGACATCAGCAATCGCTAATAAAAAGGGTGGAAAATCCACTTTGGCACGGCATTTGATTTTTGATGTTTGTCACTGGATTCGCATACTTTCCGTTCTTTTTCTTTTTTCTCCCCACGTGTGCTGCTGTCGCGTGGACACGATTTAATATTGTTGAAGGTTATGTGGAGGTTTGGAACTAGACAAAAATTTGACTAACGCATTGAAATTGTTAAGAGTTGGTTAAGACACAGAAACTATGAGCAATATGAAGACAAGAAAGATTAAACAAAAATTTATTTATAAGGAAGAAATAAATAATAAATAATAATAATAATAGCAAAAAAATTAATATAATAGTAGAAAATGCAACAGACTTTAATATTTAAGTTTTTAATTAAATATAATATCATATTGTATTTTTATATAATTTTCATATTTTAATTTCAATATTACCTTCAAAAGCAAGTTACATTTAGACAAAAGTTATGTTAAAATTATAGCGATCTAAAGGGATCACTGGGAACTGGGAACTCTGCAAAATGACATTACAAAACGTAGAAGAACAAATCACAAATTAATAAAACCCTTAACTGAAGTTGATCTATTCCTTGAACAAGCAAAGCAGTCATATATGACACCTTAGACGTTTAAACGAAGCAAGTTTTTTAATATTATAATTTATATTGTTCATTCAATTAGTTTCACTCATATGCTGGGAAATTCAAAACTCCTTCTTGGCAATGGCATATAAGAGGATTTTGTGAAACTAAAGCTGTTTTTCAACATATGTATGTAGCTTTAATTTAAAATTCTCAATTAGTATTCAGGCAGTCTAAGAGATCCCTATTACAAATTGTTCGCTCCATCCGAACTCTGCATTTGTGCTGCCGCTTGTGCTCATTAAAAATTCTTGCAAACACTTTGCCGAAAAACGATGACACACCGGTGTGTGTTTTATGTGTCATACAATACTTTTGTCATTTGTGCCTGCTGTGGCACATCGCTAGGCCCACGGTAAGCCACGTTACGCACTTCTGTCCTGGCGTGGGTCTCATTTGCGCACACAGCCAAAACCATGACATTGTAAAATCTAATGAACAAAAATTAATTTACTATAATAACTCAACTAAAAGCGGAAACTGCGACACAAGCTGCTGCTGCACACACCAACACACACACACACACACACACGAACGAAAGAGTTGCGTATATTTGCTTTGGCAGCAATTCCCCCAGGGGAACTCGGCGTGGTTTATGGTTGCCGCCCGTGCCCATGTGCCGATGTGGCGCTTTGAAAGTGTTTCCGTTTACAAATTTGCATAAAATTTGTTACGCTAAAAATTTCACGTTTTAGCGCAGATATGCGTTAATAAGCGCAAGTGTTGGCTGCGGCTCACCTGTTGCCTGCTGCCGGCTGTTGGCTGCCATCATCAGCGTCAACAGCGTCGCCATCGATGCCAGCTCCAATTCGCGCGTGTTTTCTGTGTAATTGGATCGCCTTGTGAAATGCGGTAATTGTGTGTAATTAAATCTTACGTTCATACAACGTTATTTTTGTTGTTGTTATTGTTGCTTTTCGAACTAGCAACTGAGTACAGCTTCTGTGTGCATGCCCGTACTTCAATTGATTTTGTTCTGTGCCTGCCTGCCTGCGTGCGTGCCTGCGTGCGTGATAGCAACCCTTTGCTGTCTTTGGTCTTCATTTATTGTTTTAATTATGTGGCGTAAATAATTTTTGCTCTTTGGTGTCATTGTCGCGATTGCCAACGAGACGCGATGAGCAGTTTGAGTTCGTTTTTGTTATTGTTGTTGTTGATTTTGTAATTTTTAATAGAATTTGCAAATTTAATTAAGCAAAGCCGCTGTGGATCAGTGAAGGCTTTTACCATTTATGTAAATGAGTAATACCCAAGAAGCTCTGGCCTTGAGATATGATAACTTTACTTAAAGATGTCAAAAAAGACTTCTCAAAGACTTTAGAAAAATTTCGGTTTTAAAAACTTTTGCCAATTTTTAATGTTATAGTAAAATATCTTTTAGAGAAAAGTACATTAGCAGCAAAAGAAAACTGATAAACTAACAATAAAGACTCCACAGCTTCGGCTCACTTTGCTTGGCAATATTGACTACAGCTGTCAGTCCATACATTTTTTTTAATTATCTATACTTTCAGGTTCCAGATTTCTAAGTACTGCCATTGTTGTCAGTGAAACTGCATAAGTTACTCACTGTAACAGGTGTTCAAATGTGTCTTAAAAGTAAACATCATCTTAGAGACATAACAGCTGAGGTGATAAGTAAAATTGCAGTATGTGTCAGCTCAGCCACACGAATGTGTACGAAGTGAATTCAAAAAGTAAAGTGTCAACATTTTTATCAAAGAATATTTATTTAATCATCAAGATCTATTTGGTCTCTTTAAAGGTAGTCCCCCTCAGATATAATACACTTAGGCCAACGTTTTTGCAGTCTTTATCTCCTTTAAAATCTCCATGCTTTCACGGATCTTTCAGTTTTGGGAAGATAAAAATGCCGCAGGAGGCCAAAGCCGACGAATATGGTGGCTAAGGCATGATTATGGTGTAAATCCTTTACAAATCTAATAACAAAGCAAGTGAAATACCGCAGTCCTTGCTTTAAATGAGCTTTTCAATTTGTCAACGAAAAACACTTGGCAATTTTCTAAGTCTGCAGTTCAGGATTTTCAGACGCATATATTTGCATATGACTAATTAAAAACCATTTGTCAAATTCATATTGACCTTAAAAATCATTCATTACTTTGGCAATAATTTACATAATCAAAGGCAGCATTTGGACAATATAAAAGGAATATCAAAGTAAAACCAAATACGCACGGAACAAAGGCTGCTGTCCTGCTGTGCGACTTTTGCACATGTTTTCACAGGATTACACTTGATTACAGGGTAAATTACAGCCTACAGAGGCACGGTTCAGTTACAAGATGACTGCGCCAATTCGTATATGTTACGTGCGTGCATAGAAGTGCAGAGTATGCGGATAATGAGCGAATCATAAGCTGCAGACACCCGCTGGGATTGATCAATCAGCCAACTCAAATCAAATTTCATTTGCACAAGCGACTGCACAAATTCAACTGTACTGGGACACGGGGGGCGGGACATAACATATACAAATACACAACAGAGCATAGACACACACATACGCCTGCCTCACATAATTCATATATGGCAATTATCGAAATGGTAAGCATTTTAATTATTACAAAACTGGACATTGACGGCAGTGCAAGTTCTGCGCAGCTGAGCTGAGTCCACAAAGCCACAACGCACAACTTGGCAAACAAATCATTTTAATATTGTAAAATGTTGTGGCAAAATTATATGAATACAAAACCGCACTTGCCTCAGTTCATCCCCCTCGCGTCTGTGGCAAAACGGAAATGTGTCTTGTTTTATTTTCGGTTTAACTGACTTCTCTTCGTTTTTTTTTTCACTCTCTGCTTCATCTGTGCATCTGCTGTGTCTGCTTTGTTTATTGTTTTACTTTGTTTTTAGCGATTAATTAATACAATTAATCTGCAGCTCAGGACTGCGTACGGTTTTTTCTTGCTCGTCCGAGTACTTCACTGCGAGTACAGTCGAGCATCGTCTACATGTTTATTGAGTTGTTGTGCGCATTTGTATTGCGTGCTTTGGGGTTGAGTGTAAATAAATGGGTAAGATTAAGTTGAGATTATTAGCAATAAATAAATTAATTAAAATGTGACGCACAAGGAATGTACTGAGCAAATTGAATGCCAGCAATCGAAACGAGTTCACGGGTTTACTCTGCAGTTTAGTAGATTTTTATTAACATGAGCTGACATAGCAGCACGGTAAGCTTATTAAGTTAGCGATGTCTTCGTGTAGCACATCGTCGCATATTTATTGCAGTATCAGTTTCGATGTGAGCCATCGATTGAGTCGCGAAAGATTTTCATTAGCCCGAGCAGCAGACGCTAAATCAGCATAATGTAGTGCTTCTGAATCATTATGTGAGTAACTCAATAGCACCTATACTGAATGGATGTTAGTAAAAACGTCTAAGGTTTATAAAGTATTGAAATTTGAAAATTGTTTGTGAATATAGTTCCGAATAATCCTTGTTGCTGTGAGGTATTATTCTAAAAATAAAATATGCAAAGTTATTTTTGACTTAATATATTATATGGCTGCGTAGTGTGGAGGAAGATGCAGATATTATACTATTTAAATGGATTTCTTAGTATAATTCATATTTTGGGTTACATCATAACATAAAAATTCAATAATCCGGCTACTTACTGATTCGAAATTCTAGTAATACGAAGTTTCACTTTCATACATTGGTTATTCTGTAGTTCTAATTAATTGCAATTCTTCAATCCGAGTTGCTTGATTTCCGAAAATTTACATTAGCAAAAGCAAAGTCAAAGCAACAATAAAAAATATTGCATTTTTCCTTTCTTGGGTCAACATACGTTTTTATTAAACACTGAGTGATTATAATTTGTCATTCTTCTTTGCTATTCTTGAAACGTCAGTACATAATAGAGTTCCAAAAAAATTCTTTAAAAATTTTGATTTTGTTTAGAACTATTTTCTAACTAATCTTAATTGTTCTAAGGATGATATAATACAACATCAACAAAATCAACAAAAGTATTAAATTAAATATAAAAAATATAAAAATTATTTATTCCATGTGTGTATAACTACCCACCACACCTACATTATCTTCCGAGCCTGATATTATGAATATTGTTCATATAAGTTTGCTCTTGCTTGTGGTTTAGTCTATTGCTTCAATAATTAGCAAATTGCAGTCCCTAATTGAAATTAATTTTTACCTTATACTCTTTACAATATAACATATTTCTTATTATACATGAGCATGGTCAATCTAAATAAGTTGTCTTTCTTTGGCTAACTTTCGTTTCACACATATACAAATGACTGCCTGGAAAGGTTTGCTTTAAACGAACGCTGCCGGTTTTGCTTTTAAAAATGAATACGCAGGTCCAAAATGAAAACGCATGTGCGTAATAGATACGTCACAAAGATGATAAACACGGCAGGCAAGCAAAGTAAGATAAAATATTTTATGCACACGCAGTTCAGCTAGACAAAGCTCACAGCAGCAGCAGCAACAACAACAAACACAAACACACAAGAACAAGCCAAGCCATAATGCCTTGACGCCGTATGCAATTTAATCCTTTTGAAATGTTACAAAACCAAATTAATTAATGTGCGACACAGCCGGAATTTACGGCCTGAAAGCTCGCAGCAAAGCAAACCAAAGTCCAAAGTGTTGGCAGGGGCGGATGGGCGGTGTGGAGATTGGCTGTGTTGTTGTGTGCGTGATGCGCTGCTCGGCATTAGTTTGGCATAGAGAAATATGCACGAGAGAGTTTCAACAGCATCATTATACTCGTATACAAACAATTGCCCGGCATGAAACGGGCTCAACTGCAAATCAATGGAAGCCAAAAGGATGCTGGCATATTGAAAGTTTTTTGCAATGCAGCCACAGCCAGCCAGCCAGCCATGGGAAGTGGCACTCATTGGCGAATATCTGCATATTTTAGTTTTGAATTATGGCATAAAGTTTACTTTTAATTGAAAGTACAACATTTTGTATTATAAACTCATTGATTGAACGAGATAAAATGGAAATTACTGCAAATGTTTATTACACATTTTGCAATTTGTGCGAAGTTCCATAGCTCAACACGGCCAGGCACGGCACGGCACACAGCACACAGCACCGTGAGTTGACAAAGCATAATAAATGAGTCGATTGCTGGAAATTATAATGGAATTTTAATGAGCAGTAATTAATATGGTAATTCGTTTGAGTGTTTATAGATTTTTATTGGCGCATATTAATGTGGCCAGCATATTGACAGAATTTATAATTTCTTTTCAATTTTGATGCTTATCTGCGAGCAATGACAGAGCCATGACTAATAGTTGCAATGCACTGATGCTAATGAAGCTGTCTTAAAGCTTTAACTTACTTAATCAAGGCAAGTGCTTAAGCTAGAAGTTTCTTACAAAATAGAATATATTTAAAACAGAATTCATTAAGCATAAATCCGAGGCATGTAATACTATGCTAGCTTAAGTTAAAGAAAGACAGATCTAGTGCCAGATAGCCAAGCCTAACTGCATTTTCTAGCCGCAGCATCGACAGCACATGCAGAGCTACCTTCTCTTAAGCGAACACTGACCAATAAACCACATTGTGTTTATTTTTTTCTGTATACATAATTCTGATAGCCTATGTGGCTGTCTCAGACATAATAATTTCAAATCAATTAGAGATTCTAGACAATAGTAAGTATGCACCATATGGGCTGCCACTTCGCAACTTTCTATATCTATCTTTTTATACCATATAGCAAAAAATGGTATGAGATATTCGTTACATAATTAAAACAAAATATTAAATATAAAATATTGGATTGGATGCAGAGTTTTCTACAGTCGGGATACTTTACAGATACTTTTTTTAATTCGAAGTCAGAACTATTTTCGCGAACTCAACTACCTTACATGCTAAGATTCCTTCTTCAAATAGTTGGGAAATCTATTTTGCGGTAATAGGCAATCAAATCAGCTACAAAGTTGTTTATTGCGTCTGCAAAATTTAATGTCCCCATGCAAATGCAGACCACCTCCTGCGTAAATCAGTCAGTCAATCAGTCAGTCAGCCAACTATAAAGATAATGCTATCAAAGCCAACTGGCATGAAAACGACACACTAGCATTGGAACACATGCTCCACACCCGTTTACAGCAACGTGCCAGAGACAAGTGACAAAATATTTATGCCAAATTAAACATGCGGGCAACACGAGGCAAGTGTGCAACTGCAAAACTGTGCCAGACCGCAGAAGTCTTTAAACTGCGACTGGCATTTCGCCTTTTGTCAACAGGCAGCAGAAGTTACAGTTGTTACAGTACTGAGTGCCACATTGGCGCTTGCGCAGCATTGTTGCAAATCAGACAATGACAACAACAACAACAACTGCAACAATAACAAGTTGGTAACAACATGCAGCAACAATGTTCCGCAGTCATGTTGCAATTTAGAATTGGGTTGGCTGCTCTCTCGGCTTCGCTTTGCCGTCGGAGCATTTGTTTGCCATGTCTTCCCGTTGTGTGGCAGCAAATGATTTGCAACCGCACAGCAATGCCAATTGCTAAGCGTTAAGTGACTGCAGTTACTCGCATATGCATATAGTTACTTTTGTGTGTATATGCATGTGTTTGTGTGTGTATGTGTGTGTGTGTGTGTACCGTGTATCCGTTATGCAATAACAAATCAACTGCATTGCACTGAGCCTGCGCTTTGCTGATTGCTTTGTTGCTGCTTCTCTACTCGCACCAACATCATTTGACTTTTGTTGCTATTGTTGTTGTTGTTGTTTTTCATTGTTGCTGCTTGTACCTGTAATTGTCAATGTTGTCATGGCCATTATTATTGTTGTTGTTGTTGTTGTTGTTATGCTGCGTAGGCGTTGCTGATTGCATGCGCGTCGTCTATACTATTTTTGCACTCATACTTGTCTGTCAATAGTGAGTTGAAAAATTTGCATTTAATTTGATTGAGTTCAGTTTTAACAACTTGTGAGGTTATGTTTGCTTATGGAAGGTGTCAATGCCTGTAGAGGCGTATGCGTGCATGCCATTTAAACTCTGCAAATGCAAACTAGCGGAAACGCACAATTTCTGCAATGACATAAGCCAGTCTAAATTGTAAGCGAGCATAGCTGACACGTATCGGTTTACATATAAACTAATATACAACTTTATACAACTGTTAGACAGGATTTTCGAAATGCTCTATGCAATAGATAACTTTATATTTAGCTGGGCAATTAGTTTACCGTGTACAATGTTCAAATAAAAATAGAATTTCTATTTATCTTTGTCAATAAATATTGTTAAATTTATACAGTTTTTATTTTTATTTAGCCTTAAGTATGCTGTTAACTCTGTTCTGGTCATATCTAATAGAAAATGAAATAAAATAAAAAAAAGTTTATAACATCAAACTTTTTGACTCTAACTGTTAATTTTGGCAATATGTGAAATATGGCCCATGGTCTGGGACCTGAATCAACAAGTCTTAATGCTGCAATATAGGCTATAAAGCATAAATCTAAGAATTAGCAATATTACTTTATTGTTAAAGAGCAATTCCATGCATTTACAATTTATTCTAACAATAGCCGAATTTCCATAAACTCATTATACATATACACTAAGGCGATATCACCCGCTACACCTTTCATTCAGAGATGCAGGCTAACAAACCGAACATGTATTATGTAACTCTTCCCACATTCCACAACCTACTCATCTTTTCTCTCTCAAACTTGATTATTTAAATCATGCTGTAAAAATGGGAATTTTCTGTGCCAACTAAAGCTTAAATTAAGCAATTTAATGATTGTTCCACAATGCAACGGATTTTAAAAAAAGAACTGGTAAAAAAAATAATAAAAAATTATGCATATACGAGTTAGAGGAACTTCGAGTTAAAAATATAAAAATATAAAATATATCAAAATTAAATTCAGTTAACTCTTGATTTGCTTAGAATTAAATATACTTGGAGTTATAGAAGATTCGAATTATGGACGTTGGACTGTATATATGTATGTACATATGACCATATATCATCATCAATCAAAATTCAATACAAGTTTTTTTTAAATTCTTTAGCAACCCATGTATAGACAAAGCAAACCGTATCAGCAATAAGCAAACCCCAAACACACTACAAAAAAAGTAATAAATATCACACTTAGCATAGAAAAGTTACCCTTTTCCTTAACCCAAAGCAAAGTGTGACCAAGTGCGAAGCATTCGTCATACGAATGTCAGACATGTCGCACACTTAACAATGGCCATGTCACTCAACCCACACACACACACACACATACACACCCACGCCAAGGCCCGTGCACTTATGTGTGCAAATTCAATCAAAATGTTGCCGAACTTAGGCAAAGAAAACTTCTGCAGCAGCGGCCATGTGAAACTTTTCAAAGTTTGATGTGTATATGTGTGAGTGTGGGTGTGTGTGTGTGTGTATGCAAAGACTTTAGTGAAACAATAAAAGTATTTTCATAAACTTTGACACATTGGCAGATACGCAGACACACACCAGCGACAGTCAACAGCCAACTGCCGACAGCCAATGGCCAGCAGAAGTGCAAAACTTGACACCAGCAAGTGTCACAAGGAAGTGCGATAAATAGACAACTGAGATGACATATCGCAAAGTCTTCGTTGAACTTTTTGCCCAAAGAAATACACATAATAGCGAGCACAAAGCGCCAGCTTTAAATGGTTTGAGTGTGTAGATTAAATAAATAAAAAGATGTAATACAAATAATAACAAAATGATGATAATAAAAAATGCAACAACTTTGCATAAAGACGACACTTCCGCACAATTAGTTCGTATAAATTGTCTCAGCAAAATAAGCTGGCAATACGTTAAAATAAAACAAAAACAAAAGCCAAAAACAACAGCCAGAACAGCCAAGCAACAAACAAAGACATAAATGCAACAGTGGAGTGCAAAATGCAGAAGAAGAAGAAGAAGAATAAGCAGCAGCAAAGAATGAAATCACTTAGCCTTAATGGCTTATGCAGTAAACGCTTATGAAAAGTATTTAACCAAAAACTCAAAAAACAGTTAAGTGCTAACAGCAGCAGCAGTCACAGCAGCAGTAGCAGTAGAAGAAGAGGCGGGGGCAGTCATTGTCTTTGCAAGCAATGAAGATGATATGTGGCAGACTGGCAGGCAGGCAGGCAGGCAGGATGTCAGGCAGCTGAGGTGGCAACGTGCCGACAAGTGCATATCGAAAGTGGAACAAACCATGAAGATGCGCTGCTGCACTTACAGTCCGACATGCGGGAGGCGGACACACTTAACGACACATCTGAGCAAACATAATGAGCGACCCAATTAGTTAAAGTGACTCACTGGCAGCGTTGCCAACGTCAACCAGCCAACAATTGAACAATGTGCGGCGAACAATTAACCAAAAAGCACAATGACGCATAAGCTCAACAAAAGCAGCCCATGTTGCATCCTGATGATCAACATGCTGATGATGATGAAGTTAATGATGTTGATGTGCATGTGCTGTGAGTGTGTGTGTGTGTATCACACACATTAGGTAACAAGTGAATGCGAATATGAGATGCGTGGCATATGTGAGGCTGTAGCATTATGCCATTAAAAGTTACCCACGCTTGCACAGCCAAAGTCAAACCAAAGCAGTTTCTATAGACAAATAGAAAGTTTATTTCATACGCTTTTGTTTATAGACTTAATAATGATTTCTAGGCGAAGCTGAAACCTTTTCAAATCGATGATGATATATTATCAATATAGAAAGAGCCTTGAGCCATAAATGAAATTCTTCTTAATGTTAAAATAGTTTTCTGAAATTAGGTACCTAGGTTGGTTAGTTCTTTATTTGGTTATCGTATAGATAGTCCAGTCATATCTTAAAAACTTTTATATTAATGTCAGCAGTGATTTCCTTTGCTTTTTGCAAGTTTGAAAAAATGTTTAGAATCTATATAACATAAATAATCCGTCATTTAATATGCAAGTCCAAACCTGAATTCCATCTAATTTGGGGAAGATTACTGCAATACTTCAATAATAATATATATATTATACAGTGAAATTGGCTTAGCTGCCCCGCCCATTTGGGTTGCCCTGAGAGTCGATTTTGTATAAAATATTTTACGTTACCTGCATTTTAGCCTTAAACGCCTCCTATCAACGGTACTTTCTACTTTTACCTACGAAAAATTTTGAAAACTTTTGCTACTCATCGAGAATGTCAATTGTTCTTGCTTCCAGTATTTCATACGCTTTGCATACATCATTAGTGTGCAGAGTATTTAACGCATCACTCTTTTTTGAAGGAAAAATTTTTCAAATTAAAGATCAAATTAAAAACAAAGAAATTAATTATTATTGAATTTTATTAAGTATTATTTAACAATTGAATTCCAGATTGTTTTTTTTTTCAATGAATTAATATGAATCGAAATAAAAATTAATAGTTAATTTATGACTTTTAAGGTAAATAAAAACCACAAAATAGAAAAAAAGAAAGAAAACTTATTCGCATAGCTGCCACGCAAGAACATGCAAAGTAATGGAAGCAGCTAAGCGAATTCTACTGTACTAAGTATAAAAAGTAATATATTTTGTAAAATTGTTAAATCCTTGATAGAGAGTCTACACAGCTTTAAGAGGAACATTTAACAGCCGGACTTACTGATTACAAAAACAATTTAAAAATACTATAAAATATGCAAAAGGTAAACGACAGCCATAAAGGCTGCAGTTCGAGCGAAGTTACAAATGCAATAGGCTACATAAATTAAAAACCACGAGCCATGATAACGACTTCGAAGAGAGCAGCAGAACATTACAAATGAACTTTATCGCAGTTGACACTTTTGGAATGCCAAGTAAAACGCAAAAGTTTTGCGCCACTTGTTGGCACCAAAAACAAACAAACGAACCAAGGAACAAACAAAGCAAGAACCAAACGATGAAGTAAGCAAACAGACAAGTGAGCAAACAAAAGGATAAACATATAACTAACCTTTATGCATGCGACGGGAGCAAACGCCAAGGCAGGATATCCGCTGATAAACGCCAAAGTTAGCTGCGAGAAAAGCCATTAAAAACCTTTTGTTTTAGGCAGCGGCAAGCGAACAGGAGCAGGATCAGGAGCAGCAGGCGCAGGAGCATGCGACAGGCGAATTTCAGGCATGGCATGGCATGTGTTGGTACTTATTGTTGTTTTTGTTGTTGTTGTTGTTGTCATACAAGTGTAGCACACATTTTGGCAAAGGCAATTGAGCGTGTGTCGGTTTAAATTTCAAAATGCCAAAAACACGAAAATTATAATTTTAACCTTTTGCTGCTGCTGCCGCCACTGCGACGCTGCAATGGCAGCGAGGCCGAACATGCGTGGAAATCTGTTGCGACAACGATAAGCAAAGAACACATCACACACCACACACACATATACACACACACACACACATGTAAACAGCCCCTGGGTGTAATGGAATTAAAATCATTGCCGGAAATGGCGCCCAAGTGTCAGTTTTTGGCTGGCAACCTTTTCCGGCGCATAGGTCATGCGAGTTTTATGTGGTTCACACTACATGACGGCGTTTGGCAACATGCACACGCACACGCACAGCCGCATAAGTGAAAATAACAATTTCAAGGCTCAGCAGCACGTTTGCGCAATTCTGAGCCGAGTTACAAAATTCATATGCAAATCATTTGAAAATATTCCTTACCATGTTAGTGTGCTGGGCAGATGGGGTTGGTGTGTGTGTGTGTGTGTATGTGTGCAACCCTTTTAATTGTCAAAACTTTTGTTAATACTTAAACGCAATAAATTGAAAATAAAGCATTTTCCATTTGGTTCCATTTGGTCTATAAAAATAATAATTCAGGATTAGTCAAATCTTGTGTGTCGCAGTCTGAGGTTAATTACGACATTTGGTCAGGTCGTTGCGGCAACGTGGCCGCCAGTTCTGCTGCTGATAACATAATCGGTTTTATACACGAGTAATTGCAAGCAAAGGTTTTAGGCGACGTGGCTAATTGTTTTTCTGCAGATAGATGAAACTGCGCTCACACTTTGCAGTCACGTGGCCCTGAGCTAAGCCCAAAAACTCTGGATCATTTGTTTGGGTTCTTGACACTCAACCAAATAGTCTATGAATATATAATAAGTATATGCATAAGTTAACACATACAAGGCGGTAAGCTATAGAAGAGCAAATTCGCTAAGCGAAGGAGGGTTCTTCTAAGACTAACTTTTTCGTTATACTCAACCAACTGCTCTAATTAATAATAAAGAAATTGAAGTATTAACTCAAGAAATAAATTCATTAACTTCTACATATGCATACTAGATTTGGTCAGGACCACTTTATATGTGTTTATTAGCTTAATAAAGAGCTATTGTAAAATTTTAAATATACATATAAGAATCTGAACAAAAGAGTCAAGATCAAAGAGACCACTTTAAGCTCAAAACCTCTCATCCGAACTGTAATATAGTATAATGTGTTTAAATATGCCTTTAGAACTTTAGATTTCTTCAACTCGCGTTTACTTTATCCGGTTATGGAAACTGTATGCTTAGGGGGATTGTCCGTTTTCGGAGATTTAGCTGTACTCGCAGACTTACAAATTTTACAAAGGGATTCCCGTACTTTGCATGTGCAAGTTAAGTGAACGGCATCAAGTTACGTAATTCCCACATTAAACCGCAATGCCACAATAATTCAAAATAATTACCACAAACCCGAGGACGTGACAAAACTTATGCACAACTTCCAACTCCCGCCATGCACACTTAGCCACACTTTGGCAAACTTTCTCTAATCATATGCAAAAGTAAAAATTAATCAATGATTTACAAGAACAATGCGTGTTCCTGCTGCACGGCGTGTCTAAGCGCCGTCATATCTACAAACCAATGGCCAACAACAAAAACGAACCTCACAACACAACAGACAACCTTCGATGATGGCGATGAGAACGAGTGCAGCAACGTGGAGACGTACAAGGCCGACCCCAATAAAAAAGTGGGCAGTAACCGAGATTGAAAAAACCAACACCCGCTTGTTAGTACAACTGAGCTGGCAAAAGTGCCCAAAGGGTATTGCGTACCTTGCAGAGCGGGCAGACACTCAAACTAAAAAGTCAGCGACGAGTGTGTATATATGTGTGTGTGTGTGTGTGTGTGTCTGCATGCATATGAGAACGTGGGCTGACCTGGCAAGAACACAAATAAGGCGGTTGTGCTGATCCTTGTCAACGTAATAACAACTGCAACAACAACAACAAAAATACAAACAACAACAACAAGAATAGCAGCAACTGGCACATCAACAACAACAGCAGCAACTGCCACAACATGCAGAAACGCTAATAATTCAATTAACTGCCGCAGTAGGATGCTGAAACTACATTCGTGTGATGTACAATTTTTGATTAGAGTTGCTACAGTGAAGCATGGCATTTTGGTTTTAGCATGAACTTTGTGACTGTCAGAACGGTAGAATATGTGTGCTTACTTCTTCAATAATTTTTGTATATAGCGCATTGCAAGCTTCGTTGCAAAGAATGCAGTGCAAAATATTCTTGTCTGTGGCAGAAGTTTCGCAGTTGGCTGCAATAATCAAAATGCCGCAAGCCTTAAATCACACCAACACGTTAAAAGTTATGCGCAGCGCACATGAAATTATGAGTGGAATCTGGAAGCTACTCAATGCAGCAAGTTTTGATTGGAGTTTAAGTTATTCGACTATGATAAGTTATAGCTCACTCTCCTGCCATACCGTCTTTACAAAATACATACAGCAGCTAAATGCCAATAAAGACTTTGCGCCTACAACAAAGCGAACTAGCAAGTTACTTTTACAACATCATACGCATCAAATGCAACTTTGAAGCAACACAATTCATATACGATAACTATCGACCTTCCGAAATTAAAATTCAAATCATATAACACATGGCACCAACTTATAAATTTTGGTAGTGTTTGAAAGGTGCATTCTTCTTCTTTCGATCGCAGCTAAGCCTCAAAGTTATGCTTGTTTTAATAGAACCTATGTGTGTGCTTATGTCGTAAAAAAAAAAAAAAACAAACAAGGAGCAAATATATTTTTGATAATATTGACAGCCATATATTGTACAATACTAATCCGATTGTGACAAACGATCTCGTATCTGAAAGCTGACACTTCAAGCTAAATTTTTTGTGAAGACAGTTCTGTAATTCATGACTCCTAAAAAAAGGTATATTGAGAGCGAGGTGCATCTTTGACATTGAAATTTCTGGAATGGAATCCAGCAAATAATTCCTGGGGTCAGCATTCACTCCGTAAATCCTTTCCGTAAATTTCACAAATTTTTCGGTAAAGAAGAAAAATGCACCTTTCCAACACTACCAAACTCCAATAGATGACGCTGTATGTTATATGTTTTAAATTTTAAGTTTGGTTATTTAATGCACATAATGGTGTAGTCATGCTCTTCTTCACATGTCTGCTCTCTTATCACATCGTAGTCAAGCATATACCGTAATTCCCTGTTTCAGCTCCCTTATGCATACTGAAAAAACTGTAAATTGCAATAAAAATATTTACAATACGCAATAATAATAGCAAGCAACTATCAAGCTACAAGCAAAAGGATGTCTTACAAGCCACACACGCAAGACTGACAAATACTACGCCAAGCGTTGAATGCATTCAAGCTTGTCTATGCTAAATTGTAAATATCGTAAATAACGCAAATATCGCCTTGAGCATACATACGCACGTAAAGAAAACGGTAACGAAACTGAAAACGGTAACAACACAAGGCAACGTCTTATGCACACTCATAAGCGTAGAAAGCTTCTTACGCAACGCTGACGGTGGCGATGACGGTGACGGTGACTGCAATGCATGCGATGACGGTAAATCGCAGTAGCAAAGAAACTGTGTGTATGGCTAAACACACGCAACGGTTGATGTGTAACATGCTTAGTGGCTCATCGTCAACTACAGCCAATATGGCCAATAGCTGCTTAATCTAAATCATATTTACATAACCTGAAGCATTTGATAGCAATAAACACGATCTTAATATTGCAACTTTCTAAAAGATGGTAGGTATATAGAATAAAATCAGAAATATTAAGTAATCTCAATTTTTGACAAGTTTGAAATTATATAGAGGAAGCTGCATAGTTCTCATAATCATAGTGAAACATCTGCAATAAAAATTATAGAAATCATTAATAATAAACATATCATTGGTCACTCATATTACTGGCATACTGTCACAATGTGCACAATAACAACAACATTCATATAAAATGTGTCTCGGAATATTTTAATGTTTCCACCATTATAAGCAGCAGCTAAGCAAGGCAACGATCTATGAGTATTACACAGCAATATGTGCAATAACGGACAGTCCACATAATTAGACATATCTCATAACCGAGAAAATTTGGCAAGCTTTTCATAATTTTTCCATACAAAATGCATTCCCATAACCGGACAAAAACTTTTGATGTTGGTATCGGTAGTCGTATCAAAAGCCCCAATATGATAAACATTTAAAAAGTCAAACATACTAAGTCGGGTCTTCTTGTCTGCTCGACTCGGCTGGCTCTCAGCAATAAGCTTTCTTGGCTTGCAACTCGCATTTGCCTAATTTATTTATAATATTTATGGACCAAAAGCCTTACAATCAAAAAGCGTAGCAGACACAAAGCGTTACCAACAACAACAATACCTTGTTGGGATCAAAATTCAATCTACCGAAAGCAAAGATGCTACACATCCAAAATAGTTAGTTACGATTTTCCACGTCTACCCTTAAGCACGGCAGCAACAAAGCAACAACAACAACAAGCAGAACAGCTACGGCAGCAGCAGCAGCACAGCTTCTCAGAAGAGATTTACGAGTACGTGAACGTACTTAGTTACTCATTCAGCAATGTTGTGCGCTGTTGTGCGTATGCAAAGTGAATTTATTGAGTTAAAATGCAAATTTCGCATGCGTAGAGATTTTACAAATATACGACTAACATGTTTTGCATTATGTACTACATCTCTTTTTTTTTTCTCTATGCTTTTTTTTTTTCTTATAGTCAACGTTGTTGTAGTTCTTGTTGTTGTTGTTGTTTTGTGTCTATTTCACTTGATAGATTGTCACTTGAAGTGGTATTGTGTTTGCCTATTTGTTGCGGCGGGAGTGAGCAACTGCAGGGCGCGAGGTACATATTTATTTAAGCTGTCTATACAAGTGGGAAGTAATTTCTTTTTTTTTTCTTACATTTGGTGGCAGATTAAATGACGACTTACATGTCGACAATTTGTTATTTTTGTGATTGGTTAGGGATCAGGGCGTGGCTGTGTAATAGATTGTATTAAAAACGTCAAGCAATTATTTATTAAATTAAACTTTCTTCTATTTTTTTACCCACACATATAAATTATATCGCTTGCATATTTATTTATTTAAATAGTAACTTTTAATGCAGCTGCTGAGTAGCTTTTGTAAATTGCATAGTATAAACGATGCCTTTGTATTAGGAGTTTATGCTGCCAAACAAAATAATTCATCCAATATCCACATATTACACAATCTGTAAACAATTTTATGTTAATCAACTAGGCAAACCGCAAATATATGCAAGTGCTGTCATTGCTTTTTGCTGATCAGCTGCCAATAAATTAAACCAAAAAAGCAGTCAATTACAGTTCAGTACGTCGCACATAAACCTTGGCTTTGCTTCTCGTACATAAAACGATTTCGTAATACACTTAACTCACATTAACTAAATAAACTTACGTTACCTAACATAAACGCGAGCTTGAGTGACGTTTTATCACACTTGTGTAGGTGCTTAATTCAAGTGTCATTTGTTTATTAAATTTGTCAATGCAAACGAAAAACAACAACAACAATGGCCAATAAGAAAAAAAAAACGGCTGCTGCGCATAACGCAATGAAACAAAAGACACAAACAACAAAAAACGCAAGCATACGAATTGCAAATTGACTCACCAACAACAACAACAATAACAACAGCAACAAAGTGGACAAATTCTTATGTTCCTGTTGACGTCACTTGCAGACAGTAGCGTATAAATTAAAGTGCCAAGCAATGTATGGTCATTGTGCGTCTTAAATGTCAAAAGTGATGCCCCAAACTGCCGGATTTGTATTTTTTGCTTTTTTTTTCTCTATGCTATGCTGTCGTGCATATGAAAGTCATGTGGAGTGCACCTGAAACGCTGCTACTTTTTTTTTCTTTATGTATCATTTTCGTTTTTTTTTTTCTCTTTTAGTTTTCTGTGCACAACTTTGACTCAAAGGCTACCGAGACAATAAATTTCCTTCTGATAGCTGTAACACGTTCAAACACAAATGCAAAAAAAAAAATAATAGAAAAAAATAAAAAAGCAAAAGAACAACACAGCAGCATTGAAGTGAAAGCTAAAACTATTGTGACTGCTGCAGAGCAGCAAATGCCAAACCATCTGATTAGAAGGGACTTACATAAATGCTTGCGGTTAAAGCAAGAAAAATGATGGCAGCATTTGTGCCTGACCAACTTGACCACCCAAACAGCAGGACACGTAACCAGCAGCACAACTCCGACCCCTCCGACCGCCGAACACTTACATGCGAGCATAAATGACATAAAAAACAATTTCGTTAAGGAGTCATATACAGGCGGCAGCACTTTGTGTGCCATGCAACATTTTTGCCACAATTGCTTCGCATAAAAAAGCAGCGAGCAGCGGCCACAAGGATACCGTGTTCTAACTGTGTTTCAACTGCATTGACAGTCATTGGCCGTGCCATGAGTGAAAGCGTATTGAGTGACCATTATCGCCAACGCAAGTCGCCCCCGGAGGGTGTCTAAGCGGAAAAAGGAAAAGGTGTGTAAATGTCGTTAGGCTTTTAGTCAATATCTCAGCGAGTGTGCAATTTTTCTTCATTTTTAGCATGGCACTTTTATTTTCGGTTTTCTATTTTCTTTTCTGCTTCTTCTTCTTTTTATTTTTTTGCCAGCCACTGTAGCTGGGCCTGGCACAACTTTGGCGGATGTTTAGCTGTTGTTTATGTGTCATAATAAATCATGTTCAATGTGTTGAAAAGGCATTTCAATTGCGTTCTGTGTCTAGTGTAACGGAAATGCATTTTAATGGTTGGGGTTTTGCGTTACTTCGATTTTTTATAGCGCATTTTTTATACAACTGCGCAAGGAATTAGCAAAATGACTACTTTGTATGCTGTTATGCTTATTTTAACTGATTTTTCTTGAGTTTTATATATCCGGATAAGATCCAAACATTATTTTTTTATTACCTGTTGGTTTTGTTGATTTTCTGGCAAAAATGCAATACAACTTAATGTTTCTGAATGAATTCCCGCTACGCTATTTGACTGATCTTCAAAACTTTGAAATTATTTAGTAGAAAATTAATTAGCTAATATAAAAATAAATGAATACCGACAACTAACCAAAACTTACAATAAAGAAAATTTATTTACTCACTAGTTTCGAAACTTCAATATTTAAAAACCGCATACATAAAATATATTAGATTCTCACAAATTAGAAGCCTCAAAAATTCGAATCTCTCAAAAATTACAAATGAAGTTTGAATTTAAAATCCTAATTTCTGGGGTCATGTTATTTTTTGTTTTGATTTATCTATGTTTTTCGTTATTTTGTTTTGAACAAAGTAGAACGATAAAGGGGAATCCCCTTCTTCGCTATTTATTTACATTTTTGACTAGTTTGTATGTAAAATTTATGAAAAATATAATATGTACATTGTACATGTGATGTAATTGGAGTGAATCTTTATGTTTTGTTGCATATAGTTAAAAAATACAAGTTAAATGTATTGCACTGGATTATTTAGTTTCATTTAATTATTTTTATTAAATAAAATAAATAAAAAAAATGAAATCTAGTGTATTTTTTTAAGTAAGTTTTCTCCATTTTTCTATTTTTATACGAATAGAAAAAGATCCAAAAATAAGAATATTTTAGAAATTAGAATTACCTCACAAACCAAGTGGTTCTAATTTGTGAGAATCTACAGTAT
This sequence comes from Stegana nigrithorax, assembly GCA_037044495.1. Classification (NCBI taxonomy): domain Eukaryota; kingdom Metazoa; phylum Arthropoda; class Insecta; order Diptera; family Drosophilidae; genus Stegana; species Stegana nigrithorax. Next base: position 217,999 of record JBAMBQ010002682.1, read on the forward strand.
ATATTATATCAGCTTTTAAAGCTTATTTATTTCTTAAATATTTAAGTTACTTTCAACTTTTATTTTGATTTCAACTTTGTGAAAAATAACAACAAAAGTGCGTTATAGTATATTGACATTTATTGTTTGCGTAACACCTTTGCATGAAAGCCATATCCAGAAAAGTCAAGTCAAATCCCATACCATTGTCCCACTCACTCCGCCAACAAAAATCCAAATAAAAAGCAAAATACAAAAATAAAAAAAAGGAAAATAAAATCCCACTTGTCACACTTTAAGCGTTTCTAAATGCAAAATAAAAGAAGTCACTTAAAAAATTATTCCACCCACATTTGTCAGAGTGTATGCGACGCAGACATGGCAAAAAGTGATAATGCGCCCCAAACGCATTTAGAATTCATGTCAATTTCATTTGCAGTAACACGGCAAAGTTTTTTTTTCTTCTCTTTTTTCTTACTTTTTTTTTTTGTTTTTTTGAATTTCAGTTTTTTTTTCGCATAATAGTCTTACAGTGTCGCTGGCAGTGATTCTTAGCCCCCTGGAGATACATAAAAGCTAACAGCACAAATTACCACCTACTTGGCATATATTATTTGCTGCTACTGTTTTTTATTGTTGTTGTTGTTGTTGCCTTTGTTCTTGTTGTTGTTATTGCATGCTGTTTTATTGGTGGTTGATTTAGCGGTTAAAAAAAATTTATTATAAGTAACTGTAGAGTCGAAACTGCTGAACTGACACTTGAGCATTGTTGCTATATTGTGAAGAACTGTAAGATTGGCTTAGTGCTTAAATTGTTTAACGAAATTCCAGAATTGTAAGTCACTTTAGATCGGATCATCAAATGGTGCAGAAAGTTGAGTGTTGCCTTATAAACGTATTACTTATGCAGATAAATATAACTCCACCGACCGAACGATCGTCTAACGAGTTGGTTTCTTCCTTAATTCAACTGCTGCCTTCCAACAACAACGAAAACCTTCACATAATCTCCTTATAGGTTTGAGAACGGTTTTTCTATTCTTAGTGACTCATGTGATCCGTATACACTAGGGTTGGTCGAGTTCCAAAGCACTACTAATTGCAAAACTCAAGAACAGTTTTCAGTTCCGAGACTAGCATTTTGTTTTTATATATCTTGTGTACTAACTTAACTGCCACCTATCTGTCATTTGACTAAACTTTCGATGATATACTGAAAACTGCTCATAGAGGGGTCTATTGAATAAAATATTTTCATCTTCAGATAATATAACTAATGGCCTGCAGAAAATGCTTTTAAATTGAATGTCAAAAATACAACGCCATATTGCAATATATAAGCAAATGCTTGACTTTTGATATATAAAAAATTACCATAAGAAGCTAACAATCTTTTGCTACTCGTGGGAACAGTTAGCTTAAAAAAAAGAACTTTAGCAAGTACACATATCAGTTGCTGGTGACTTATTGCTATATAGGCTTTATACATACATACTTATATACACCAAAATCGCTCATAACCGGACACTGACAGTCGCGAAGTTTTTGTCCAATAATGGGAATGCATTTTGTATTGAAAAAATTAAGAAAAGCTTGCGGTTATACGGTATGTCTGGTTATGTGAACTTTTCGTTTTAGGAGATTTTGCTGTACGCCGAAAAAAAGCTCATTAAATGTAAATAATAAAAAAAAAAACATGCATATGACAACTGCCAGCACTCAGCCCACAGGTTCAGCCACACTCCAGCTGTTGTTTACTTTACCTCTGTGTACTGTGTTTATTTTGGTATTATTTTTGGCAGGTTCAAGGTAAAACATTTGTTGTTGCTGCCATTGTTGTTGTGTCAATATGCGCTTTATAACAAAAGTACGCAATTTGTACAAGTGCAGTACTCACTTTAACTTTCAGAACTCAAAGCAAGCGAAAATGCTGCTAAGCCTGTTTTACACTGCGCTGCTGACTTATTTGCTCATACCGAGTTTTGCATTTCAAGTCGACAGCATGCAAAACCCAGCAGCGCCTGTCACCTACATACGTTTTGCACAGGATCAGGCTGAGACCGGCAAACAGCCGCCAGAGCAAGTAATCGATGACAAATATTGCTACAGATTGGTGCCACAGCAGCTAGCGGCAGCGCATGGCCAGCAGCACAAGGATCAAAGTGATAAAGTGCGTGCGAAATTAGTTAAAGTTTATTGGCTAAGGCCGCGACATGTTATATACAAAAAGGATTTGGGCCAGACTATGCCTGCGGCCAGCAGCACTGGCAAAAACAACAACAATAACAACAACAACGAACAGAAGCAAATATCCACACGTATGCGACAAATACTAAGAAGATTTCTTTACATCTTAGCTAAAAGGAAACAGCGGCAACAGGAAGCTGCTGCAGCCATCAAGACAGAGCCAACTACTGCGCCTACTGCAAAGACTTGGCTTGCGAAAATGTTCGCTGCAAGACCAGCAGCAGCAGCAGCAGCCGCTGACAGGAAAAGTGAAAAGCCCAGCATTTATCTAACCATCAGCTATGGCATGCGCAGCAAGGCACAACCCACTACATATGAGAGGCCAGCCATAGTGCCCATGCTTGGCTAATGCGAGTTGCGCAAATTTATCATGTTTAATCATATTTGTTATTTGTTTTTATTTTTAGTTTAAATTTGCATTAAAAATAATCAACATAGCGCAGGACGACATCTGCGACCACAAGCTAATAAATTAAATGTTCACGTAAGGCTTAAAAACTCAAACTCGTAATTTTACGGCAATAAATAAAAGTCACATGCAAATGTCAACCCTAGACTCATATGCGGCATATCCTTATGTTGCACACACACACACATACACACACTCATGTGACATGTGCTCATACGAGTATGCAAAGCTCAAAGGCAAGCGGCAGGCATAAAAAATTATGTAATATGCATGACCTTAAATTAATCTAGCGCAGCCTAGACACTGATTTCCTTTTATTCTATGCTTGCTTTTTTCTTTCGACTTTTCTTTGACAAGCTTGGCAACCCTCAATGTGGCCATGCGTGGGTGTTTTTTTCTTATATTTTATGACGTCTTTTACTTGCGGGTTTCGTAGCTACTCAGCTGTGGCAAATGTAATGATTCGAATATAAAAGTAAAATGTCATACGTACACAAATTAAATTTGGCTTATGGCCGGCTCAAGTGGGCGTGGGCATGGGCGTACTGCGTGCAATGCGGTCAAGTTTAGTCTTATCGTAAAAAAAAGAGTTTAGCTTAAATAATGCGGAAAAATTTTAATGCTCAAATAAAATGAAGTAAGGCAAGTGCAAGACAGCAAGAATTAGAGAGTAAGAGTGGGAAACTTTGTTGATTGTTGCTTAAATTTTTTAAAGATTTTAGGTTATAAAATATTTCCAGCATAAAGCTATGAATACAGAATTTAAGTACAGAAAGATTGAGCATTAAATCTAAAAGACTTTTTTTTTTATAGCATTAAAGGCAAATTTAAAGCATTTTTTAACACACGTGATGGATATGGCGTTGAGCAGACTTACGAGTTAAAAATAAGTAATCAGACGACTTCCAAAGACGGCCTTACAGTTAGTACAGTTAAAGTAGGAACATTCTACAATACAAACAACAACTGGACACTGAGCCAAGACTGGATTTGATCCACGGGAAGCGCTGCGAAAAACTCCGGGCTGGCTGGTATAGGAACTAAAAGCATGCGGGATGAGCAGCGTATATTCCGTCTCGAGCTCAGCTCTAAAACAAACTTACTACGATTCCACGTTTGCCGTTTCTTTGCAATTTACATCTACTAAGCTTATTAATTTAAATAAAATTTAATTTTGAGAACAAAATAAAAACTATTCCTGCAAAAAACCATGCAAGGTGCACTTTACTGACCTGATATTGCTTTTTTAGCAGCTTAGCAACTTGTCAAGGCAGCTTTGTGCTTGCAAAACTCGCCTGGTTAGTCAAAGTATTTGAAAACTTAAAAATATTTCTAAAAATAAGCGCAAATCATTTTAAACTTTAACCCATGAACTGCGTCCAGTGTTCAACGCTGCTCTGTGCAAATTGTTTGAAAGAAATTTAAAAAAAAGTGCCGCAGGAAAAAAGGAAAATGCTGCTCAATTTACAAATTCAATTTGTCACTCATAAATTTCACGCTATATTAAAATAAATTTCTGTGACAATTGAAAGCAGCAAATAAATAAAAAAAAAAAAAACCACAAAAAAAAAAAAAAAACAAAAAAGAAAATCTAGAAAACTCAAGTGCCTACGCAATACTACTATTTGTGGCCATATCGACAATGTAAAAAAAGAAAGCAAAAATGTATGGCAAAAAGCATAAAATATGCGACATTTGGGGTTATGCAGCCTGTCAAAGTTAAGCGGCCTCTGCGCTGACACACGACTTGCATGTCAATGGGCTGCCCCAGAATAAAAAAATAAACTCAAGCAAACATACGCCCACCTTGCACCCACAACTCACACACACACACACACACACACACATGCACACGGCAGCCAAGCAAAACGAATGCGAATGAACAATGCCGCGTTAAATTTGCACAACTTGGCAAAAATGTCAGCCGCAACTTGTGAAAATTGTAAAATGCGTGGCAAGGCGATATCTCTCTCTCTCTCTCTCTCTCTCTCTCTCTCTCTCTTTCTCTCTCTCTCTCGCTTGTTATAGTTCCTTGAGGAAATGCACATAAATAACAAAATTTAAGGACAAAATATCAATATCCACTTTGTGGCATGTGACTTGCATGCGAATGAGCACGACAAATGCGGCAAGTGCTGGGGACTCGGAGTTGTAGTTGAAGTTGAAACACGCAGCAAGGCAAATAAAGTGAAAAAAAAAAAACTAAACTTAAATTTCTCTATTGCTTATTTTATTTGTTTGCATAATTTGCGCAGCAGCTTTCATAACATTTTCTTATGCTGCTTTTCCCTTGCTTACTTCTGCTGTTGCTATTTTGTATTTTTTATTTTATTGCAGCAGCTTGCCCAGCAACTGAACGCAGTTGCAGCATTTGTTGCAAAGTTACTCGACGAATTGGCAACAATTTGCATGCTTATGCGTGTATTTCAGCAGACAGCATTGCAGAGCATTTTTTAAGTTACTCACGCTTGGCTTTTGCTACATTAAAGTCTGCCACAATATGCGCTCCTCCCCCCATGGGTGCCAGAGCAGTGTAACTAAAATATTTCAAACAGTTTGCCTGACATCAATGAAAATGATTAATGACTTCTAAATAGTTTTATGTCCTGGCGGCAATTTTGTCTTATTGTTAGCCAGTCACTCCCAGCCATGCATGCGGCAATTCGTGCCGCCTTGGCCTAAGATTGACCGCTTCCTTGCGGCCTCGTACTTCACTACATGACTGCAGCATATATTAGCGCTGCCATTATTTATAAGCCCCCCATACACTGCCGAGCGCAGGACATGCTTTCTGTTAGCTCAGCGCATGTTTTATATTGTTTCAAATCAGCAAACATTAAACACGCCATAAAGTAGCGAGTGCCGAGATTGCTGCCAACTTCATGCGCTTTTTTATCATTTTTATGTGGCAACTTGTGTGTTTAGTAAATGGGCGTGTGTCTGAGCTTGTCCTGCACATAAATAAATCTCAATGTCAATAAATCAGTGATTAATAATAAAGACACGCATGTACGCACGCCCCCTAGAGCATAAACACTCTCACACACACACACACACACCTACCAGATTTGCAACAAAAGCCATTAAATACTTAGTTGAGTACTTCACTCCTCGCTCTGGCATGTATTTCAATTACGAGTATCTTCAGTTACTCATACTCTCGGTATGCCACAAAATTTACTTAACTGAATACAACTGAGCCCAAGTCGCACTGATTTTTACACCTAAGGTATCTAATTGAATTTTGTAGTTATCTTTATTACAACAACAATGGCCAGATGGACTAGAGATGGATTTATGTAGAGTATACAGAAATTAAACTAATCAGATAAATTATTTTTGCAAAGATAGTAATATATGCAATCCAGTAATTCTCCCAAAGCAAATGAGTGCCAGCTGCTTTATAGATCTGTTGGCAAGCCGCACCTTGCTGATATATGAACTGTTCTCCGTTGCAGTTCTCCCAATAAGAAAACCATTTACACAAACAAAATTTCAGTTCTACAATTTTTAAGTCTATTTATAGTAAATCTTTTATCTAAACTAACATAAAGTTTTAAAAATACTCGATCAGCAGATCGTTAATTATAGCAAGTTTTTCTATATGGTCCACGAGCCTTAAATATATTTTCAGCTGGCAATTCCATAGCTTTAATATCTAAGGGTCAGCAGCTGCTTTTCAAATTCATAGTTTCATTAAAATTTTCGAAAATAAACAGATTTCGAAATCCTCTCGCCAAAACTAACTCAAAATCTAGTTTCCGAAAATTCTGGCGTTTAACCCTCCGCTATGCACCAGGCTCTGGCCAGACCTATTTCGATTTTGAACGTTAATTTAATATATTTACAATTATGATAGTGAGTTGAGGTTGCAGATACCCTCTTAATATTTTATTAGCTATCGATTTATATAAAAAAAAAATAGAAATTCAAAAAAGTCCTTCGCAGGAACTGAAATTACTACGTTTTGTGCGGCTGGGTCTTGTCAGTCTTCTATAAATATTTTACTAAAATACATGGAGTATAGTACATTTTGTGCATTCTATATAATATTTTATTACTATTTTTGTATTTATATGTTTTAACTGCCTTTCTTTTCAATTGGCAATTGTAAATATATTAAATTAACTTTCAAAATCGTCATAGATCCCTGGCGCACAACGGAAGGTTTCAAAATTGGAGGGTTAAAGAATTTCCCCGCTGTAGCCATTGAAAATAAGCGAAACATGCTTCAGTGGTCAGTTTCGTTATCTAACAAAGAATAGCTTTGAACTTTTGCGTTTTTAGAAACTTGCCAGTAAAAGTTCTAAGACTACAACGTCAGTTTATCTATTTAATATAAGCCTTGCCTGACAGCTAACTTAAATTGGCAGCTTAGTTTGCCACTTGATCCTTAGGCACGCCTCTGAATATAATTTTAATATATTATTCAGAGCCATAATTATTATAAAGCATACTTTAGTCAGCAGCCAACGACGTCACAGCCAATTAGCACACGTTGGTGTGTGGCAGACACCAAACTTCAAATATAATTTCAGCTTAAATGCAGAAATGCTTGCCGTGTGCACAGCTGCGTGTTGCCTTGTCGGTCATTAAAGTTAAGTGCACTTGATAATTATCTGCGATGGCACTCATAGCTTACACATGCTGCCCGGCTGGGGCACATAATTCTACGGCATTTTCACAAAAAAATACTCAAATATTAAAGCCATCATAACGCCGCAGCCAACCACCCACACACACACACACACACACACACACACATACAGTATAGAACACAAAAGTCCGGTAGACCCATGTTAGCTGCATACAAAAAAAAAAAAAGTTCAATGGCACATTTTGTGCCATTTTTAATATGCAAATAATTTGTTGGCCAAATGGCAGCCAACTGTGACCCAAGAAATGACAAAGAAAAACAAATGCGTAAGGCAAAGGATCTAGCATACAGAAGTCAAGTTGACAACAATATGCTCGACGCAAGGACAAACAATGCCGGCCGGCCTAGATTTAGCAACGCGTGGCATATGACGCAGCAAGAAGAAGCAGCAGACATTGAAGCTGCAGAAGACGTCCGCAATGTGAACAATTGCAAAACTTAAATACGAAAATCGAACGGAAATTGTACGCACAAAAGTTTGTGACATGAACCATAAACAAATGCAATGCACACCACACACCCCACACTCATGCTCTGTCCTGCTCTCCCTCTCCCTCTCGCTCACTCGCTATCTTACTGATTTTTGCATTTACAACATTTAAATATGACATTCAGTTGACAGCTGTGGCTCTTTGGCTTTTGTCGCCGGGTTCAGGGTGGCATTGTGGGTTCCTGTTACTGTTGTTGTTGTTCTTGTTGTTGTTGTTGTTGCGGTTGATGCGTTCATTGTGCACATTTGACGTTTGGTTTATTAATCAGTTTGGCCTCAGGCACAGTGGCCACATGCAACACATCCTTGCGCACAGCGTCTGTGCTGCGCTCAGCCTCCCAGCGGTCGTTCACACAACAATTCTCGCTGTAATTTTCTGCAAATGAATGATTCCCATTTTTTATTTTTTTTTTTTGTCGTTTTGCATGTAAAAACGCAAACAGCCACAAAACCTTGCCTTGTGTTAAAGTCAAAGGATATGCCGGCCGTTTATTCTGGTTCATTTTGGTTTTTTTTTCTTTTTTACATTTTGTTTTCCCATGCCGCTTTATACATTTTTAATTTCGTGCTGAACTGCACAACAAAGCGAAACATTAAAAAAAAAATAGAAACAAAAAAAAAATGAAAAAACGCAGCTGAAAAGTCAAACAAATGTCAGTCGCGTGTTAATCAAGTGTAAATAAATGGCGCAAAGATTAGAGAGCAGCCACGGCAGCCATGGCAGCCGCAGCCAAAAGGAAACAAAGGCAGCCGTGAAAGTGCGTACAAATTGCGACTGTGGCGCTGTGGGTTCGTCCTAACAGGTTGAAAAAAGCACATTAATGGGTTTTTAAATGTTTTTTAAATGTGCGGAAAGAATTGCATGAAAATCACCCAAAAAAAAAACAAAAAGGTCTTAACTGTGCTGCCTGCCTGCTTTGCATAAATGTTGAGTTTTCTTCGCCTTGCGCCTAATCACTGGCTGCAATTGTTATGTTCGCGGCTCTATCCTGCATCGAGACCTCAATCTAGCTACCGTTGAGGACCAAGTCTACTTTTTCTCCAGCAGATACAATAACCGTTTGTTAAACCATAAGAACCCTCACCACCTCAGTCCCTATAAGGAAACTCAAACGACGTCACTTTGGACATATATTCTAGAGTCTGGCTTCGGCCCTTTATATTGTTATTTAATATTAATTATGTTTAAACCTAGAAACCCTTTTTGGTAAACACGCTCAAAAACTGGCAATTTACAACTATACCAGTTGTCTTATAGCACAATATAATATGCTGATTAACGCCATATCAATCAATCAATAAATAGAAAAAAAAAAAAAGTTTTCTTAGTTATTTAGATATTTCTTAGAAATTTTGTTTGTCTTTTATTTGGAAAAACCACATGCAATATTTTTAAATATGCTATACAATATTGCGGAGACAGTGTCTAGGAAAACTCTATTCCAGAATACGTTAACTTAGCAGAAAATGAGGGCGCGAACTAACTAGCAAAGAAAATGTTGCACATTTGTTATGAGTATTGTAAACTTCAATTTACCAAGGCATAGCCAAGTTTATAATAGAAGTGAATATGCTGACAGACAACAGTTCAGATTTTTAGAAAGACAGTTTTCTGTGCAGGTGTTTCGAAATCCTTACAAGCTGCTTAACATTTTTTTACGACACTTAAACTATTTAAATTCTAATTTAAATCTTTTATTCTCCAGCTTACAATTTTTATAGAACCCTTAGACCTTAAATATTATAAGTGTCATATTAATTTTTCACGTATGTCTTCGAAATTTAGAACTTCAGAATGAATTTTGTCAGCTGCAGTTATAGTCAAATAATCCTAATAATTCTAAAAAAAAAAACACAAAGAAACAAATACATAAACAATGAAGAAATACGATAAAATCGAATTTTTTGTTATTTTTAAAATAAGTGTCACTAAATATATTTTAGCATATATATACATAAATACATATATGTATAGTATATGCCTAAGCTTCTTATAACTTAATAAAATGTTGTGTGTCAAAAAAATTATAAACCTTATTTGCAAGTAACAACAAATCAGACGTCAGAGCTAAATTAAATGTAAGAAACTCGCATTTAAAATTACACAAAACAGATTTGAACACTTCCTGCGACTTTGTTGGCTCCATGTGCCCTCAAAATGCCAATTCAAATTCAAATGCAAATTGAACAAAATTTTGTTATCATGATTTTTGACTGCTTTGTTGTTTATGCTGGACCACAATGGTGACTGACACCAAGTGCAAACCGCCAAAGTGCTTAGCACACCCAAACCCAATCCAAAATCCGAGCCCCCCAGCCACAATTCCCAGCGCATATTCGAATCGGTAACGCAATCGCTTTAAGTGTCGCAATTCGAAAATAAATGTTTAAAATAAAAACATTGCCCACCCCGCGGCACAGCGCGGCGCAAATCTCTAGCGCCGCAAGGCTTCTGCAGAGAGGCCACCAATGCCGCCACCGCCACCAAATAGAAGCGACTGGTGTTGATGATGCTATTATCTTATATCGCCACTTTCGTCACTTGGGCCAAGCTGTCAGCGACGGCGTCGCATCTTTAGATGCTGGCGCAGCGATACCGAGATGCTGAATTACTGCCGCCACTTAAGTTGCTGTCCTTGCTGTTGTCCTTTTATCGTGCGACGAAAAAAAAAAACAAGAGAAAGTTTTATTGGCTTTAAAGTCCGCCCGGCGGTCGAGTTACAGACCTACGCACATAAACCGCAAATAAGTTTAGCATTAGGCAAGTTTCCTCTTGTATGGGTACATATGCTGGGGAGGGGTGGACTCACTTTGGTTTTGCTTTTTGGCGCTATTGTCTGCTGTCTTTGTTGTTTTTTTTTTTTTGTTGCTTACTCTGCGGTGATTTGTACGGCTTTGTATTTACTTTTGAATTTTAAAACATGCACGCAATGCACAGTGGTGCAAAATCATAAATTTACTTAAACTAAAAACATTTAAATTTCAAAGCGGAACACACTTTAATGGAGCATTGTTTTGTATATTACTAGCTGACCCGGCAGACATTATACTGCCCTTTTTTCCACATGATGATGCAATCCAAAATATCGCTTCATTTTGATTATAATACTCAGCGGACCCGGCAGATGTTATACTGCCTAATTTTATTATGTATTTTATTTCCCCGGTGTCCTCTACAAATATACTATTTTTATACTCTTTTATAAATATAGGCGTGTCACCGCCCACTTTTATTATGCACATTATTACTCCCGGGGCTCTTTACATATATACCAAATTTCATTCATCTACCTTAAATACTTTAAGAGATACGACGATTTTAGTTTTTCGCTTTTATGGAGAGGGCGGTCGAGGGGGAGGTAGCTTAAAATTATTGTGCCAGAAACCTTCCCAGGAGTGAACTGAAGAACTTTCCAAACTTCCTACATGTAATGTAGGATATCATTCCGTATGCAGACCAATGGGATTTCCCCGCGACTATTCCATAGGTGTGTGGCTGTGAATACAAGCGAACTGCTGCCTTAGGTCGTTTGTTTTTTTACTAAGGAGAAATTGTCTATGACTTCAGAAATACTTTAGCTAACCATAGTCAATATTAGGCAGAAAGCCTAACCTTACGCAACAGTGTTCACCAATGTACCACGACGGCGACGAAAGAATATTATATGTACATATGTATAAAACTCAACTGATAATTATAAATTTAAGTAAATAGCAATTTTTTACGAAACACGGCCAACCTTCGGCTGCTTTTCATAATATGTTGCCATATGTTGCTTTAAATAAAGGGACACTCTACGGAAGGCTTTTACGCAGAAGTCTTTTGCTTGAGCTGCATAAGTACTTCTGCTAATAGAACCGCTGCTAGGCAAAGGTTCGTCCTTGAGGATCAAAACAGCAACATACAGTAAAACCTTCAAAGGCTGAGTTTAAACCTAGCAAAGCACAAAATTCCTAAATTCCCTATAATCGCCATATAAGCTGCTCGGTCATTTGCACAATTTGCGCCACTGTGCGTGCGCTTAATGCATTTTAAAAGGGGTGCAAAAAGCGCAATTTGTAACTTTTCTTTTGCCCGCCATCTAATCTTTTTCTTGCTTGTTTTGCCAAGGGGAGCGCATCCTTAACAAAATGTTATCGCAGCTTATTATTTGCTCTTCACTTTTCGTCGGTTTTTTTTTTTTTTTTTTAGTTTCGCTGCTTGGTCCTGCGCTTAACTTGCATTTCAGCACTTGCTGCGTAGACAACTTCCGCTTAACCTAAGCAATTGCATGCATTTTCCAAAAATACCATGAAACTTTACGAAATTTAATACAATTTTCGTTTTATAGCCAAATGCCATCAATCATGCGACTGAGCTATAAAAAAATTCGTCACACATGAGCATTAAATTATTAAAAAATGAAAATGAAAATAAAAATGAAAATAAAAAAGAAACCAAGCATATAGTTGGGTAAAAAAAAAGAGCAAACATTAATGACGCTTTATAAAATGACCTTGTAAGTTATGTGCTCTGCGCGCCAAAGTTGCGCCTGTGCACGCAGGATCAACGATGGTCACTTAAATTCGTGGTCTATGCCCAGACGCATGCACTTGTGGCACATGCCTAACGACGCCTGGCAAATGCCTGGGCCACTGCGTGGGTGGGTCGATGGTTCTGTTGTTTTCAAGGGGAGTGTACATGCGTGTGTGTATATGCGTGTGTGTGTGTGTGTGTGTGTGTTGTCGATGTGCGCTCATATGTGAACATTTATTGGAAAACATTATTATTTATGACTTTTTGACTGACATCGCTTGAACTTTTTCAACAACAATAAAAACGCAATAATAATAATAATAATAAGAGTGCCATGGCAGGCAGCAAGGCAACATGTAACGGAAATTTAAAGAACATTTTTTTGTGAAATTGCAAAACATTCGAAACATTTTTGATTTATGAATTATGTTGAAATTTTATTGTAGGTAGCATTTTTATTGTTATTAATGCTTCAAACTTGTTTAAGAGACGCAGAACCGGAGTAAATACAAGCAAATTGAGACATGACATAAGCACAGCAAAGGAGTTCTACAATAAAAGGACAGTCAAGAGGCGGTATGTCATTGCTGTTGTTGTTATTGTCTAAGGCCTCTGGACAACATATTTTCAATAAAAGCAGCAGCTTCGCATTGCTGAGATCAGTTAAATTAGATTATAGCAAATGAAGCTAACGAAGTTTTAAGCTCAAAAGCAAAACACTGCAAGGCAATGTTCATCTAAATATAAAAATAATTATCTTTAAAGAACTATTGCCAATTGTGTTCTTCAAGAAAAAAAGAAAACTTATAACCATACCTATGTATATATATATATATACATATATAATCATTTTAGTTACATTATCAGTCAGTCTATTAAAATATAAAACTGTCAATCTCAATAACTCTAGAAGAGATAATATGCTTAAGTACGTGAAGTATATGAATATAGTCAAAAAGCATTTAAAAGATTTTTTTAAGATTCATGTAAAAAGATTTTTGTTTTTTTTTTTATTCAAAGTTGATAATTGTGAGAATATAAATCTGTGTACATATTTTATATTAAAGCTGATTCTGTAAAAAAAAAATTAAGTCTAAGCAAAAACTACCATAACCGTACAACAACGGTCGCACTGTTTTTGTCCGCTTATAAGAGCAGTTCGGTTAAGGGAAATGGGTAAAACTAATGCAAATGGGGGTTGTCCCTTTTAAGTGATTTTGCTGTACTGATACGCATACGACTAAATGCAATCATCATTGAGTCCTAGATGTTAAATTCCTCAAAGTATTTAATCCCAACTAAATTATTGAATAACTGCCAAGTAGCGCATCACAACAACAGTTGTACATATATGTTGCATATTCAAAGATGCCCACTGCCTAGTGGTGCACACAATCCTTCATTTAGCCACAATAGCAAAATTATTCGATTATCTGTAACAGATGAGTTAGATGTACTGCAAACCCACAATAATCATAACAAAGGGAATGTGTTGAAAATTTGTTTTGTATAATCTCAAATCAAAATCTTAAAGTGAAGCATTGTCAGCGCCATGCCTTTGCTTTACTTATTTATTTATAGTGCAGTCACTGATATCCTTGCGCCAGCAGAAACCAAAATCGAAAGGGTTCCCGCCGCATGCCATGTTAAATTATGTTTTCACACTACCCCGGCACGTATGGCATGGCATGGCACGGCATGCAATTTGCGCAGATCTACTCGTTTATTTGTCTTCGTTAAGATGTTATCCGTTTCAGCATAAGAAAAAGGATTATTTTAAGTAATTGCTAGACATTGTTGAGCAGACATTGCATAAGTGAGCAGAAGATGTGGCGGCGGCTGCTTGAGGATTTGCGTTTAAGTAATGTGAAATCAGTTAAGCAGATATACGATATTTTTTGTTATGTTTGCAAAGCTTTTCAATATGTGAAAACGAAATTTTACTGCATACTTTTAGGCATGCTTAAATTTTAAGTTGCCTTCTTTAAAGAAGCCATTTTATTTCAACTGCTTTTCCTTATTTTTTTTTTTTTTTGTTTCTGTTTCTAAGCTATGCGTGTTGTATACCTGGCAGCTGCCCAGCCCACCCACACCTACTGCCGAGTCAAGCCACATGATATATAGATACATAAGCGCCACGCTTAGTATATATGTAAGGATATACATACATATAGATGCTCGTATAGGTATATATGGCGACAAGAGACACGCCAAGCGCATGAACCATTCCTTAACCCAGCACAAGCTGTGCACAGCCAGGGCAACAACAAAAAGCAGGACAACGACAGTTGAAACATGGCCACCTCTGCAACCTCGCGCAAGTCTGCGCCGAAATGTTACACGAACTCGCACCGAAATGTCGGCAACTCGTTGCTCGTTGCCGGCGCTCGTGTGTATCCGTTGTGGAAGTTTAAGTGTAGATAGGCTGCTGCTGCGATAGGACAGCGACAGCGACGCCACCAACAACAACCATGCCAACAATGTCTAAAAGGGGCTAAGGTGGAGCAGAAGCCATGACTGCGGCCATGACAGCGATAATGTACACAGAGAAATGGAAATGCCGCCATTGGTGGCATCAAATTGTCGCTTGTGGCTTCTTTTGTTCGACAACCGGAAACATGCTCTCGCTCTCTCTCTCTCTCTCTCTCTCTGTCTCTGTCGCACGCACTCTTAGCCACCTTGATAAAATTCACAAAATATCCGCGTATGTATGCGAGCATCTCCGTTTGCTTTCTTGCCACAAGAAGATTTTTCTTTCAACTTAGCGTCGTACACTCATCAGCCGTCACCAACAGTTGCGAGTTGTGCTACAGCACCACAAAAGTTTTGGCTTTTAAAGCAGAAATTTATTTTTAACATGTTCAGGCAGTGTCTGCTACACATAAATACATATTTTTAAAAGCATTCAATTATTGAAATAATTGAACAAAACTTTTTTTATTTAACTTCACATGATCTCTGAACTGGGCCATTAAAATACAAAAAGACTACATACTGAACTAGGAAGCTATTGCTTTGTATGTCCGTAAGTAAAAAGGAGCCTTGAAAAGGTCTAAAAAATGTTGTAAAATACGAATAAATTAGCATATCACACACCTCATTCAAACTTAAAAGTATCTAAAGACAAAAGCAGCTCTTCACTTTTCAATATAAACTAAAAAAATCAGATGTCAGTCAAGGTTTTAAAATTACCTTTAAAACGGTACATTACAAATTTCACAAAGTTAAGTTATGACCAAATGTTGAATTATACTTCATAAATATGCACACTAATTATAGTAATTGCTAGCGTCAGACCCAAGCCAATACCAATGAGAAATATCCATCTAAAATTAAGTAAAATCGTATTCCGACCCAATGCACGCGAAACCAAAACCATATCTTCTTCAAGATGTTCAGTCGACATGGGACAACCCGCATCTCGTATGTGCACAACCTGGATCCCATCGATGCAGATCTACATCGAGCGTACTAACCACCAGAGGCAGGCGAACATGTATACGTTATTATTAAAGTAAGCCAAGGCATATCTGCAAGGCAGGTTAGTTGCGGATAATTCACTGTAAAGTAATGCTTACTTAATAAGTAATTGTAGCAATTATCTGGTGAACATATTCAATACTTGAAGTGTAAAAATCTATGAGTGACATTTGCATTTTTAAAATGCTTTATGAAAAGTTCACTGCCGTTAAAACTAAAACGGCATTGAGTACCTCTACGAAACTGTTGCTAACACTCAAACTGTGCTTGCAAAACTTAGTAACGTAAATACAGTTTGAGAAGCTGTGAAGTCTTATTCATTTCCTTTTCCTTTTTAGAAATGCGTAATATAAACACTTGTAGATTTGTAGTTTGTAACAATCGCTAAAACCAAAAACTGAAGCGCAATATATATAAAGAAGACACTAGCCTCTCGCCAATTTGTCGGCTTTTTAAATTAACCATAATTTAAAATAACAATTTGGTAAAAAAAATAATTTTTCACAAGCCTCAGTAGCAAGCATCAAAATCTGCCCTAAGCTAGACATGTCAACTTGCATATATTGCAAAAACAGAATCCAAGTTGATTGAAATAGAATGGATTCGTGCTCTGGAAACTCTATACACTTTCAGTGATGCTAAGCATATGACTAGGGAACGTTCCCTTCAATCCATAAATCTTCGAGGAATCCTCTAGTCTTGTCTATGGTAACACACATATATATATAGAATAGCAAGTGTTAAACGAAAAAAAAGCAAAGCATTAAAGCAAGTCAATAGTACTACATGCACGAAAGTTTAAAGCCAAAAACATGCTTAGGAACACCTAAAAAAAAAAAAAATGGAAAGAAAGAAAAAAAGCAAAGCCAGCTTACACGTGAATGCAAGGTAACACATCTTAACTTACAACAATTGCTGCTAAATAACGGAGCGTTTTTTTTATTGCCCAGCTGCATTCAACATATTAAACTTGTGTATGCCCATATTGGGCATATTTTGCTCTTAACTCAAAATATGTAAACGAAAAAGAAGAACACACATCAGACTCCTTACAGTAGCAATTTAAGTCGCCTCATTGCTTAAGTTTGTGGCTTGTGCTAAGTAGTATTTTTTTTTTCTAAAAGCCATGCAAACCCACAAAAAAAAAAAAATAAGATTGCAAAAGATCTGATATACGCACATGATAACTGCTCACATCACCCTTATGAAGGGTGGCAAAAACTAACGAACAGGCCAACTGACAGATGACTGTCTGACCGTTGCACAAGGCGTGGCATTAAAAGTCAAACCCTGGGTTTCCGTCGCCGCAATGAACGGACACACACACACAGACGCAAATATTTTTTTATATCCATTACTTGAGTCTCCGGCGTAACATTAGAGTTATCAGTTTTTTATGCGTATATACTTTTGTTTTATCGACGCAATACATCAACATGATTAGCACCCGACCAGCATGTGCCCCTGTGTCCTGTATCCTGTGGTTATGCTGTGTGTGCTGTGTGTGGGCAGTAGCAGGAAATCAAATTAAATGGCCTTGATGTTGTTGATAGTGACATATTTGAGTGTTTATGCTGATGGCACTTGATTTATGCAATATGAATCGATAGTTGCGCTTGTCCTTAGAGAAATAGGATAAACGTCAAGTGACTCTGTTGTCAGCTGATGTTAAAGTGAGCAAAGCTTGCAGCAACTGAACAAAACGAACATTAATAATGAAGCCGCCGAGTTTAAACTAAGAGTTGCCAAAATGTTCTGGCAAATGGTTAATTCGGCTTACAATTATCGTTTGAACATTAAACATATGTATGCATATATACAATAACTTATTTAAGCATTTTAAAAGCAGAGCAGGAATATATTGTGTAAATATTTACTTGTGTACGTATGACAATTGGCTGTTCTGTTCGGTTGTGTGTTGTAGTGTAATTTTATGAGCTACTTTTCCTTTTTTTATTGGCATGTTCTGCCACATGTGTTCTCTTAAAAGCCTCGTATTTCTTTTCTAAAAATGCAAAAACCGAATCCTTCGCAGCATACGAACTAAATTCATGCTTAGGATGACCTAAAGTAAATACAAAGTTTGAGAATGCTTTTGGTTTATGTAAGTTAGGCAAACACTACCTGCCGACACGCAGGACACCTCGTTGCCCAGCGTAGGCATAATCGAATCCAAAGGCTGACTGCAGGCCAACCAGTTAAGCGAAACTTTCTTGGCATATGTCTCCAAGTCGCCGCGAAGCGGAGGCAAACATGCATCCGTGAGTGCAACGGCGAAAACCGTATTTTCAAAGAACTTCAAGTATTTTGTTGCCTGGCATCATATGCAAGTGAGAGTGTTAGCTTAATAACATGATCGGCACAAACATGTCAGCATGGTTTTACTTACTAATTTGAAGGTCACATAACCACCATAACTGTGCGCCACAATGGCAACACTTTCGGGACGCGCTGGCGTGATCACTTTTTCCATGATGTACATGGCATGATCAAGAGGTGTGCCGGCATGCGGTATTTTCTTTGTGCTGTTGCCATCGTCATAAGTATTATCGTTGGTGTTCATGACGAGCACATCGTAGCCCAGCGTTTCCGCCTGCTTTATGTAGGGTATTTGTGTGCCGTGATCCAGCGAATTGTTTATAATGAGACTGCAAAGGACACTCAACAGCTACAAATGGCAAATTGTTAGCTCTTCTGGCGCTTACCTTCTGGCCCATTGCCCGGCGCGCACGTAGCCACTGCCGTGTATGAGCAGCAGCAGCTTACGTGAATTTGTTAAATCCGCGGGCTTCGAGAAATAGAATGTGCGTCTGCCAGGCGGGTTTTCTAACGGCATCGGCATGCGCTTTAGTCCATTTTGTTCCAACAAAGCATAGACATAATGCAGTATGCTCTGACAATGCATAATTGATTAACGGTACTGGCATTCTTCTAATTTCTAACGGTAACTCACCTCAGCCAGCTTCTCGTAATGCTGTTGGTTGCTGTCGTGATTGTTGGATACCTCGAATACGAAACCCTGCTCACCAGGCTTATTCGTTTTGCGATCAATTTGACGCAATTGGCCAGCTGTGTGTAAATGAAAGTATTAGCAAAAATAGCAAAAAAAAGTCTTCACTTATTTGCGCTCACCTTCGTTGAAAGCATAACCAAGTGTATGCAAGCGTTGCACGGCGTCCTCGAAACTGCCGGGTGTGCATGCTAAATTACTCATATTGTATTATACTTCACAGAGTAATTAGATAATGTTTCGATAAGGCTTTTGTTCTAACGAATTTGCACAATATTTGCTTACTTTAATTATTACTTTGTAGCTTTTTATTTCTAACTTGATTTTTCGCAAATTGCGGTGTCGAATGCGAATTAATGGCGGGAACAGCTGTGTGCTGTGACTGACCAAAGCTGATTGCTATAAAACGGTAGACAGGGCGGCATCTGCAGTTATATTAACATGGCCGCAGCAGAGAATATCTATGCAAATATTTTCTGCCATTAGAGTGCGCTTCAAGCGCCAGATGGCGATAGTTTCGAAGTGATAACATTAAATGTTAAACCTCTGTTGTTTACAGACAAGAGGGCGATTTCTGGCTCCAACAACAAATTACACGCAAAACAGCCGACCCGGGTTTTCGCAAATAATGCATAATTAGCGCAAAATATTCTAATTGTGCTAAGAAGCAGCTTTGGCAATTTAAATGCCTGTAACAATGAAGAAGAAGAGCTAATATTTCATAAAAAGCGAGAAAAATGAACTACAGTCGAAACACGATAATCCGACTACTCACTGATCTGAAAATACAGTAATTCGCAGGGTTATTTTCATAAATTGGCTAATCTGCAATCCGAATAAATTGCAATTCTTTAATATGAATTACATGTTCTCCTTATGTCTTCAGTGGATTTATATAATGCAAATATTTATATGTTTATATAACATTTATAAATTAATTATTATTTTTTCATCGAACCTTGTGATTTTCTTTAATAATGTTGCATATAATAAAACAATCCAGTAATGCGAAAGATTGGATAGTCCGAATTTGGCCAGCAATCATACTTCGGATTATCGAGTTTTGACTGTAGCTTCACAAATGAAAATTCTAATGTCAAACTAGTTTAAATATTTTAATAATATACAATGCAAACTTTTCCTCGTTTGCTAGCACTCATCTGCATTGCAGCTACAATAACAACAACAACAACAGCAACAACAAGTTACACTCATTATCGCTTGCCGCGTGCAATAAAACCGTTACATTATAAACTGCGCATACTGACGCAACTTGAGCCACCCACGAACTTCTTATTCAATG
The DNA here is from genome assembly GCA_037044495.1 of Stegana nigrithorax. Taxonomy (NCBI): domain Eukaryota; kingdom Metazoa; phylum Arthropoda; class Insecta; order Diptera; family Drosophilidae; genus Stegana; species Stegana nigrithorax. The sequence goes on from JBAMBQ010002682.1 coordinate 238,090, forward strand.
GCGATGTACAAATTGAACTGCAGGTGTATGAGAAAACCAAGAACATAACATTGCATGCGCAAAAGCTGGATATTGATGCGGCCAAACTGCGCGTGTTGCCACTGCATGGTGACGCCAAGTTGGACATTACTGGGGTGCAGCAGAATGAGGAACATAGCTACTATATTATACTGCTGCGCAAAGCACTGCAGCCAGGTACGAACTATGTGCTGAGCATGCAATTTGCGGGTAAGCTGAATCAGCAGCTGCGCGGCTACTACATAAGTGCGTATCAAGTAAAGCGCACAGGAGAGCAGCGGTGAGTGAGCACGCCAATCCTTGTGACTTTCTAATCTGCTGCATTCACACTACGCAGCTATCTGTCGATTACGCAATTTGAGCCGGCGAATGCGCGTTTGGCATTTCCTTGCTTTGATGAGCCGGAGTACAAGGCCACATTTGCCATTTCACTGGGACATGAGATGCGTTACCGTGCGCTCAGCAATATGCCGCTGCAGGACACGCTGCCCATGTAGGTAACACACACTAAAGCAATACTTTTGTATAATATGATAATAAGTTTAAATCAAATAGCTACGAACGGCAGCACTGGCAGTGGAGCATATTTGAGCAGTCTGTGCCCATGTCGACTTATTTGGTGGCATACAGCATCAACGACTTCGCCTCGACGAGCAACTCCGTGCAAAATATAGACAGCGTGAAATTCAATACGTGGGCACGTCCGGACGCCATAATGCAATGCCACTACGCGGCTGAGATTGGACCCAGCATCTTGAGCTACTATGAGCAAATGTTCGGCATAAAGTTTCCTTTGGCGAAAATCGATCAAGTCGCTGTGCCCGATTTCAATGCAGGTGCCATGGAGAACTGGGGACTCGTGACATATCGTGAGACTGCTTTACTGTACGATGAGGAAGTTTCGTCATTTTCGGACAAGCAACGCATCGCGGAGATCATTGCACACGAGCTGGCGCATCAGTGGTTTGGAAATCTGGTCACCATGAAGTGGTGGACCGAACTCTGGCTCAATGAGGGCTTTGCCACGTATGTGGCCAGTCTGGGTGTGGCACATCTAAGTCCCGCATGGCGCACATACGATGATGAGTCACTGGAGAACACTTTAATCATTTTCAATTTAGATGCACTCGTCTGCAGTCATGCCATAACCCAAGATGTGCGCAAGGCAAATGAGATAAGCGAGATCTTCGATTCCATATCGTATAAGAAGGCAAGTCGCTCAAATTTCTAATTAATAACAAATATATGCTGCTTATTATAAAATACTTTATGCGGCAGGGTTCGGCCATTATACGCATGATGCACATGTTCCTGGGTGAGGATGCATTTCGTGCAGGACTAAACGCATATCTGCAGCAGCATGCCTACAAAAACGCCGAGCAGTCGGATCTGTGGCAAGCGCTGACGCATGCGGCGCACCAGAAACGCTCCATAGCCGCGCATCTGCACATCGACGCCATCATGAACACCTGGACACTGCAGACCGGCTATCCACTGGTGACCATAACCAGAGACTATGACGCAGGCACTGCGCTGGTGTTTCAGCGACGTTACCTGCGCGCCGCAAATGCCAGCATTGACGTGTACGCCAACACTTGTTGGTACGTGCCGCTGAGCTACACAACGGCCAGCGCAGCTGACTTCAGCGTCAGGCTGCCGCAGCATTGGCTGGAGTGTGACCAAAAGCAGCAGACGTTGCCACTCATGCTGCCAGACATGCCGCCAGCCGATGAGTGGCTGCTGTTGAACGTGCAGCTGAGCGCGCTCTGTCGCGTCGACTACGATGCGCAAAACTGGCAGCTGCTCATTGAGACGCTGCAGAGTGACGACGACTATCAGCGCATACATGTGCTGAATCGTGCGCAGCTCATCGATGATGCCTTGAACTTGGCCTGGAGCGGCCAGCATGACTATGCGTTGGCTTTTGAGCTGCTGCAGTATCTGCAGCGCGAACGCGAATACATGCCCTGGAAGGCGGCTTTGGAAAATCTGGGCGCCATCAATCGCATACTGCGGCAAACAGCTGACTACCAGCCATTTCAGGTGTGCCTGGCCAGCAGTTCATTGTTTCTATAGCCACACTAACCTGCTTCGTTTTAGCAATACATGCGACGACTGCTGCTGCCCATCTACACGCAGCTGCAGGGTCTGAATGCAAGTCGGCAGCAAGCGGCGCCGGAGGAACCGCATGCGGTGCAGCATAAGCTGCTTATTGCCGGCTGGGCCTGCCGCTTCGAACTGGCGGATTGCGTGCAGCGCGCGCTTGGCTACTTTGGCAGCTGGCGTCAAGCGCAGTGGCCCGATGAGGCGCCTAACGGCATACCGCAGGATCTGCGCAGCGTGGTCTACTGCACCGCCATGCGGCACGGCAGCGAGCATGACTGGCATTTTCTGTGGCAGCGCTACAAGAACTCGAATGTGGCCGGCGAGCAGCGCATGATTATTTCGGCCTTGGGCTGCACGCGTGAAGTCTGGCTGCTGCATCGCTACCTGTCCTGGGCATTTGCTGGCAACTCGCATATACGCAAACAGGATGCCGCGCATGTGTTCACATCGGTGGCACGTGGCGAGATTGGCTATCAGTTGGCACGTGATTTCCTTATGCGGCACATGCAGTTGCTCTACGCATTGTAAGTCAACTACTGCTGCTGCCTATTATTAGGTTTAGCTTATAGCTCATGTTGTCGCTTGCCTTGCAGTTATGAGTCACACACGAGCGAGCTGAGTCGCATGCTGCCGACTTTGGCCAGTGAGATGTCGACGACACACGATCTGGAGCAGCTGCAGCTCTTCGTGGGCAAGCATGAGCAGATGCTGCAGTCAGCGCAGCAGGGTGTGCGGCGCGCAGTCGAGTTGCTGCAATTGAACGTGCACTGGCGTGAGCACAATTATCACGACTTTACACGTTGCATACAACGTTATTTGTTGCTAAACGAAGCTTAGCAATTTTTTTTATATTTTTATTTATTTTTTTTTTTTTTCTTTATTTAATTTTATCAAACATTGTTAAATAATTTTCTCGCAAAAATATATTTTGTTAAATTAATCACAGTATATACACAAATGTAGCCTATGTTATGTGTGTCGGCCGTGATAATTAGGCCTATCGTCCACCTAAACTTGAGCCGGAGGAGGCTGAGCTGGCGGTGCCGGCGCTAGCTGCAAAGAGTTTCTGCAGCGTGGACAGCACGTTCCAAGCCGTGGCGCCGACTGTGCCCAATATTTCGAGAAAATCAAATTGCTGACTCTCGATGGCCGTCTCGCGATCCTCTTCGGTTTCAATGGCCGGCGATTCGGTATGATTGGCGTGATGTTCGCCGTGACTGTTGTGACTGCCGTGATTGCCCAGCAGATGATGATGCCGCGAACTCGAATGATTCAGTGCGCCGTCGCGCACCGTATTCAGCAAATGCTTAACCGGCTCCAGCACTGGATTGCCCTGCTTCTTGATGCGATTCCAGTTGTGCGTATCTTCATGTGGTACCGTGGCATTGTCTGCCTCAAGCCAACTGCTCGACTCATGCTGCTCATTTCGATCGTACATGCCAATCGTGCCGTCGAGTGTATTCTGCTCGGTGACCGGCAAGTCATCGGTGGCGTTGTTAGCAACGCCGGAAGACAGCAGTTCATTGTCCACATTCATTTCGATGCGCTGCACCAGTCTGCCAAACAGCGGCTGCAGCTGTGCGCTGGCTATGTCATCGTCAGTTATGGGCTTTCCGGATTGTCTTTTGATGCGTTCGAACTTAAATGTTGGCATGTCTGCTGTTGAACTTTTTGCAGACGGCTTAGCCGCCAGTTGCGCTGCAAACGAAAACATACACTGAAAAAAAAAAAAAAATAAAAGTAAAAATATAAAAGTAATCATAGCATGCCTTTCGCTGTAATGAGATACTTTGTATGCGCCAAGCAATGGCAGCAACAGACTTTTATCGAATCATTACAATTGCTGGGCCTTGACTTCCAAAAATAAAAATAATAATAATTTTCATAACGATTCACAAATTTTTCAACAATTTTGGCATATTTATTGTTTAGTTATCTTCTTAGGCACGTCGCAAATAGAATAATTTAGATTTTTACGGTTGACGCGATGCATAATGCGTAAATTGCGGAATCCATACTTCAGCAAACATGGACAGACAGCTGGGCTCACAGCTTAAAGCTTATGGTATAGATTTCATTTCAGTTTGCAATTGGGTTCTAAGCAGGGAACTCCATAGATAGCCAACTTCCTCAAAAATAAAATAATCTATAAATGAACCAGAGCTGCGTCGACTTGCTGAAAATTCAGTGCTGTCTTGGACCTTAATACAATACAGAAAACTCCAAAAGAATTACTTAGACCTCAGCAAAAGTAGTAAAGAAATTTAATTTAATCTTTATGCCTGAGGGTTTTTTTTATATTGAGGAAAAGGATGATTATGTCCGAGCTGAGATTTAGAATGTCTCACACATTTTTTCTAAGCGTCTATTTTTATACCCGATATCGATCCATAACGAATTTTTTTTTTTTTTTTCGATATTCAACCTATAACATACAGTTGCCATAGGAATGATCAGCCGAAAACCACATTTCCTAACCAAAACCCTTTTGTTTTTCAAGATATCGTTTTCAAATTTTGGATTTAACAATTTTAGCTAATGTTCAATCACATATCTAAATATAATGTCTACCGGTTTACTATATCATGTAGCTGCCATAGGAAAAATCGGCAAAAAAACAATATTTACTGAGAAAAACTTTTTTGTTTATAAAGATATCGTTACCAAATTTTTAATTAAATAATTTTAAGTAATATCCAATCATATTCCCGAATATGATAAATGTCGGTTCACTATAACATATAGCTGCCATAGGAACGATCGATCGAAAAATGACACTAAAAAAAAACATTTTTTTTTCTTCAGATATCCTTACATAATGAATAGAAAATATTAAAGCAACAAAAAATATAATCAGTTTTGGATTTAGTACAGGGTATTCTATAGTGCCTTTCTATGTGTTTTATTGTTACTGTTGTTATACGAATGGTTTTCTCAAAGACTTCATTTGAGTGTTAATAGAACCTTTTACAGCTATACCGGAAATATCAATATATCAACAAAACAATTAAAATCTTATACAAATTATAATCATATTTTTTTTTTAACCAACGCATTTATGTTTTTGAAAGCTATAGATGTCCTTAAGAAAAAGGACGTCGTTGCATGAAGAAACTCAGCAAAAGCAATTAAAGTTATTATGCTGTCTTTATTTCACTCTTCACATCCTTGTAATTATTTTGATGTTGCTGTTAAATCAGCTAAGTCCTGTGGGTATCCTTTCTAAGTGCTAAGATAATGATTTTAAAATGGAATCAAACCGTGTAGCCAGAGTTCATACTGAGGCCGAAATAAATTCACTTTATCTGCCAGATTAAACTTTTAATTGCATTCTATTATATTCGAATGAAAATTTCGCATTTTGGCACAAGTTTTTAGAAACTGTGAAATCTTCCATATTTTGGAAAGTGTTATTTTTTTTTTTTTTTGTTAATATTATATTTTTTATTTTGATAAATTCCGCCTAAAAACTTTAGAAGCGCTTTAGCAAACAAATGCAACCTACAGCACATTAATATGAAACACACTTCCTTGTTAACACTCACGATAAGAAACATTGCCAATTTGCTAATAGCAAATATTCCACCCGCATGTCGCGTCATATTGGTTATTTTTTATTATTTTATTTTATTTGTTTTTATTTGCGAATTAATCGTAATGAACGCTCAAGAAATCCGTTTTCAACAAACTCACGAATCGTACTGAAGCAATCACGCTGGATTTTTTGAATAGTCGCTTCAGGTGCTTGTGGCAACTAAATGCTAATAATTGATTAATTAATATGCAATGGGTGTCAACGTCGTTTTTTCATTACGTTTTGTGGTCAAATGAATTAAAAAAATAAAACAAAAATTCATTCTTATAAACATTGTTGAAGATACTGAGTAAAGCCAGCGTGCCAGCCAATATACCTCAGGGTTATTAGACCAAAATACTCGCACGCTGCCAATAACGGCGACAAAGGTCGTGGCAGTTAGCCACTCATTGCACAGCAAAGCTTTAAAATTTACTATCAGTAAAACGAAAACATCAGAACCCAAGTTAGCTGATACAAATAAAAACGCGTATAACGCTCAAAGCTGTAAGTTGGAAGTAAGAGGTCTCAAGCGTCAATTCTGTGGTAATAGCTAAAATCCTTAGATGGCCGACTTTTTAAACAATTTATTAATGTTATATACAAATGCAATGGCAGCTAACTATTAGGTTTGGCAAGGTCAATAGATTAATTGGTAGTACTGTATTTATTATATACTTTATATATACTCTTTATTAGGTAGGTAGTACTCAGTGTAAGATTAAGTGTACGCATCAAGCAAATTTATAAAAGTCGGTATCACCATCTAATAGATTTTTGATCATTGTCAACATTCGTCTTTACTATATTAAATTATTCGCCATGTATTTGATTAAAATCTGCCTGAACTCAAATTTCCGCCAAAATGAAGAAATTTATACTTTTAAGACAATATTCGGCTTTCATTTTAGGTTAATGAAGGCTTGCTCTAGCATAGAGAGTGACTTCTCTTGTCTCAATTTCCCTATAAAACAAAAACTACTGTAAATTCCGCTATATTGAGTGATTTAGCTTTAGATAATATATATATATATATATATATATATAATACAATCCTTTATCGTTATGCATTGGCTGGGATAAAATTAAATTGAATATGCTTATCTTCACATTAATTCATTTGATAAATTCTTATAATTCCATGGCAGCTGTACAAGTTTCTTTTTTTGTATCAATACTAACTCGTTCATATGTATTCACAGCTTTTTTCTAATTACATATATACCTATCTACAAATTAAAATCCCAAAACCCATCACATTGCCTTTGGGTTCATGTTTTTTTCAAGAAATTTTGTGTTTTATCCAAGTATGCTTTTCGTTACCGAATTGATTTCGGTTCTGAAATGCGGAATATAAAATCAGTATACGGGTACACATCAAACAGATACAACACCAATTCAGGTCTATAAATTTATAAAAAATATTTATTAAATTCTTTCCCGTACTTTCGTCTAAATTTATTGTGAACACTTTAACACATAATGCGCTTATTTGGCAAAATTTCTCATATTTTAAGGGTAAGTAATCGTTCGTCTTAAAGAAAAAAAATAAAACGGAAAGAGGATACTTTTTTTGGTCGTACACGTCTGCTACCGCTACAGTGTTACAGTTTTTATCCTATTCTGGTACTTAAAATTCAGCAGATTTCTCGAAATGTAAGTTACCGAGCAACTAGCTGCAAACCAAACTCGTTACTCTATGGACCATTGCAACCATGGGAAAAAGAGCTGGACACAGTCCAGCAACGGCATTACTCGCAGAGGACTAACGTGTTTTCGTTAAATCCCGGCACAAACATGCTGAGGAAACGCATCAGCTTCTCTGGAGCGCCGGACGTTTCGAATAACGCACATGAAAATATTTTACCCGTTGGCGTAATACAGGCCTCCGACGGTAGCAACCGAAGCCTGAAGGTTTTGGTCATCCCACTTAACATTATGGGGGCCGATGAACAAACATTGTGGAATACACTAAATTCATTAAGAGTGATTGGCAAACATGCCGTTCAAATCGAAGCATTCTCTGATATGGTTGGACGTGCCGAAGCAATCGTCGAATCAAATACCCAACAAGCTCAAATTATGGACGCCGAAATGACTGCCGAAGAAGAAGCCGAAATACCGGATTTCGTCGAACCATTTGAATTGTCTGCCCAAGAAGAGCTCAGTTTATGGGAATCCTATACAAGCCCTTCCGCAGACATCGATGCCATCGGTAAAGTAACTGAACATGTGCCAATATTGAAAGATGCAGCAGTAACCTCGCTGGCCACTGAAGCAGCGCCATTGGTACAAGAAGTTGTAGGCAATGCCCTTAAACCATCTGGCTCCGAATGGGCACCCGCCCGTCCGGCAACGCCACAAAGCCCCACAATTTCTCCAGTGTCGCCATCTCAACCAGCTACCGCTCCTGGTACGCCCGCAGCAATGCCAACAACAGCTCCTGGAACACCTATGCCCTCTGAAGAAAAGACCTCTGCACCTGCCACAAAAGCAGAGTATGAAGAGGGAGATGAATCTGTGCAAGAGATTTACACCATGGTTCCTGAAGGCTTGGAACAAAGGCTTAACCAGATGGCCATATCTTCAATGCAATTGTCATTCGAGATGGACATGACCAACATACGTGAAGCCATACTGCGCGATGCTGGCGAGCAAAACGAATCTTTGCTAGGCGAGAACAGCATGGATTACGAGGACCCCACTGTTTCGGTATCCACAAATGTTGAAGTAGATGCTGGCGATGCTCCCGAGCACACCGTGCCACTCAGCTTCAACGCCCTCATTAAAGGCACAGTGGAAATAGATACATCGAAAATTCCACTGGATACATTGGAGAATCTGAAAATCCCAGAGTTCAACGACAACGTAACATCCATTGCAGCGAATATCTGCAGTACAGCCTTGCAAAAAGGTTTCCCCTCTGACATAAACGCCAACGCATTTATTGAAGAAGCCAATGCCGACGATACAGTCGCAGAATTTGTCGCTGAAGACCAAGAATACGCAGAAACGCAAGATGCCACCTCCGCTGCCAAAGGCGGCGTTTCAGCCGAACATCGCCGTATAGCTTTGCAAAAATGCAAGGCCTTGAAACGAATGAAGCAGAGCCACGAAATCGCGGACATGGATGATGCCAGTGACAAAACCACCATGGCCATACGCGCTAAAAGGCGTTCATTGTCCACATCCCAGGCCACGAAAGTAGCCGAAGAAGAAGACTTCTCAACTGGCCTAATCGAGCTTCGTGATGGCTGCAAAAACCCACCAATGAAGAAGAAGAAGAAATGCACAAAATCCTGCCCAACTGACGATCCTTGCAAAGATGGAAGCTGTAGGCCAGCTCGTAAGACGCAAAAGCAAAAAGAACAAAAAGATCAGCCCAAATCGGAAACTGAAGAAATAACGTGCGCTGAAAAATCGAAAAAGCAACAAGGTCCCGCAAAGGCAGGAGCTGATCCATGCGCTAAATTCAAGAAAGAGAAACAAGGAAAGAACAGGAAAGATGGAAAAGGAGGAAAGGGAGGCAAAGGCGGTAAAGGAGGCAAAGACGGAAAAGGTGGAAAGGACGGTGACGGTGAAGGCAAAGACCCTTGCGCCAAATTCAAGAAGGATGCCAAGGACGGCAAAGGCAAAGACGGCAAGGATGCCAAGGGCGGAAAAGCTGGCAAAGACGGCAAAGGCGGCAAGGACGGTGAAGGCAAAGACAAGGACCCTTGCGCCAAGTTCAAGAAAGATGCCAAGGATGGTAAAGGCAAAGACGGCAAGGACGCAAAGGGCGGAAAAGCTGGCAAAGATGGCAAAGCCGGAAAAGGCGGCAAGGACGGTGAAGGCAAAGACCCTTGCGCCAAATTCAAGAAGGATGCCAAGGACGGCAAAGGCAAAGACGGCAAGGATGCCAAGGGCGGAAAAGCTGGCAAAGATGGCAAAGCCGGAAAAGGCGGCAAGGACGGTGAAGGCAAAGACCCTTGCGCCAAATTCAAGAAGGATGCCAAGGACGGCAAAGGCAAAGACGGCAAGGACGCCAAGGGCGGAAAAGCTGGCAAAGACGGCAAAGGCGGCAAGGACGGTGAAGGCAAAGACAAGGACCCTTGCGCCAAGTTCAAAAAAGATGCCAAGGATGGCAAAGGCAAAGACGGAAAGGACGCCAAGGGCGGAAAAGCTGGCAAAGATGGCAAAGCCGGAAAAGGCGGCAAGGACGGTGAAGGCAAAGACCCTTGCGCAAAATTCAAGAAGGATGCCAAGGACGGCAAAGGTAAGGATGGCAAGGACGCCAAGGGCGGAAAAGCTGGCAAAGACGCAAAGGCGGCAAGGACGGTGAAGGCAAAGACAAGGACCCTTGCGCCAAGTTCAAGAAAGATGCCAAGGATGGCAAAGGCAAAGATGGCAAGGACGCCAAGGGCGGAAAAGCTGGCAAAGATGGAAAGCCGGAAAAGGCGGCAAGGACGGTGACGGCAAAGACCCTTGCGCCAAGTTCAAGAAAGATGCCAAGGACGGCAAAGGTAAAGACGGCAAGGATGCCAAGGGCGGAAAAGCTGGCAAAGATGGCAAAGCCGGAAAAGGCGGCAAGGACGGTGACGGCAAAGACCCTTGCGCCAAATTCAAGAAGGATGCCAAGGACGGCAAAGGTAAGGATGGCAAGGACGCCAAGGGCGGAAAAGCTGGCAAAGATGGCAAAGCCGGAAAAGGCGGCAAGGACGGTGACGGCAAAGACCCTTGCGCCAAATTCAAGAAAGACGCCAAGGACGGCAAAGGTAAGGATGGCAAGGACGCCAAGGGCGGAAAAGCTGGCAAAGATGGCTAAAGCCGGAAAAGGCGGCAAGGACTGGTGAAGGCAAAGACAAGACCCTTGCGCCAAATTCAAGAAAGATGCCAAGGATGGCAAAGGTAAGGATGGCAAGGACGCCAAGGGCGGAAAAGCTGGCAAAGATGGCAAAGCCGGAAAAGGCGGCAAGGACGGTGACGGCAAAGACCCTTGCGCCAAATTCAAGAAGGATGCCAAGGACGGCAAAGGCAAAGACGGCAAGGATGCCAAGGGCGGAAAAGCTGGCAAAGATGGCAAAGCCGGAAAAGGCGGCAAGGACGGTGAAGGCAAAGACCCTTGCGCCAAATTCAAGAAGGATGCCAAGGACGGCAAAGGCAAAGACGGCAAGGATGCCAAGGGCGGAAAAGCTGGCAAAGATGGCAAAGGTGGAAAAGGCGGCAAGGACGGTGAAGGCAAAGACCCTTGCGCCAAATTCAAGAAGGATGCCAAGGACGGCAAAGGCAAAGACGGCAAAGGTGCCAAGGGCGGAAAAGCTGGCAAAGATGGCAAAGGTGGAAAGGGTGCCAAGGGCGGAAAAGATAGCAAAGATCCATGCGCCAAGTTCAAGAAAGGTGGTAAAGATGGCAAAGATGGTAAAGCCGGAAAAGCTGGCAAGGATGGCAAAGGTAAAGATGGAAAAGGTGGCAAAGATAAAAAAGACCCCTGTGCCAAGTTCAAGAAAGCCAGCAAAGATAGCAAAAGCAAGGACGGTGCAAAGAAATGCTATAGCACCAGCTGCCTAGCACCTAGGACTGGCTTGGTTGAAGCAGGTCTGTACAGTAAATTTGCTAGCAATTTGCTCGAAACTCTTAGCTCCGAGCTGAACAACAACGCTTCAAACAAAGTGAAAAAGAGCTACAGCACCATGGCGCTTAAAGGCGCTTTCACGGAAGCACTTTCGTCCGGAAGCGATTCTATTGTCAACTCTGCGTCTCGTCCAAAATTCCTTGTTTATTCGTGTCTTGTTCGTCGGCATTATAGTTCCAAAAAGAGTAACAAAAAAGGTGGCAAATGTGATGCTATGAAAACAAAGCTTCCAAAAAACCGCAAGGCAGACACAAAGCCACGCGCCGGTTTGCGTGACGATTGCTATGCAGACAGTGCCGATGGTGATCAGTGCGCCAAGAAGACGTGTGGTGGTAAATGTCCACCTCCAAAGAAAGCCCAAAGAAAGTGCGCAAGTCACAATGACGATGGCGACAGTAAGTGAACTAAATTTACATCCTCCTCTACACAACAATGCAGTCGCTTATAGTATAACCTTCTTTCTATTTCAAGAAAGGGAATGAGACTTTTGATAGCCAGCTATCAAGGCGTTTGTGGTCCGCTGGACTGCCAATAGATCACAAAACACGGCTTTGTCAAATGCCAACTATGTACGCGAGTGAACACTTTGAAGTACATCGTCAGTTGTCAACCTCTCAATGTTTGCCGAATACCGATGTAGATCAATGCGAAATCGCTAAAAACCAAAACATACAAATAAAAATACCAGATTCATATAAAATACAACGAGTCTACCAGAACATGCCCGTTGCCAAGGATTATGGTAAGTTAATAGAATTTGCGACCTTCCGACAATTCTTAGGTGTCCACTTGCAGATGTACTCCTGCGCACGGGCTCAATCGCCATCACCGGTTCAGATATACACGTCTACGAGAATGGTACCAAAGACTGTGAAGGAATGACACTTGGTCACGACGCCACTGGTTTCGTGGAAAAAATCGGTCGCTGCATACATCATCTGCGCGTTGGCGACCGCGTAGTCATGGAGTCCGCGTTGTCCTGTGGCATCTGCCAGTTTTGCAAACGCGGTGTCTACAACATGTGCGCACAACTCGTCTACAATGGGTTCTTCAGCACACATCAAATTCATCCTGCCGATCTTTGTCACAAGCTGCCCGACAGTATTAGCATGGAGGAGGGTGCGCTCACGCAAACCCTTGCGCTAGGATGTCAGGCGAGCTTCAAGGCCAACATAACCCCCACAACAAATGTGCTCATAATTGGTTCCTGTCCCACTGCGGTGGCAGCGGCACTCTGCGCCAGCGCCATCGGTGCTAAACATGTGATCATAGCCAGCACCATGCAGAGTACGCTCGAAGCTGTTCAGGAAGACTTTGGCTTCGACTACGTTCACTTTGATTCGAATGCTCTCTTCGGCGAGGTGCTCGAGGGCATATATGCCAAATTCAAGGAATGGCCCAACGCTGTCATAAACTGTGCCATATCTGCGATGACCATGAATCTGGCAGTCATGGCACTGCAACCCTGTGGTGTTTGTGTGCTGACTGAGTGCGAGTCGGAGTGCGCAAGTTTCAATGCGCTGGACATACTGATGAAGAACATACGACTAGTGCCCAGCTTTCGCTCCACAAACATGTAAGCTACAATTGACGTTGCTGTGAACTATAAATGCTAAATATTCGCATCCCATTTAGGTTTCCCACGGCTATACAGCTAATGCGTTCAGGTCGAGCGCCCATGCATAAGTTCATATCTGCTACTTACCCTTGGGACAGCCTCAATGACGCCTTCAAATGTGCTCAGCACGAATCAAATATGGGCACGAGGAAAGTTATAGTAAATTGTTCGGAAGAAACTGATTTCGAGAAAGAAACAAACCGACGATAAGAACCGGAAAAGATAAAACTTCACTGGGAAAAAAAATAAATTGCTAAACACGTATTCAATAGACATAACTGTGTACAAACATATCTCATTAAAACTGCCAGTTCGGCATGTATATTCTTTAAACTTGCATGGCTTTTATTCCAACACTATCTAAACCTAGTGCCTAGTTAGTTACCAAATATTAAGCTTTTCAGACAGTAATTGATTGCGCAATACTTTAAATACAAGAAATTAGTACACTGTAAAATCTAAGCTTAAACCAATAGCAGTTTCAGCCTTAAACCTAATACAAGTAATACAGACAATACTAAACAGAAAACACTGGATTCTTGTTCATTCTGCTACCAAATATAGAAAATTTCTTTCAATTTCGACTTTGATATGATCTTGCTGATGCAGGCACTTCTAATTTAAGCACCTTAGCTCAGTCAAATGCATAGCTTAGTTTGATTATGCAAATATGCCATATTTCAAATTGTGCAATTTAACATTGGTGACGATTAAAGGCTAAAATATACCTAGATAACTTTAATTTCCAATTTCCCCCTTCTGCAGTTGCTGTGTGGAAAGGCATTACTAAATGTAGACTCAGGCAAGAAAAGGCAACAAAAATTACCTCTTTTTTTAAATAATAAAATGATTATATTTTGAATTCAAAGGTACAAATAAAATAAACAATAAATTCATAAACAATATGTCACAAAGTTTGTTTTTAATCTTAAATATATAACTTTCGTTAGAGTGAACAATTCGGTAACTTGAATGGAGATGGTTTTAATTAATTAAAGTTAGCGAAAGTGTAGTGTATTCTTTAAATATGAAGTTTAGTTTGCTATTGCCGTTATTTTATATTTTACATATAGCGTACGATAACCGAAACTTCTATTACTATTAACTTTAAATTTTCATAAAAAATACTGGCATTTGTTACGCAGATAATAAGGCGGTAGGAAATACAATATAATTTGTCGGTATTAATAACAGAAAGCCACTTTTTCAACTTTTTTTTTTGTTTCAACAATTTCTTTTATAATTGAAAATTCTACAGTTACATTGGCACCACTTGAAGCTAACTCACTCTCAAATTCAAACAACATGGCAGCACCGCAAGTTACTTTTCGACACGTGCAGGGTAGTCATTTTCAGACAAAAATTCACTGTGACAACTCTATTCGGTGTTTAAGCATTTTGCAATTTTTGTGTTGCGTATTTCGAGTTTCTTTTTATTAATTTCGCGTAAAGTATTCATTTAAGTTTGCTAGCTGCAAATAATTGCGAAGTATAATGGGCAAATTGAACGTCACAGTGTTGCGTTATCTCAGCAAAGAGGATTTTCGTGTATTGACCGCAGTAAGTGCTTGCAGTTAGTGCATTACAACAAAAACAAAAATAAAACAATCTCAACATTTGCAGATCGAAATGGGCATGAAGAATCACGAGCTTGTGCCGGGTCCACTGGCTGCTTCTATAGCCAATCTTAAGTCAGGTGGCGTGCACAAATTGCTAAAGGAACTGTGCAAGCACAAATTGGTTGCGTACGAGCGGGGCAAGAAATGTAAGCAAGTAATTGAAAACTATAAGCGACTTAACTATGCTTAATGTGTGCCTGTACGTGTGCAGATGATGGATACCGCCTGACCAATACTGGCTATGATTATTTGGCGCTTAAATCTCTCACTCTGCGTGGTTCAGTCGCTTCGTTTGGCAATCAAATTGGCGTTGGCAAGGAGTCAAATATTTATGTTGTGGCCGACGAGGAAGGCAATCCGATCTGTTTGAAGTTGCATCGTCTGGGACGCACTTGCTTCCGCAACATCAAGAGTAAGCGCGACTATCATGGCAGGCGACACAAGGCTTCCTGGCTGTATTTGTCGCGTATTTCGGCCACACGTGAATTTGCCTACATGTCGGCATTGCATGCACGTGGCTTTCCGGTGCCCAAACCTATTGATTTCAATAGACATTGTGTGCTTATGGAATTGGTAAATGGCTGGCCCATGTATGTGTTAAACGTGTTTTTATATGCTTGGTGTACTATTTAAGTTTCTGCGGTATTTACAGGACACAAGTGCAAGAGCTGGTCGATGTCGAACAGGTCTACGACGATCTGATGAATTTAATTGTGCGTTTAGGTAATTCGGGAGTGATACATGGCGATTTCAACGAGTTCAATTTGATGCTTACCGATGACGGAAAGCCCATACTCATTGACTTTCCACAAATGATGTCAACATCGCATGAGAACGCCGAATTGTAGGTAGCGATTTGCAAGTCTGTGTACAGCACTAATATGTGCATTTTTTTTTTCAGTTTCTTTGAGCGTGATGTGAACTGTGTGCGAGAAATGTTTCGACGCAAATTCGCTTATGAGAGTGAGGACTATCCGAAATTCAGTGATCTTGTGCGCGATGATGATCTAGATGCGGAAGTGCACTGCACTGGTTACGGTTTTACTAAAGAGATGGAGAAAGATTTACTGCAGGAATACGGCATGATCGATGAAGATGTCGAAAATGAGCCAGATGAGAACCAGGAAGCAGAAGATGAACCCGTGCCTGAGTTGATTAAACAAACGCCGACAGCCACAGATAATGAAATGGATGAATATCGCAAACAGCTGGAGAATGAGATTAGTTTTAGTGAAACAAAGCATACAAAAAAATCAGATGATACCATTCGTCGATATATCGAGTCCTGTACACAATTTTTAGGCAATATTAGCATTGGGCCAGAGGTTCAATTACCCGAATTAAGCAAATTACCAGAACCTAAACCAATTGAAACTAAACGCTTAAATGCTGCTGACACTCCTGCCATGTTGGCAGTTGAGGTTTCTGCTGCTGACTGCGAATCGGACTCAATAAGCTCAAATGATCTGGAAACGGATGTTTTACCCGAACTTGCAGATCTAGATCCGAATTCGCGCATGTACCGTTTAAAAATGGTTGAAAAATTACTTGACGATACGCGTAGTCAACGTTCATATTCGACCTCAACGAGCACAATTGCACCTTCTGTCATTACGGATCGTCTTAAACGCAACATGGATGTGCGTGAGAAACGTGAGCAACGCAAACGTTGTGTGACTAAAGGTGAGGCGAGCGCGGTGCATCGCCATCGAAAAGAGAATAAGGATGTTGTTAAGGAGTATGCCGGTTGGGATTTTTAGTTGCAGGTAGTTAGTCTTAAAAACCGTTTAACAAATATATTTTAATATTGTAATTAACTTTTATGATTCACTTTTATGGTCATTATCGTCATTATTCGCTAAATAGTCTGGTATCACTTCAAAACATGAACGGAGTATATGCTCTTACTGAGTTTTTAATGGCGTAATTCACAAAGTTGATGAACAGTTTAACTAAATCCTGACGTCACGTGATTGCCAACATAGCTAAAAACATTAAAAGTTGTTTTGTCATCGTTTGTCGCATCGATAAGATAGACTTTATGTGGAATTCATAAAAGTGTCTGTATGTGCATGTTTATAATTTTGATAGCTGTGCTGAGATAAGGCGACACAGTGAATCCATATTTAAAGGCAACGAGTTTAACTTCTAAACATTGGAATTATGTTGCATATAAGTGAAAAGTCGAATATCGATGGAAATTCTATGTAAGTCATTTTCATTTCTTTTTATTATCCTTTTTAAAATGACAATTATTACAATGCAATATAAGCTATCTGCTAGAAATTCAATACAGGCAACATCCCTACTGATAATTATGATTTTCTAATTTAAATTAAAATCTTCAATTGATTTATGGGTAGCATAACCACTGTGCTTGAAAAATATTTCACTTATGAGCTCGCAAATAAATTGTATAATCGAGCCAACTTCAGTGTTGCAGCTGGTTGGCAATGTGAGTTATCACTGTATGAAGTCAAATCTTAAACAAACATTGTGCTGTGCATTCACGGCACACGAGTATGATATTGCTTTTTTTTGTATTTGTTAAAGATTATCAGTCACCTCATTGTGGTATATAATAAAATTACGATTTCGGAAACGTAACTTAGTCTAAAAATTTTTCTAAGCGTTATCATCGTATTTTTATTTCCGAACTGTGTTGAAAATGTCAGCGACCGAGTCTGTGCAGGAATTTCAATCGCCGCCAGAATGGCTAACAGAGCCGTATATGGAGCAAGTGATGCGCAGTTATTGCAAGGACAATAAACTGAAGCTCGTGAACTTGGAGAAAATACCAATACCGATTGGTGAGAATTTCGTTAGCTTAATAACGCGCATCAAAGTGGAATACATTGATGCGCAAAAAATCAAACATGCGGCAACGTATCTCATAAAGTCAAGCTGTAGCGATAAGGATCCCGATGAAGATTTTTTCAGCCCGTATGGCGTCTACACGCGTGAGATGAACATGTATGAATTTGTGCTGCCGCAATTAACGCAGATCTTACGTGAGCATGGCTGTACGGAGAAATTACATGCTGAGACGATTTATGTGGATCGTGCGCATGGCTCGATCATTTTTGAAGATCTATCATTGAGTGGTTATGTGACGGTGAGTCGCATTGAACGTCTGGATATGTGTCATGCCAAATTGGCACTAAGCAAGCTCGTCAAGTTGCATGCTTCGGCTGCTGTGCTCAATGAACGACAACCGGGTATTTTTGCAAAGGACTACGATCGTGGCTTCTTCAATCGTAAGACTGATGGCTATAAAGTGCTTATACACAATATGTTGGATGCCTTGCTGCGCTATTTGCTCCAGGTGCCGGAATTGAAAGCGAAATATTATCATAAAATTGCGGGCCTGCATAATAATATTATGGAGTATGGCTCACGCGTGACTGATGTGAATCCTGCGCATTTTACGACGCTCACACATGGCGACTACTGGACAACGAATTTCCTGTTTAAATTTGATAGTGTACACAAGCCTTGCGATGTCGTGCCCATTGACTATCAGTTTAGTGTTTGGGGCTCGCCGGCCATTGACTTGCATTACTTCTTCAATTCGTCCCTGCGCGATGAGTTGCGTCTGAACAAGCAATTGGAACTGCAGCAGTTCTATTATTATGAACTGGTCGCTGCCTTGAAGGCATTTAAGTATGGCGGACATGTGCCCAGTTTGCACGAATTCAATCTGCAGGTGCAGGCACGTAGCTTTTATGCGGTTTTTACTTCGCTCATTTTCCAACCCATACATGTCTATAATGGTAAAGAGGAAGCTACTTTTCAGAAAATGATGCTGCAGACGGCGGAGGCTAAGCGATACAGAGACTCCATTTTCGAGAATGAAGTTGTGCAGAAGTATCTATTGGAAATATTGCCGTTCTTTGATCAAAAGGGACTATTGGATCTAATGGATTAGATCCTTATAAAATGGCTAAACCCTAACCATAAACCGAGCTAATTCACAAGTTCACTGATCGTTTTTATGCATATATTGCTCAGCTATCAGAAAAAAGTCTGTCAAAAAGCATTAAGATGGTTTAGACGGATAACTACCGAGTGAAGGCAGCTGCTATCTTCATCACCGTAATAAAATTTACCACATTTTGCCAAACTGACTGAGTGTTGTTGT
This sequence comes from Stegana nigrithorax, assembly GCA_037044495.1. NCBI lineage: Eukaryota > Metazoa > Arthropoda > Insecta > Diptera > Drosophilidae > Stegana > Stegana nigrithorax. Next base: position 256,777 of record JBAMBQ010002682.1, read on the forward strand.
CTGCTTACCAAAATTGCTGGCGTCGTTAATGAATGAATGACGTCGTCTTTTGTGGGTTTTACTCTAAATAGTATTTTAAATATTTCAACCAAATATTGTTTTTTATCATTTTAGTTTCGTTTTAAGAAAAATGTTATAATAAAGATAACCTTGTTCAGCATTACAATTGCCAAACTTTTACAACGTATGATAACAGTTTATAAGATGGTCGTTTCGTCAGTTATCCATATAGTCGACGATTGCCTTAATAATGGAATCTTATAATAAAGCTTTGAAAAAACACAGCATCGACAGACGAGTGGATTTAGCCTTCTCCGTCTAACTGTCTGTCCGTCTGTATGAACAGATGGAATTCGGAAACGGTTATATCTACAACCACCAAATTTGTCACGATGACTCTCCTAATCCATAGGCATAACTAGTTTATTTTGCTTTTTCAATATTCAACCTATAAAATATAGCTGCCATAGGAATTATCGTCCGAAAGACCACATTTACTAACAAAATCCCTTTAGTTTTTCAAGATGCCGTTACCAAATTTCGGATTTAATAATTTTAGGTAATGTCAAATCATATATCTCAATATCATTTATATCGGTTTACTATATCATACAGCTGCCATATGAACAACCGGCCGAATAAGTACCTGTACTTTGAACAACTTCTTTCTTTCTTCAGACATCGTTACATAATTATACAAAATATTAGAGCAAAAAAACATTGAATTCTGGATTTAGTACAAGGTATTCTATAGTCTTGTGCGTTCGACTATAGACCTTCCTTTATAGTTTTTTAGTTCTTATGAATGATTAATCTATAGTTGATCATTTGTGTGTTGAAATAAATATTAATAAATTCTACTTCTGATGCAATATCAGCGTTTTTGTCCCAATTCGTATATGTTTCGTCTACAATTAGTTGAAAAATTATTTGACGATACGCGTAGTCAACGTTCATGTTCGACCTCCATGAGCACAATTGCACCTTCCGTCATTACGGATCGTCTTCAACGCAATATGGATGTGCGCGAGTTTCACACATCAGAGCTCTAGACACTCACAGAACCATGACTTCTAGTTGAATTCGATAATATCTTATGTTATAACAAAAGTGGTGCTATGGCTAAGTAAATCATGATGTGCAATTTTTAGATTATAAATATTTTATGTGATTTTTATGCATTAAATATATTAAAGGCAACTTATGCATTACTACTCATTAGTTGCTGACAGTCGATGTGGAGCAAAGCGTAGAGTGGCTGGGGTAAATCAATTTATTGGGTTCAATGCCTGCGGGTGGGATATTTTTATTTGTCTTTGATTCTTGGTTTCTTTTTTGCCAATGAGCGCTTTATTAAAAATGACAGATTAGGTTCGATTTATGCATAGAACGTACACAATAAATTAAAAAAATGTTGTCGCGCACCTTTGCCTCACGGTATTATTATATTCAAATGAAGACATAAACTATGTTCCAATGTTACTCTGTGCAACGTAGGTACTCGACACCAGTCTACTGGTGCTTCTTTAAGTTTTTTTTTTTTTATTATTTTTTATACTATTGTTATATTTGCTGAAAATAAAATGCGAAAATACAACTGGTTTAAACGTATAAAAGCGCCATAGTGAGGTCACATTTAAAGACAACAATTTAAACAGCATAAAATTCGAACTATGTTGCATATAAGTGAAGGATCTTGTATCGACCGAAATTATGTATGTAATTATATAAGTAATCATCATTTCTTATTATTATCTGCTTTAAAATGGCAATTATCACAATGCCTACAATAAAAGCTATCTTCATAGAATTCAATAAACTCGACATCTTGACTGATAATAAGGGTTTTCTAATTAAACTTAAAATCTCGAACTGATTTATGGGTTTCTAAATTTTTTTGCCACTGCTTTGTACTTATAAACTCTTCGATCCAGCTCGCTTCAGTGCTGTAGCTGACAATACGAGATATCACTGTATGAACCCTCATCTAAACACAAAGCTTTGCATTCACGGCACTCGAGTGTGATAATACGATTTTTTTTAACCAAAACTTATCAGTCGCCGCGTTGGGCTATAAAAGAAAAGTGCGATTTCGGAAAAGCTGCTTTAGTCTAATCATCTTTCAACTTATCAACATCTAATATCTGAATTTTGTGTAAAATGTCAGTGCCTGTGAAGAAATTTCATCCGCCACCAGAATGGCTAACAGAGCCGTATATGCAGCAAGTGCTGCGCAATTATTGCAAGGATAATAAACTGACGCTAGTGAACTTGGAGAAAATACCAGCCTCACCGATTGGTGAAAATTTCGTTAGCATCATAACGCGCATCAATGTGGAATACTACGATGCACAGAAGATCAAGCATGCGGCAACGTATCTCATAAAGACAACCTATGCCGATAAGGATCCAGCTGCAGATTTCTTCAGCCCGTATGGCGTCTACACGCGTGAGATGAACATGTATGAATTTGTGCTGCCGCAATTAACACAGATCTTACGTGAGCATGGCTGTGCAGAGAAATTACATGCTGAGATGATTTATGTGGATCGTGCGCATGGCTCGATCATTTTTGAAGACCTATCATTGAGTGGTTATGTGACGGTGAGTCGCATTGAACGCCTGGATATGTGTCATGCCAAATTGGCACTAAGCAAGCTGGTCAAGTTGCATGCTTCGGCTGCTGTGCTCAATGAACGACAACCGGGTATTTTTGCAAAGGACTACGATCGTGGCTTCTTCAATCGTAAGACTGATGGCTACAAAGTGATCATGCGCAATATGTTGGATGCCTTGCTACGTTATTTGCTGCAGGTTCCGGAATTGAAAGCGAAGTATTATCATAAAATTGCCGGCCTGCATAATAATATTATGGAGTATGGCTCACGCGTGACTGATGTGAATCCTGCGCATTTTATGACGCTCACACATGGCGACTACTGGACAACGAATTTCCTGTTTAAATTTGATAGTGTACACAAGCCTTGCGATGTCGTGCCCATTGACTATCAGTTTAGTGTTTGGGGCTCGCCGGCCATTGACTTGCATTACTTCTTCAATTCGTCCCTGCGCGATGAGTTGCGTCTGAACAAGCAATTGGAACTGCAGCAGTTCTATTATTATGAACTGGTCGCTGCCTTGAAGGCATTTAAGTATGGAGGACATGTGCCCAGTTTGCACGAATTCAATCTGCAGGTGCAGGCACGTAGCTTTTATGCGGTTTTTACTTCGCTCATTTTCCAACCCATAATGGTCTACAATGGCGCCGAAGAGGCTTCTTTTCAGAATATATTACTACAGACGGCGGCGGCTAAGCGATATAGAGACTCCATTTTCGAGAATAAAGTTGTGCAGAAGTATCTATTGCAAGTATTGCCGGTTCTTGATCAGAAGGGACTATTTGATCTAATGGATTAGATAATTGTGAAATGGCTAAACTCAAACTTCCATATCACAAGTTTACTGATCTTTTTTATGAATATTGCTTAGCTATAATAAAAAAGTTCGCCATAAAGCACTAAGATGGCTTAGACGGATAACTACCGAGTGAAGGCAGCTGCTATCTTCATCACCGTAATAAAATTTGCCTCACTTTGCCAAACTGACTGAGTGTTGTTGTCTGCTTGCCAAAATTGCTGGCGTCGTTAATGAATGAATGACGTGGTCTTTTGTGGGTTCTACTCTAAATAGTATTTTAATAAATCAACCAAACATTGCTTAACAGCCTTGGTATTGTTTTATGTTATAATAAAGGTTACCTTGTTCAGCATTACACTTGACAAACTTTTTCAGCGTATGATAACAGTTTATAAGATGGTCTTTTTGTCAGTTATCCATAAAGTCGACGATTGTCTTCGCAATGCAATCTTGCAATTAAGTTGTGAAAAAACCTAAACGATTCTCGAGTGACAAACATGGATGGAGTGGCAAACAACTCGACCTTTAGAAGGTTTGCTTACTAAAAAGTGGGAGGAAATGTCCGCAACCAAGAATATTATAATAAGTTATATGATTGAATATTATCTTCTTTTATCGAATTCAAAATTTGGTAATGATTTCTTAATAAACAAAAAAGTTTTTCTCAGTAAATGTATTTTTTCGGCCGATCTTTCTTATGGCAGCTATATGTTATAGGTTGATTATTGAAAAAACAAAATAAACTCGTTATGCTTATGGATTAGGTGGGCTGTGGGGTTTGTAACGCCATTTTCTGCCTGTTATATAAAATATGCACAACTTTAATATACCCTTTACTATTTTTTGGTGCAAGGTATAAAAAAATAAAATATGTACTTTGCAAATCGGTAAATAATGGGATTTAGTTCAATCTATTTAAGTGTAGAGCTGGCGCTATTGCAGGCTTAATTGCCTCTGTGAAAAATTCAAAATTATCTGTGTTTAGTAATAATATTGATTTACCCTGTACAAAAAAATGGTTTTTTAAGATATCTTTACCAAGTTTTGTATTCAATAGTTCTAGCTAATGTCTAATCACGTATTTCAATATTATGTATATCGATTTACTTTAACATACAGCTGCCATAGGAACGATCGGCCGAAAAATGACTTACTAAGAAAAAAAAAATTGTTTTCTTGTGATATCCTTACATAATGAATACAAAATATTAAAGCAACACTGCCTTTCTAGTTTTACTTGCTGTTGTTAATATGAGACCTCAGGCCTTAAGCGAATTAGAAATGTAAGAGGTTTGGATTGAAGTCAGAAACTCACTGGGATAAAAATATGAATTTAAAATAATGAATCGTTTAGGTTTTGGATTGATTCTGAAGTTTGATTTCAACTCATAATTCAAACGTTTATTTTTAGTTCTTATGAATGATTAGTCTCTGGTTTATGAGTTGTGTGTTGAAATAAAAATTAAATAATAAATTATATTTCTAATGTAATGTCGACGTTTACAATTGTTAAAGTAAATTTAAATAAGCCATAAAGCAAAAATCAGTTAATCACTTATCTTAAAAAAACAACACCCTAGCATCAGCGCGATTAGCTTGAGACCTATAAAAGCCACAGAGAAACTTCGACACGTTTACAAAAAGCGTGTTACAGCAGTCGTATGCAGTTGGTCGGCTCGGTCGGTAGAATATAATAATAAAAAAAAAATTCAGTAAATAATCGTAATGCCTGAGCAGGAAGTCAAATCGTTCCATCCAGTTCCCGACTGGCTCACTGAGGCATATGTGCTAAGTGTTTTGAAGAATTATTTCAAAGATCCTGAAATTAGTTTACAGAAATTGACATGTAAACCGGCTACTGCTGTTGGTGAAAATTATGCGAGTGTTATGACCCGCATTCAGCTGGAATTTAAAGATGCGAAAGGAATCGAACACAAGACAAGCTACCTGGTGAAGACAACACATGAGACAAACGGTTTAGTAGCAGATCTTTTTGCTCCCTATCATATATACACGCGTGAAATGTATATGTATGAACATGTGCTGCCCAAGTTGAATAAACTCTTGCATGAAATCGGCAGCACTGAGAAATTATATGCGAATACGATTTTTGTGGATCATGAACATGCGTCGATAATTTTCGAGGATTTATCGTTGGAAAATTTTATAACCGGAAATCGTACTGAACGCTTGAATATGGCACATATAAAATTAGTATTGAGTAAGCTAGCGAAGTTACATGCAACGTCGGCGGTCCTGAATGAACGTAACCCAGGAATTTTCGCCAAGAATTTTGATTGCGGTTTCTTCTCACGCCGCACTGAGGCCTATAAACCGGTTCACATGGCACTGCTGAAGTCTTTGGTGCGTTACGTTGAAAGACAGCCAAAGCTTAAGACGCTATATCATCAAAAACTTTTGGCACTCTTGGATAATCATATGGAGAATGGTGCACGTGTTTATGACGTTAAAGAGGAGGACTTTATGACCTTGGTACATGGTGATCCCTGGGTCACAAATATCATGTACAGATACGATAAGCAACAGAATCCATGTGATGTGATACCAATTGATTATCAATTCAGCACCTGGTGCTCACCTACAATTGATCTACACTATTTGTTTAATACATCGATGCCAGAGGATTTGCGCGAACATAAGCAGGCGGAGCTGTTGCAGTATTATTATTATATATTGGTAGACACCTTAAAGCTGCTTAAATATCAGGGTAAAATACCCAGTTTATATAAATTCAATTTGGAATTTCAAGCACGTTTTTATATGGGTAGGTTTGCCATCATTACCAAGTGGGAAAATATTTAAGTAATTTCTCATGTTTCAGCTGTGTTTTCATCTTTCGTGTTCCAACCGGTTATGATTTACAATGGTACTTATACAATTTCCATTGAAAGCATTCTTTCCGATAGTGAATTCAGCATGATTATGAAGGATTCCATCTATGACAATGTGGCGGTGCAGAAGTACATGCAGCGATTGCTGCCCATATTTGATCAGAAGGGTCTGTTTGATATTATGAATTAGTATTTAATATGTGAATATGGTTTTTAGCTGCTTAAGTAGAAATTATTGTAAATAAAATACAAACATAAAATGATATATAAAGTTATGCAGGATAAACATGAATGGCTTTCGTAATCTGATCTAATAAAAAAGTAACTTAAAGACAATTCATACAATTTTCATTTTAATCGGTCTTATATAAAATAAAAACATTTCGATTACTTACGCTAAACAAATAGAGGATCTGGGTTTTATTTGATTTGTTTGCTAAATAATGAAAAAATATTTGGCCAGGACAGATGAATCCACGATAAAAACCTGAAACTGTAATAAGCAGCAGAAGACTATCCAGGTTAAAAGCAATTTGACTAATGGAATTTGAAACTATTGGATCTTACTATTGAGTACTTCTTACAGAGTTTTACCGACAAATTTAATTTAGTTCTTATATAATGCCTAAATTGAGTAATCGGAAATATATTTGTCTATGCATGGACCTTTAAGAAACATACGACAAATTCTCATGGGTTTGAGTCACTGCAACTAAAGTTAGATTTCTTTTATGAATACAGCATCATCTTTTTGTTGGAAGGATTATTTATTAATATAATAAAAACAAACTATAAACTAAATAAATTTTAATCTGTCACATCTAGCAAGCCTCTACGATCAAAGTAAGGCAAAATTCGCTTAACATTATCCTGTATATTTTTGTTTGCATAGAGCCCCTTGCGGAAATTGCGTCCCCGTTCATCGTCCGATACGAGTGCTCTAAAATCAGCATCGGCAACCTGATCATTCATCATAATCGGCTGACAGCAGATTGAGGAAATCACAGCTGTAAAAAACTCAACATGAGGCATGTCGTTCGTTATAAAGGCGGGTGACTTACCATAAAATTGACCCAACTGCAGTTGCATCACCAACTGACGCAGAGTGGGTATGAAACCTTTAAACTTCAACTTTTGCAAAGTCTCAAGCAAGATCTGATGATAATATTGCACCAACACATCCTGTTGTTGGAAACGCAATTCAGACTGCAGTGAGGTATTAAAGAAGTAATGCAAATCCACAGCCGGTGATGACCAATTGCAAAATTGAAAATCAATCAGAATCATATCCTGCGCATTCTTTGTTGTGCCATTTGCGTAACGCAGCATTACATTATTCACCCAGAAGTCACCATGCGAGAGTGTCATGAAGTACGACTTATTGGTATCGTGCACACGCGTGCCATACTCCATGACTCTTGTCTTCAGCAGCAATAGCTTCTCCTTGTAGTAGTTTCCCAATTCCGCACAATCGCCGGCAAAGTGCGCGGCTACGTCCACAATATTCTCGAAGAGTGGCGCAAAGCCGCGCGTGTGTCGATTAAATATGCCGCGATTGAATTTCGTGAGTAAGCCCGGTTGGCGTTCATTAAGTACCGCTGCCGTGGCATGCATCTTGGCCAGTTTCTCAAGTGTTAATTTTGCAATTGCCATGTCCATGCCGGCCAAACGATCAGCCATCACATAGTTGGATACTGCCAGATCCTCAAACAAGATTGCGCCATGCTCATAGTCCACATGCAGTGTATCAGCAAAGAGTTTCTGCTCATCGCCGCACTCCTGCAGCAATGCGCTGAGTTTTGGCAATACCTTCTCATACATAAGCATCTCGGTCTGTGTCACCTCATACGGCCGCATAATGCTCGTCACTAAAGGATCATGCTCGTGTGTGGTTTTGACAATATATGATTCCTGCACCGCAGTCTTCGAACCGCTTAACAGGAATTCGACTTTGACGCGTGTCATTATGCTGGCGTAGTTCTCACCCTTGGCAGTCACCGGCGTTACCGCCAAATTTATTACTCTGAGTCCTGCGTCGGACTTGTTTTTGCGCAGTACAGCTTCCAAATAGCATTCAGTCAGCCATTTAGGTGCCGGATGATATTCAACTTCACTCATTTTCTTCGAACTTTTAGTATACACGTATGGAAAGATTGTCACTTAATGAAGAAAGTTTTTGACTATGCCCGAGGTTTTATTTATTCTCAAAAGCATATGACTCTGCCTACAATTGCTTATCGCGAGCTAAGTTTTTTTGACTTCCATATGGGATTTGGCAATTAAAACTATTGTAAACAAAAATCACAGTTGTTGACTTTTTTTTATACCCTGTATAATAATTTTGATCTGTCTGTATGAACGTCTCGGAATCTCGGAAGAGGTTAGATCTATAACCACCAAATTTGCCACAAAGACTCTTCTTATCCGTTTTGTTTTTTCGATATTCAACCTAAAACATATATCTGCCATAGGAACGGTCGGCCGAAAAATGACTTTTTCTTTTTAAAATATTAAAGCAAAAAAATAAAATTGATTGAATTTTGGATTGGGTACAGGGTATTCTATAGCCGGGTGCGCCCGACAATAGCCATTGTCATTCTAGTTTGTTTTTGCATTTGCACAAGATTCTGTAACTTTTCTTTTTATAGCACATAAAATGAGTCTAGCATGACTTGTAAAATCTAGCATCAAGTTGGCGAATTTGTTCAAATTTAAATTTGGATTGTTTTCACTTAAGTGACGTTAGCCGTTATCCGGAAAGTGTGCCTTATATAAATCTTCAGCCCAGACTGCCACGTATCTCACTTTTCTATTTGCATAATACTTTCAGAGTGTTCTCATAATAAAACTGATTACTCGTATTTGCATATGTATTATCGTGGCATTAGATAAAAGTCACCGAGGCCGAACTCGGCCTATCGAAGTCGTCACAGCTCGTGTGTAATATTTTGCTACTTAAAACGTCGCGAGTTTCGTGTGCTCACAATGTTCTTGTCCAATCATGTTTATGCACTTATTTAAATACTGATTAAGTGAGATTAACTTTATTGCATAGCTTATAAATAATTTATGAGTTTTTATTTTGTGACAGTTCTCAGCGGTAAGCATGACTGACTGCTATTGTGAAATAACCGAGTTCAAACCCAGGCGGCAGTGGTTCCTCTAGAATTTTCGATTTGAATTATGATTTTTTTTTTACAAAAACCCAAAATTGGTAGGTAGATACTTAAAAAATTTTGGAAAATAGTTTTAACTACTCAATGATATTAAAAGAAACTAGAAAGGAAGGCTATAGTCGGACGTAACCGATTTTTGAAAACCCTGTACCCAATCCAAAACTAAATATATTTTTTTGTTGCTTCAATATTTTGTATTCATTATGTAAGGATATCTCAAGAAAATAAATTTTTTTTTTAGTAAAAGCCATTTTTAGGCCGATTGTTCCTATGGCAGCTATATGTTATAGTAAATCGATATTTATAATATTCGGGAATATGACTGGATATTACTTAAAATCATCAAATCTGGTAACGATATCTTAATAAACAAAAAAATTTTTCTGAGTAAATGTTGTTTTTCGGCCGATCGTTCCTATGACAGCTATATGATATAGTAAACCAATATATATAATATTGAGATGTATACTTGGACATTAACTAAAACTGTTAAATCCAAAATTTGGTGAAGATATCTTGAAAAAAAAAAATGGTTTAGTTACTAAATGTGGGTTTTCACCCGATCGTTCCTATGGCAGCTATAAGTTATAGGTCGAATATCGAAAAAAAAAATAAACTTGTTATGCCTATGGACTGGGGAGTCTTCGTGCTTGATTTATTTTAATTCTGTATGAGAAACTAATTATGCTAAAACTGCTTAAATCATTACCTTGATGATATTTTAAAAAACAGGCTTTGAATTTGTATATTTTTAAGTCTTGACGACTGTTGCCAAACAAACAAAAAATCAATAGAGAACTTTAAGGCTTGGCTTTCCTCATCTTAAAGTTTCTTGTGAGTCGTACTCAGCTGAAAAGATTTTGGATTGAATCCTAAAAATTCAAGTATCTCAGTTTAAAAACTGAAAAAAAAAAAAAAATGAAAAATGAAAAATAAGAAAATGAGAGAAAGACTTTTAAACCCCATAAAAAAAAAATCATATTTGAAGCGCTTTTTATGTCATATTATTATTTAGAAAAGAGATTATGATTCACTTCTATTTTGCTCAAAAGTTTGAGGATAACTTCTCTAAATTTCTCTTAAAGTTGAATATGAAAAAATATTATATACTTGATAGATAAAACTATGTAATTTGTTCTTCAAATAAAAAGTTTATTTTTGTGACAAGGTTTACTTAAGCTAAGGTTAAGTCAGTTCTAAGTTAGCTACATTGGTTTACTTCTAATAAACCTTTGCGATCAAATATGGGCACGAGAGATTTTACAATTTGTTGCACCACCGGATTATTAGTGTATAAACGATTCTTGAAGTTGGTGCCACGTTCATCGGTATTCATGAGCGCATTAAAATCAGCATCTTTGGGGTCTTCGTTGATCATGACCGGCTGCGAAATAAGGGAGGCGTGTATGGCTGTGGAAAAACATGTATATTAGATATTATGGCAAATTCTTTGTATTACTTGCACTCACCAAAGAAACCCTTCTGCTCAGACTGCAGATAAAACTGATGCATATTTGGTATTGGATTTTGTTGGTAATGCAGTTTCTTGAGTATAAGCACAAAATCACGATGATAAAGCTGTAGGAGTGCTACCTGCTGATCTCTGCGCAGTGTTTCCTGCAGTGAAGTATTAAAAAGATGATGCAGGTCCAATGTTGGTGAACCCCAGAAGGAGTACTGAAAGTCAATGAGCCGCACATCCACAGGTTTGCCAGTTTGTCTATCATATTTGAACATGACATTATTAGTCCAAAGATCGCCGTGTGTTAGCACATTCACATGTCCTGGAGTGGGTTTAAAACATTGCTTGCCGATTTCCATGTAGTGTGGCGCCAAAGCGTTTAATTTCTTGGCATATGGCGCATACTTGGGCACTGATGACAGCCAACGTGCACAGGCCAACAAACTGCCAACGTAGAAGCCACTGTAACTGTTTGTATATTGGTTAAAGAAACCACGATCGTAACTCTCCAAGCAGCCATGCGCACGTTCATTCCATGCCGCTGAAGCCGCATGCATTTTGGCTAGTTTACGCAATATTAACTGCGTGTGTGCCATATCCAGAAGTTTGACTCGATCCGCCATGATAAAACCTTCGCATGCCAAATCCTCAAAAATAATTGCTAAATTGTGCCCATCAACAAAGATTGCCGTGGGAAAGATCTGCTCAAATGCGTCAATATCCTGCAGCAGCTGATTTAATTTTGGTAAAACATCTTCATAGATGGAGATCTCACGATTAAAGATATCATAGGGCGTCATCACTTCCTTGGAGAGTTCATCATCATTCAAAGACGTTTTCACGATAAGATTCTTAATTAGCACATTCTCTTGCCCCACCAATTTGTATTTGACGCGTAGACGTGTCAACACTCCGCCAAAATTCTCGCCGGCCGCCAGCGCAGGGTGCAAAGTAAACTCAATGACCTGCACTTTTTTTACCTTGTGGTAATCGCACAGTGCGTGCGCTACATAGTCCTGTGTAAGCCATTCCGGTGGCGTCATTTTGTTTGCACTGCGCAGTTTTCGCTAATTTCTTCAACACTAAATTGTATGCGAAAATCAAATGCCACTGACTTTTATGTGTGCTTCAAATGCAAGGCATTGCGCTACTAAACGTCGTCAACATTTCACAAATATTTAATCATTTATAAGCACTTATCACGTCACTCCGTGACGCATGCGGCCGAAACGTGTTCAAGCATGTATATTACTGTGAGCACGGTTTCGTTTAAATTTGTTTACTTTTGCCTCTAACGTATTTTATTTCTTTTTATTTCATTGTGTTTTAGCCTTTAATTTATATGCTGTGCTAGGTTTGCCACTAACTTATTTGATTAGGGTTTTGATTTACAAATGTACAAATGACTTCTTAATAACAGCATAAAGTTCTAGACTGGCTACACTTGCCTCGTGCTGAAACAGCATTAAAACAGAAACTCATATGTAATTATGAGTGTAAGCAGTTTAAAATACTTATACATAATTACACATGTACATTTGTAGGCTGCATGGAATCGTAGCATCTAAGAATACTCTCTGATCACGCAGAATGCAGCAAGTCTATATATATTTATAGACATCTATGCAAATATTTGTGTACTAAATCTAATCCTTTAATCGTATCATATTCGTCACCTCAGTTTATCAAACAAACAAACAAAGAAAAATGCATTAAGATTAGGTTAGAATGTTGGTTATAGAAATTTGTCATGAAACAAATACCCTACATAAAATTCAATAGCATTATTAACGGCTATTTCAATGCGTTACTCAATTAGTCTTCGACTAGACCTAGGTCAGAAGGAATCTTGCTTAGCTATGTGTCTGCCAGAATTTCACGACAATAACATTAATCAAGACCATATATTGCATCTTGAGTTTTATGAAGCCATATGTTAATCTGGAAGTTCTAAAGTTACCTTTTAAATGACCAGACTTTGGCTTCGTCAAGGAGTTTCATAGGTGTGGTTACTGCTCTCAAATACATGTCGAATATGACTCTACAAGTACTTTATGCGTGAAGAAGTAGTCTAGATAGAAAATAAGATAGCACTGTTGCAGGTGGGACCTATCCAGTAAAAGCAGATGGTCGCTCAGACTGATACTGACTGGATATGCATGCTTTAAGTCATATCTCTACCGAAGATGATCCCTTTTGTTAGTTCTATGATAGATGGGCGTCGACACGGAGGTAAGTTTAGTGAGTTGAAGTTTCACACTACCAAAGGTGGTGTCTATGAGGATTTCCCCTATGCGAAAAAAAAACAAGAACTTTATGCGAAATAGCTTAGGATTATAATTTTGGAGTTCATGGCTGTGTAGCCATTTGTGCTGGTTATAGCGAAGTTCCAATTAAAAAGTTCTCTTCAATTCTTTCATTTTAAGGACATATTGCCATTGATATGCTTTTTATTATAGTTTGCCAATTGTCAACTTTGTTTTCTATTTATAATATAATGTAAAGGGTATTCCAGCTTTGATGATAACTTTGATATAATGTTTCTGTTTCACGTAGCGCAGATGCCCAATTAATTATATTTGAGCAAAAAACGCAGTTACGATAAAGTTTATTAATTTATTACTGCCTGTTTTTTAAGCTTCTGGTTAATCTTTTTATTAGCACATTTTTTAAGTTGAGCAGCCGTTTTGCACGACAGTCGCTTACATAGTTTTTCAGGGCTGAGATTGTGCTTTGAAGTCTGTAAGTTAAGCGTGATTCGTTGTGTGGTAAAAAAAAAAAAAATCATTTTTATAGATTTTTATATATATCTTTTTTTGTTATTGCTTTGTTAAAATAAGGCTAAACTAGAAATTAATTAATTTTGAATACTAGAAGAAAAAAAAACAGAAAACTGAAAGAGATTGTAGATATGCCTCATGTTAGTATTAACCATAAGAAACAAGTCAGGATAACTTTAGAAAGACTGCATATTACATAGCCAAAGCAATTAGGGATAACAATTATTGCAGGAATCTGATGATAAAAAGCTTCCATAGACTGAATTTAGTACACATAATTCTATTTAGAAGTGCTTATTTATTTTTTTATACAGTTTTTATTTAATTCAAAATAAATATATAAACTATATTTATAAGCTATGCCTTTGAGTACTTTGGGATGTTTTTACGACAGCATTTAGTTGCACGTGTAAGCAGGATGCTTTATAGCGGAACCATGTCTGATCTGTGGCAGGCGGCTAAGAGCCTTGTCAATTGATGTCTCCGCGGTATTTGTTGTTGCTTATTATTTTTGTAAATTTAAATATACTCTTTATATTTAATAATATACAAAATGTCTAGACAGGTATAAATTATAAAGTGATAAAAATATTTACTACGCCTTTCATTGTCTGTGGTTTTTTTAATTAAGAAAACTATGTTTGAAGAAAAATGATATACTATGATCGTTAAAAGTTTATAAAACGGAATTATTTGTTCAAAAATATAACAAGCTCTTTCCCTAAATTTCAGTATATTAATAAACGCTTTTTTTATAGACTTCAAGTGATTGTGGTTCACATGGCATTAAAATATTAAAACCATGAAAACTTTTAAAACCTTTATTACTTCGGACGTCAAAATAGTTACTGCATTATTGCCCGAAACTGAATTGCATTATTTTTGTTTTTTTTTTTTTTCAATTAATTTTAAGATTAAACTATATTTGAAAAGAACAATAATGAATTCAAACCGTTTTAGTGCCAATGTGTGGTTTAAAATAAAAAGTGAAATTTTACAAAATAACAATGTTGGCAACCGCTTTGTCATTTAAGCCTTTGCTACTTAGGAAATCTATGTGTATAAATATGAAGAAAAAAAAAATATTTGCCTTATCTTCATACTCATTTTCACGCTCAAATAAATGCAAATGTGAGTGCAAAGACTTGACATAAAAGTTGCAAAATGTAAAAGTAAATTTCGTTTATAAGCCAATAAATCAAAATTACCGCTGCAATACCGAGCAACCGGCTGCTGGGATGTGCGTCGTTCGTCTGCTCTGCCGCTGCCGCTGCTCGTCTGCTGCTGCATATAAAAGCTTAACATGTGCAATTGTTGCATTCATATACGGCGCAGCGGCCTTGTCAAGTGCACTTCCCGTAAATTGTGGGCAATAAGTCGAATAGTACAAATATACGTTCATTGCAAAGATGTCGGTTTCCGATTTGTTGAGTGCCGTGGAACATATACCAAAGCTAACCGAAAGAACGCAGCCACAAGTTGATAAAACTTTGCCAAATCTAACCGAAACGCCAGCATGGCTGACCTCTGCGTATCTGGAGCAAAGTTTACGCAAATACCACAAAGATGAGCATTTGATAATTGTTAACATGGTGGCCAAACCCGCGCTGGCGCGTGGAGAGAATTATGGCGGCGTGTTGACACGCATTAGGGCGGATTTCAAACGTAGCAAAGGCAGCTTGGAAACCGGACACTATATAGTGAAGACCTCCTTCGAAGCGGATGAGTTTGCGCGCAAGACAATGGAACCCTATGACATCTTTAATCGTGAGATGTCAATCTATGAGGGCATACTGCCGAAACTGAAATCGCTGCTGCTGGAGATCGGCGATGAAGAGCAACTCTTTGCCGACACCATGGCCGTGGATTATGAGCGTTCGGCCTTGATCTTTGAGGATTTGAATGTGCGTGATTTTGTAATGCCCGATCGACTGCAGGGACTCGATATGACGCTGACACGACACGTGCTGCGTAAGTTGGCCAAAATGCATGCCACATCGGCTGTGCTCAATGAACGTGAGCAGGGCAGTCTGGAGGGTTACGATTGCGGCATGTTTAATCGTCATACGAATAATTATGCACCATGTTTTGTCGGTTTGCTTGAGGCCTGCGCTCGACGAGTCGCACAATGGCCGGGCTATGAGTTGTATGCACAGAAATTGGCCGCTTTGGTGCCAATGTATATGGAATTGGGCAAGCGAGTCTTCGATGTGACAAAGGGTCATATAAATGTGCTGGCTCATGGTGATCTCTGGACCAATAATGTGCTGGCGAAATACGATAAGAAAACCGGCGAGTCTTTAGATGCAATACTGATCGATTTCCAATATGCTGTATGGGGCTCACCTGCCATCGATTTGTTTTACTTCTTGAACTCATCATTGCAAATAGATCTGCATTTCAATCGACAGGATGAGTTAATACAGTATTATTTTAAGCACTTCTCGGAGACACTTGGCAAGCTGCATTATCAAGCGCGTATACCCAGTCTAAGAAGCTTTCACATACAATTAGAGGAGAAGGCTTTCTATGGTGGGTAGCTTGACATAATAAACTGATAAATTATTTTCTAATTTTGCTACTGCATTTCTTAGCTTTTCATACCAGCTGCATTGTGATTTCGGTGCAACGTAACGTCGAGAACGATGATGCCGATTATAATGCCTTAATGCAAACTAATGAACGCGCAATTAACTTCAAGAACACTTGCTATAAGAATCCCGCCACGCAATTTATTTTGAAACAACTGTTGCCCATGTATGAGCATAAGGGTTTATTGGACTGGGATCAGTGAAGCATGAGGGAGTTGCTGTACTAGCAGCCTGACATGTGTAGTTTTGTTAATTTCAAATGAGGATTGTACATATATATATATTATTCTACTTACAATTTCGTTCCTATATCATCTAATCATTTGAGCTATTTACGAGTATTATATCATAGGTATTAAAAAATGCGCAGTTGTAATAATAAATAATGTAATAAAAAGTTTTATGGACTTAAAGGTCGTTAAAACTTTTATCTAACTATATTTTTCAAGTAGTGATTAGAAATACCAAATTAAAAATGCATTATAACAGAACAAATCTTTTTAATACATTTATTAAATTTGTATTATATTTTCATCCTTTAGCATAAGGATTTCGATGAAGTGATTTTTATGTTTTAACATAAAAATAAAATGTTACGAGTAAACAACCAAAAGGAAAATAAAGAAACTTTTGATCTTGTTCACTTATATTTGAAACATATAGAATACTTTGAAATTACTATAATACGTAATTATAATAAATCTTTAGGTGTCAAGAAAACCGTTAAGTTCGAATTCTTTAACGGTACGCTGCAAAAATGCACGATACTTTGGATTCTCAACATTTGCGCGTCTTATGCGATCGCCATCATCGGTGCGTGAGGTCAGATTCTCAAGATTTTCAAAACCACCCGGCTCCATAAAGATGATGGGCGTTAGGCAGGTTGCAGCAATGACTCCTGTTGTGTCAAATTTTTGAACTTTAGTGTAAGACTTTCCTAAAACGTCAATGACTTACCCTGCAGACTGTTTGTTATCAAGTCGATGTGCAATTCTTTTAACGTTGGAATATGTTCTTCATATTTTAATTTTTCTAATGTCTGCTTAAGTATGCGATGATATTCGCGTATGATAAACTTCAAATGCACTTTGCGTACATTTTCGTTAAGTGAACCGTATAGAAAATAGTTCAAATCCACGGACGGTGAGCCATAATAGGCCAATTGGTAGTCCAACTGCAAAAATATTTTATTTACAAAACCGAAACTCTTTTTATATCGCTAAACCTACCGTTACAACATCATCTGGTTCCTTGGTCTCGTTGTTTATGTGAAACATAAGATTCTCAATCCATAGATCAGCCAGATTAAAAACCCTAAAGCCCTCCTCCTGTGCTTCATACATCTTAACCGCGCTCTGCAGCACATTCTCCGACAATTTAAACATTTTCTCAGTGATCTCCTCAAAGCCTTTCCAATGTGCAATCTCCTCAGCCACACAACGTATATTCACGGGGAAAAAACCGAGAAAATCCTTACGTTCAGGATTACGTGAAATCGCTGCCTCATTAAAGAATTCCATAATCTGTGGATTCTCTGCAGCAATGACGGCACTGCAGGCATGCAGCTTAGCTATTTTCTCTATCGTCAGCAGCACATAATCCAGATTAAGCAGGCGACACTTCTCAAAATTCTCAAACCCTGTCAATTGTAGATCTTCGAGTATTATGAATGGTTCAGGTGTTTCGGTAGCATAGTAACAGGCGGGTGCAATTTTCGTAGTATCGCCAAGCGAGGCTAAAAGTGACTCCACGCGTGGTAGAATTTCCTTATAGGCAAGTATTTCGCGTTTAAAGAGTTTGCTTTTGTGTGCAATGACGCCAGTGTAACCCTTAGGATGGTCCTGGCACAATTAAATGGAACGAGTGTAAAATATTGGGAAAAATAAAACATAATTTATCGCTTAGCTTACCTTTATTATAACTGAGAACTTGCCGGCCACATCTTGTCGCACCAAATTGAATGTGGCACGATGCATGACACTGGCAAAGCCTGTCGCACCCTGTTCACCACGCGTGTCGGCGGCGGCTTTGACGATTACATCGCGCACAATCAGCGTATTGTCCTTAAAGTATTCCTTGAGCACATCCTGCAGGAAATCAGCTGTTATCCAATCGGGTGCCTGGTAATTCTTAGCGCCGGTGCCCATCTTCTTCTGTTCTATTTACAAAATTTTGATTTGCTTAAACAAACTCTTTTTTCTGCTCCCAGCCTACTTATCGCACAGGTCAGCTGACTGCACGCGATTAGCAACGAATAAGCAGCAACAGGGCCTTGCCTTGTTGCGTGTTTAGAGAAAAATGAAATGAAAAGTTTTTTTTCAAACTCTGAATGTGCTCCATTGTGCCTCGCTGCTCACGTGGGGCTAATCAGCTCTCAGCTTTTGTTCTCTGTGTTCTCTGTTTTTAGCTTTTGCTTTTCATTTTATTATATAAACATAAACTACTTCGAAAAGCTGCCGTTCAGCTGTTTTGATAAGAAAGCTTTATGTGAGCGATATAACTTGGTTTTGAATTGTAAAAATCGTTACAGCGGCGCATTTTAGATTCAACAACTGTTTTCGTTTTCTATTTTAAAAATAATCAAATTAAATGATTCAAACTAAACGTAAAACGTTACTGTCATAAACATTTGCTTTAGTTCAAAGGCAAATATTTTGAAAATGATTTTTGAAAGTAAGTCAGAGCAAAGTCAAGTACATTTCAAAACTTTGTTAGTAAAAATGAAAAGAGAAGGGCAGTTGTTTATTCAATTGCTTAAAAGAAAAATAAATAATAGCATAAAACTATGCATAATCATGTAAAGCATGTAGCTAAAAATTGTATTTTGAATTACAGTACTTTTCGCTTATAACGAACTTCAAGGGACCGGGCAAAATGGTTCGTTATAAACGAAGTCTCGAACGAAAAAATAATCGTTTTTAAAAAAATCAGGTATTTTAGATTGTTTAGTACCAATATTGGCTTCCTTTATGTACACTTCCACTGGAGCCAAGTGGTCAAGAATTTGTTGACGAGTGTCGCGTGACTGAAGAAAAGTTCTTACATTCAGGGCAGATGTGACTGGGATAGGTTCTTCGTTGCCTTCGCAAAAATATAATTTATAGCCACTGTTCGGTTCATTATAACCGAAAAATAAACAAGTTTATCATGCAAAATGGTTCGTCTTAAACGAAAGTTTGTTATAACCGGATTCATTATAAGCGCAAAAATTTGCATGGCTTATTAGAAAAAAAAGCTGTTACTTTTGATAACGTTTCGTTATACCCAGGTTCCTTATGAGCGAAAAGTACTGTATATGCGTAGACGGGGGATGTTCAGAAGATGTAAGCTGAGGTATTTTTATTAATAATATCTTAATGCTTAATTCTAAAGAGATCCTTATTTACATTTTTTATTTACTTTATTTGCAATCAGTTCAGTTAGAAATTTAATCAATTTTTCTTAATAATAAATATATTTCGATTGAATTTTTATATTAACATCAAATTGTTACAAAAGTTGCTGAAGAATAGAACTGACATTGACATTGACAGAAATTATTTTCTGCGGTATGGCAGATCCAATGGGGTTATTTTGATGATGCTTCTGCCTTACAAGATAGTTAGTACTATAGTGGGAGACATCGTCAACTACTGTTGTTATCTGTAGATCTTTGTGGATATTGATGTTTCGTATGTACCACGAGGCGCAGGTTATTTTTCTTAGGATAATATTTTAGTATCGCTGGAGAATTTCGATGTTGGATTCGGCAGCCGCTCCCTTTATTTACATGAATGCGAATTTTATGACTTCCGTTTAGAAAACTTAAGAATATTCGTAGAAAAAAAGGTAAACTTAAATTAAAAGTTGTTTGAAGGAAAACAGTAACCACCTAAGCAAAATATTTATATATTAATTGTTTTTGTTGACGCAACTGCCTCACAGAGCTAAGTCATAGCTCACGTATATGTATTTATTTAATATACCACAATTTTGTCGTTTTTTGATAAACCAAATGAGTTGTGTTTTCTGCGGAAATAATGTTTACGCGTTAAAGTCATGTTTAAAAATATGACTGCAACGGCTTACTGAGTCAGTCTTTTGATTGCAAATTTTCTTCTTACTTTTTGTAAAACATATGATGAATCATAAGAGTTTTGCAGCAGTGGAGTACACAAAGGAACATTAAAATTTATAAATGGAAATAACATCTGTCCCTTGCACTCACCACTGATGACGTTGTTTTAGAATGTGTTTTTGTGCTGATATAGCTGACATATGATGAGTTTGCGGTTTAAGCTGCTTTTGTTGAAGCAATTAGTTTTTTTAAGGGAGAATGCATTATTTGAGTTTTGGCTTGACAAAATTAACCCTTTGTTGCTATTAGCTTTGCTTAGAATTGAACACAAACAGCTGTTCTAAAAGCTTTCTGAAAGTGCAGACCAGATGTGCCAGAGCAGTGCGCGAAAGCTCTGCGGTGTGTGTAAATTTAAACTTAACGTTGTTGAATAACTTGTGCAAACACGGCAAGCATAAACCTGATAAGCAGATCAGGTCAGTGAGACATGGTTTGATATGACAGATTAGTGTTGACAGCACTGATATCTAATCAAATGCAGTAAAACAGATAAACAAAGTACGTTCTTGAAGATTTCGTTATTTTCCATGAACTAAATCACAACCCAAAACTATGCATAAATGCTTAAGTGTTTGCCTTAAAATTTATTTAAAATCCAGCACACCACGTCTATATAGAAACGGGAATATATCCAAGACCGCGCGCACATAGAGTGGATTCGTAAAAGCTTTCATGCGAAATCGTTCGCCCTCCTCGCCGGACTGAGTTAATTTCAGAAAACTGGCCTCTTTATCGGCGGGCAGAAGTATCAGCACCAGATGTGTAAACGTTGTAAAGTAACCTGCGCATGAAGTATTGCATATGAGCTCAAATATCTCTAAGAAAAAGTGCGGCACATACCCCAAAAACCATGCCTCAGCATGCTGATGTGCAGCTCCTTGAGCAAGGGCAGCGGCTTAGCATATCCCAGCAGCTTGAGGCATTTGATTAGATATGTGTGATATATGCGCACAAAGTAATCGAAATGTTTAATGCGCAGATTACTTTCCGTTGAGCAGATGAGCAACTCCCACAGATCCTGTGCGGGACTGCCCCATTTGCACATTTGAAAGTCCACAAAGCGTAACTGATTGACCTCGCCCTGACTGGTGTAGTTCAACATGATGTTGTTCGACCAGAAATCGCCATGATTGAGCACTTTGAACTCCTGCGCATTTACATTGCTGCAATACGCGGCCGAATTCACAAATTGCTCCGCTGTGGGCTACAAAGTAAGTAAATACTTTGAGAAATTTTGCTACACAGTACAAAGCAGCCAAAAAATTACTTACAATGCATTCGATGTACTTCTCATGATCCAATAGACCCCAAGTGGCCATTGCAGTCTTAAAGCTCTGCACACGCAACTGATATGACTTCGATTTGTGATAGTTGGCGGGTAGATAAGTCTGCTGAAACTCAGCGGGATAGGCGCCATGACGTTGCTGCCAGATAACGCTGACCGCATGAAATTCGGCCAATTTCTGCAGCACGCATTTCATATGCGGCATATCAAAACCTTTAAGGCGATTTATATTCTTGTATTTCTTCGAATTTAGATCCTCCAAAACGAGACTAATGCGGCCATGTTTATTTTCGAGCCAAAAGCATTTGGGCGCCAGTTTTACCTTTTTATCAAATGTCTCATAGATCTCCTCCAGCCGTGGTATGATGCTCTCGTACATCATCTTCTCCTTCGGAAAGAAGTTCAACTGATTGATCAGTGTGCCACCCTTATCGTCTTCCAGCATTGTCTTCATAATATATGATTTCTGCTGCGTAAAGCCATCTATCAGAAGAAAAAACAATATATATATATATATATAATTATATAAGCACGATATGTATAATATATATATAATACGTGTCGGCTTAAGCACTTAACTATGGAGGCTTACCTTTCATTCGTATGTCGATAGTAACGCGCATGAGTATCGACGTGTAGTTCTCGCCCGGCGCCGTTGCAGGTATTATGCGAAAGTTGAGTATACGTTGAAAGTCCGGCAGCTCCTTCTTGATGACCTTCTCAAAGTAATGCGCATCGATCCATTTGGGCACGATCACGGCCGTGTTTGTTGTTTCGCTGAACTTTGTGCTGTTATCGGGCATTTTTGATTTATGAATGGTGCCGTTTGTTTTTGTTTTGGTATGCGTTTAGCGATTTTGGGATTTTTTCAATTTCTTCAAGTTTCTTTCTAAATGCAATTTGCTATTCACTTGTGCACTCTCCGGCAATTCGCACGCAACTGCTTCTTTTCTTATCTCGGTACATTTTTCGAGCTTGCGGGTTAATGAGCGCTAAAATGTTTCGCTCGCCGACGAAAATAAGTTAAATAACCAGGGCTGCGCTGATGGTAAACGGTTTTAAAGCGATTTTTGACAAATTTCTGTTATTTGGGTGTAGGCAATGTGGGTTACGTGCTCGAGAAAAAAAGTGATGCATGATATAACTTTATTGAAGGCTTGGGTTAGCTTAACCTTAATAATTTGACCTTAATGCAAGGAGTGGCTGTTGTTTTACGATTATTTATCTTTTTTGGAACTGCTACTGTTATTAAAAAAAATGTTTGCTTATTTGTAGACTGTGATGCATAAAGCTTTAACTTATTTACCATATTGTAATGTACGAATTCAAATAATTTTTGTTAATCTAATGATTTTTAAGATATAAGAAAATCAAAGAAAAAACTCAACTTATGTGTTTTTATTATTTTAATGCGTTAAAAAGAAATGCCAAACGTGCAATTCAGTTTTCATAATTTTTATTGGACTGTCTTCGAAATATTATAATTCTCAAAACATTTATAGCTAAACTATTAAATGTTTTTATTCGCTGTGACAAATTTTAAATTGTTTGTGGTTTTTATTTTCGTTGTTATTTACGGTATGAAGAATTAGGGTTGTTCATTAAGTTTTTTGTGTATCCTCAAGCTATTTAAATTGCCAGTTTTTTTTTAGAAAAAAAAAAAAATAATAAAAAAATTAAGTTATAAAGAAACAGCAAAGAGCATAGCTTATTCTTATTTAGTGTTAGCGCATGACTTCTACAGATTCCCAAAAGTCACAGTGGCTACATTCGATAATATTCAAAATAAAATGTTTATTTTTTTAATGTTCTTATTGAGGTATTAAGTTTCTAGAGAGGAATTTTCCAACGTTTTGTAACATCTTATTTCTAACGATATATCGATACACATCTCTTGAGCAAAGCGTTTCATTGAAAAGCTCTCCATATGCAATTCCTAGGCAATTTAACGCAATTTAATTTACGCTCATGCTCATACATATGTTAATTTCGCAAGTACGTTTCTGGCGAAAACCAGTTTCGATGATCAACCAATTCGATATCCATAACACAACATGAAAAACGTTTCGTTTTACTGAAACTTATTTAGAGAGCATATATTATATATATGTATATATATTCAGCATAACACATAGGGCTACATACAAACATACATAGGCATCTTAAATTAACACAACATAATGATTCATCTTTTAAGACTAAGTACTTCATCATCGGGTTGATTGACTCATTGCACATTTTTGAATTCACTTGAATTTCGATAAATATAGAATAGATAGTATTTACAACAGCAAAATGCAATTATAGAATTTCAATTTATAAATGGGTCTTCTGTAAGTAATGTTTTGTATAAACATGTAAAGGCGTAAATTGGAGTTATTTCTTATCAGTATATTCACAACAAAAAAGTACAATTTAGTAACTTACAAAATTACAGAGACATTTAATTTTTAGTCGAGATACTCTGTACTTATTTGAAATACTGTGTAATATGCGCAAGATTGTCACTTAAATTTTGGCTGATTTGTTAACTTAATAAGTATAGTTTATATATTCATACATGTACTTTGGATTCCTTAACGCGGCTTTCTGACTTGACCCGCGAAAAGCAACAGTTTTGTTTTCTTGTCCACAATCGCATAAAGGAACGGTTTGTTCAAGATGAATTTCGGTGGCAAATTCTTGTTGATTATGACACCTGCCGTCGCTGCAGCCGCAGTTGTGCCCTCCTCATCCACAATGATTTTCGTCGAGTGTACGACCAAACTAACAAATAATCCTTGCGCCATTTTAGAGAGGTCAGCATTTTTCGAGTCGAACAACTCGGTAATACCCATATCAATTAACAATGAATTCAACGTTAAGTCCGTATCGGTAACGAATTTAGGTAAAGACACTTCAACAGGATCATCTTTCATTGTAAGGCGGCTCTGTTCCAACCTCTTTAAAATGGGTGACAGCCCAATTTTAGCCAAATTTCCAACCATATTATGAAGTGTTGTTTGTCGATTTGGCAGCATGATTATCATTGATAAGCGATCTTCAGCGCCATATGGCAACTCCAGCACATGGCCTTCCAAGCCGTTGACATTTGTAGCATATGGAAAAGTGTTTTCCTGCGTCATCATCTGCACTTGAGCCACTACATCGCCAGCCTCATTGTAAAATGGCTGGGATTGCGTAAGCTTCGCATCAAAGGGATGCTTCCACTGTCCCTTGAAGAATAGCGTTGACAACATGAACATTCTTGCATCAAACAAGTCTTGTGGCTTAACCGTGTGCTGAATCAGACCTTGTGTGGCTTTTGAAGTTTCATCGTTAATGTAATGCACCGTATTTCGATCTTTAAAGTTAACTGAATACAGACGCGCATTATAATTATTAAGTATGCTGCTGTAAATGTTTGAAACTTGCAGAGCAGAGTCTGTGAATATCGCCTGCAGACGTCCGATCTCAATAGATGATGTGTTTACGTTTAAATTTGAAAACCAGTCTCGGTAAATAGTTCGCAAAGTACTATCTTCTACGTTGATGCGAAGTGTTTGACGAACCTGATCGTGAGTGCGTCCCGCTGAGCCCTCCAACAGCAGCACCATGAGCGACCAAATCGAAAAAGGCGAGATCATGATATCCCGATTGCTTTCCTGCGCAGCGTCTGAAATACGATGCAACAGATCCAAGCCGAACTGTTCCACTCCAAGCGCCACATTTTCCATAGCTAAACGCCAATTGTCATTGCCTGTCTGCCTCTTGCCAATGCCATGTGGCGCAGCCGACAGTTCAGGCGGTAAATCATCTGATCGCCAGCGTTGCCCTTGAACACTGAGCACAGCAAATGATAAACACTGTAATAGGTAACAGGCTTTATTTAAAATCATTTTAAACTATTTTTTATTTCAAAACGGAAATCTCGCAATGAGAAAATTCCACTTTTGCAATCAATTTATATATTATATATATATATATATATATATATGAGTACAATATGCTCCAACTATTTGTAGGCGGAGCAAATATAGAAATAAACCCGTCGCAGATTGCTACGCGATTCGAACTGATCTGAGACTTGTAAACATTTATTATTTATAGTGAAGTGTGTGTTAATAATCAGCGGCAGTCATTAGAGTTGTGTTGTGTTGTGCTGTGCTGATAAGAAAAGTGAAGACGAGTAGCAGAGAGGAGCAACGCAGAGCAGTCATAACAAACTCGTGCTCACGCATATTCCTGCTATTATTTTGAAGTTTATAAATAACAACTAAATGCAGATTCACGGTCATAGCTAATTGCAAGCAACGCAGCAAAATAACTTGGCTTACATTCTTTAAATAATATAGAACATGTCTTAAAAAAATTAGCATAAATAATATTCTAAAATAACCCAAACACCATAGTCGGTCGGTTAGTCGGTTTTTTTTCAGCGTCTTTAAGGCTGGTCCAAATAATAAAACCTCTGAGAACGTTTTTTGATACTAGTGACGTCGCAACCTACTGAGCGATGTATCTTTCTCTGAGAGAATGGCTATGCAATTAAAGCTGTTAAACGTCTGACTTCATTTAAATTCCCTTCGCTCAATATATTTTTAAAGTGTTTTGCAACCTATTAAGAAATTAAAAGTATATGAAATAATTAATATGTGAGAAAATAATTTTATTTTTTTATTGTTTATAAAAAAAAAATCTTGCATATAAATGGAAAAGTATTATTGGTAAAACACACAACAAATATGTCGGAGGGAGAAACTAAAACGACAGCAATCAGTGCAACAGCAACGGATCGCACGCCAAGGAGGCTCATTCGATTTCATTATCAGTTGGTGGGGTACATAAGACATTACAAATAAGCTATTTTCATCAAAATTACTTTTGTAAAATATTTTTTTATATTCTGTATGCTCCGTGCTGCCGTCGAATCCGCATTTTCCTATATGCAATCCTGCAATAATATGCGTGAAACCGTGTGATCGAGGAAGCTCGACTTCAGCATGTGAATTCCACACAAAATTTTGGCCTTGATAACTGTTTTTCTTCGCTTCATAAACCATTTCGGCACGGCTCGGACGTTGCGTCCTTTTTGAAGACTCAACATAACCTTTTTTTGGGCGTCCACGTTTTGAATTAAAGATTGTTGGTTGAAATCCACATTTGAAGCAAATGGTATCGAGCCAATCAGAATAGTTTTTCAAAACCGCTGATCTTTGCGCTCTCAGTTTTTCCAAAATAATGCAAATATTCCATCCGCATCTGGCTGATAATCCGTATCCAGCACATTCTGAACTTTTTGGGAATGTATGCCGCCTCTTTTACACCAAATCTCAAAAGCAGAAAGTTCGCATTGGTAGATTGAAATAGTCTAGAGAAATAATAGATTAAGAAATCATAAAAGCCAAAAAAGAAACAAAACAGAATTAACAACATGAACCAACAAACACGACAAACTCAGAAAAACATCAACAAAGCAATGAAACAACAGAGACAAACAAATAAAAACAATAAAAAAGCATAGAACATACCAAAGATTTATGATTACTTAATGGAATACTACATGAACCCTGCCGGTCTCAGTAGCTAAACTGAACACTTTTATAAACTTTAAATATTAATAAATGACATAAAAAAAAATAATTGAGGAGCGATGAGGAGAAGACCCTATAACTCAATACTTGAAGACGAAACAAAACAAACACAAAAACTTATGTGAAACAATAATTAAACAGAATACAAGACAAATTATCTATAAGGTTAATTTTAGATATAAAGTCAATATCTTTAAGTACAATATTCATTTTATTCAATTTGAATTCAGGCAACTTTTAATAATATTTTAGTTACACAAAACAAACATGCTGCAGCGAGCTGCCAACTCTGTACAAAACAAATGAACAGGACGTCACAATTCCCCTGTAATTTTTGGAAAGTACCGTTAGAATCAAAGCGAAACAAATATATCATTGTGAAGTTTGGACAAATAACTGTTTATAAATGCAGTTATGGTTGGAAAATTTTGACATTCATTCAAATTTAATTTTTAGTCGAGATTCTCTGCATGCGTACTTATTTGAGATACTGTGTAATATGCACTAGACTATACTGTAGATGATTCCCTAACGCGGCTTTCTAACT
The DNA here is from genome assembly GCA_037044495.1 of Stegana nigrithorax. Classification (NCBI taxonomy): domain Eukaryota; kingdom Metazoa; phylum Arthropoda; class Insecta; order Diptera; family Drosophilidae; genus Stegana; species Stegana nigrithorax. Next base: position 284,577 of record JBAMBQ010002682.1, read on the forward strand.
TGGCCCGCGAAAAGCAAAAGTTTGGTATTCTTATCAATAATCGCATAAAGGAACGGTTTGTTCAAGATGAATTGCGGTGGCAAACTCTTGTTGATTAGGACACCTGCCGTCGCTGCAGCCGCAGTTGTGCCCTCCTCATCCACAATGATTTTCGTCGAGTGTACGACCAAACTAACAAATAATCCTTGCGCCATTTTAGAGAGGTCAGCCTTTTTCGAGTCGAACAACTCGGTAATACCCATATCAATTAACATTGAATTCAACGTTATGTCCGTGTCGGTAACGAATTTAGGTAAAGACACTTCAACAGGATCATTTGACATTGTAAGGCGACTTTCTTCCAACCTATTTAAAATAGGTGACAGCCCAATTTTGACCAAATTTCCAACCATATTATGAAGTGTTGTTTGTCGATTTGGCAGCATTATTATCATTGAGAAGCGATCGTCAGCGCCATATGGCAACTCCAGCACATGGCCTTCCAAGCCGTTGACATTTGTAGCATATGGAAAAGTGTTTTCCTGCGTCATCATCTGCACTTGAGCCACTACATCGCCAGCCTCATTGTAAAATGGCTGGGATTGCGTAAGCTTCGCATCAAAGGGATGCTTCCACCGTCCCTTGAAGAATAGCGTTGACAGCATGAACATTCTTGCATCAAACAAGTCTTGTGGCTTAACCGTGTGCTGAATCAGACCTTGTGTGGCTTTTGAAGTCTCATCGTTAATGTAATGCACCGTATTTCGATCTTTAAAGTTAACTGAATACAGACGCGCATTATAATTATTAAGTATGCTGCTGTAAATGTTTGAAACTTGCAGAGCAGAGTCTGTGAATATCGCCTGCAGACGTCCGATCTCAATAGATGATGTGTTGACGTTTAAATTTGAAAACCAGTCTCGGTAAATAGTTCGCAAAGTACTATCGTCAACGTTGATGCGAAGTGTTTGACGAACCTGATCGTGAGTGCGTCCCGCTGAGCCCTCCAACAGCAGCACCATGAGCGACCAAATCGAAAAAGGCGAGATCATGATATCCCGATTGCTTTTCTGCGCAGCGTCTGAAATACGATACAACAGATCCAAGCCGAACTGTTCCACTCCAAGCGCCACATCTTCCATAGCTAAACGCCAATTGTCATTGCCTGCCTGCCTCTTGCCAATGCCATGTGGCGCAGCCGACAGTTCAGGCGGTAAATCATCTGATCGCCAGCGTTGCCCTTGAACACTGAGCACAGCAAATATTAAACACTTGAATAGGCAACCGGCTTTATACAAAATCATTTTTTAACTATTTTTTATTCCAATACGGAAATCTTGCAATGAGAGAATTCCACTTTTGCAAAATATATATATATTTATATTGTACAATATACTCCAACTATTTGTAGGCGGAGCTAATATAAAAATAAACCCGTCGCAGATTGCTACCCGATTCGAACTGATCTGAGACTTGTAAACATTTATTATTTATAAGCCGCATTTGACAAAAGAGCGACGTTGAGAGCAGATTGACTGATCTGCAACTTGTCTTTGGTGTGCAGAACAAGACACAAGAATGTTCTTATATTCGTCGTATGAACTACATTAATTTAAAATCTTCATTCTCAGCACGTGTAGGGTGCAAAGCCGCTTTTTATTCTTTTTTTATTTTGTTTCCTACAACATTATTGCTAATACGTCATACAAAGCTTTTTTGGGTTAAACTTGGGAAAGCTTTGATCTTTTTTTTATCAGCTTTGGTGCCGCTTTGTTTTTCATGCATTTGTTGCTTGTTTAGTTTGTTATATTTGTAAAAATGAAAGCTGCCGGGTAAAGGGGTTTGCAGACATTATAAAACTTAATTTGATAACAATTTTGCATATTATAAACAGAATTATCTTTTATTATTATTATCTATGAACGTAACTAGCTTAGGTTGCACATTACAAATTTATGAACAGCAGAATATTTGCAACATAAAAGCTCAAGTAATTGTGAAATACTATTGAAAGTCCTTGAAATTGAATATGCCGCGATGGCAGTAGAATGGATAGAGTTCCTTCATTATTTTCGCAAAATTTGGATTCGAAAAGATGCGCAGACGCAGTTTGTCGCCAGCCTCACCCTCATCCATTAAGGAATGCAGATTGCTGTCCTTATCAGAAGGGAATTGTATTACAGCCAAATGATTGAATACGGCAAAAAACGCTGCATGGAAGTTTTAATTAATAAGATTGTAATCCTTTTTAAACTTAGTTCAAATAACTTACCATAGTAAGTGTTTTTCTGTTTGTACATGGCCATTTGCAGTTCACGTAGTTTTGGCAATGGCTTGGAATACTTCAAGAGTTTCAAACATTCGATCAAATGTTCATGATAAATTTCAACAAAATGATCGAATTCCTTTAAGCGTATATCATTCGCTGCCGACAGTGTTAGAAAGAATAATAGATCCAATGCTGGACTGCCCCATTTGCACAATTGAAAGTCAACCAATAATAATTGATCGATTTCGCCATTAGGCAAATAGTTGCCCATGACATTACTTGACCAGAAATCACCGTGATTGAGCACATTGAATTCATTTGGATCGGAATCGAGCGCATCATCGTTCATATATATAAACTGTTCAAAAGTTGGCTGCACAAAATCACAACAAAACAAAAAATTTTAGGAAAATAATAAACAGTACTAATAAATAAACTTACGAAGTCCTGAATATATTTGTCAGCATCTTCCATGCCCCACAATGCCATGGACTTGCGGAAAGCTACCCGTTTTGTATTAAAAGTCACAGCATGCAACTCAGCTGCCTTATGCGTCACGAATCCTTCGTCGTATTCTACCGGTAGTGATCCATTTTCTGTGACATAGACCGCACTGGCTGCATGAAATTCAGCCAATTTCTGCAAGACGCGACGCATATGCGGCATATCAAATCCTTTGATGCGATCCACATTCGAATACTTTTTAATGCTGAGATCTTCGAAAATAAAGTATATGTTGCCATCGCACTCCTCAGTGTGCAAACACTTGGGTGCCAATTGAATATCCTTGCCTGCCGCCTTGTAGAGCGTTTCGAATGCAGGTAAATAGGTTTTGTACATATTCAACTCTTTGGGAAATAGTCCAAATTCGTTAATCTCCTTGCCGCCCTTCTCTATGGCTAACATTGTCTTGAAGATGTATTGTTTGTGTTTGGTTTGTCCATCTTTCAACTGCAAGTCGATGTGAATGCGCAGCATAATAGATGTGAAGTTTTCTCCGGGCGGTATGGCTGCCACAGCTTTGAATTTTAGTATTTTTTCATAATCGGGTTCATCTTTTTCGAGCACAATCTTAAAGTAATCCTCATTGACCCATTTTGGTATTTCCAAATGTTCATTTGGATTTTCTATAATGTCATCTGTAACTGTCATCTCGAGAACCTTTGGTTTTTTTAACCCAATTGCCGAACTTTACACAAAGCGTTCTGCTACGCAACTAATGCGTGTAGGTGCTGTGAATGCTCAATAAAGCTTCTGCTGAAAGCTCTTTTTCACTTGTTGCTAGTTTGCTCTAAATTTTATTTGAAAGTTTACTAATTTATATTTGAAAAAAGCGTGTACATCAAAACAATAAAAAAAAAATCTGCAACAAGCCTCAAAGTGAGATTAATTATATAGTATTTTTAGTGTATTAGTTAATCTGTTTGTCAATAGATAAACTGTTTTCATTAAAATAAAAATTCTAGACATTAAATAAACACTATCATCACACACATACGTATAAATAAAATACTTTAATAATTGTTTTTAATTTTGATTAGCATGACTTTGCCTCTTTTTCTGAACTGATTGAGGTACTGTTTTTTTTAAATTAATCTACAAATTTTAGTGCCAACTGCTTACGTATTTAAATACAATATTATTATTGCGTGTGCAGCGCGCACGTCGTTTACATACCGGTATCGATAGCAATAAGATTAGTAGAAGATTGATTAATCAGCTTAGAATTTAGACTACATTTTGGTAACAAGTTCTGATTTTGTGTTAATGACGAAGTAAAGCTACTCAAATGAATTTTTGATTATCATTTGGATATATAAGATAGCCTTTTACGGAGTCAGCAAAATGTATAAAACTTTGCAAATTATATAATAATTTCACAAATTCACATGACTGCATCGATCTAGTCGAAAATTCTATTCCTACTACTATTTTTAGTAATTTTTATTTTTTTAATTTATTGTATAAATATTTTACTCTAAATATTTAATATAATTTTGTAATTGGAATGCTTATACTACGACCTAAATTTGCTATTGTATTTCCTGTTGACTTTAGTTGCTAGAGAACCTCAATAAAACCTATATCTTGTAGAAAGACTCGGATAGTTAGGGCACTATATGCTGTGGAAACCTCGACCGAATCTTGATGTCTAAAATAAAATAATATATCTATATGGTAAAATTCATATCAACCAAAATTTCCTTTGTCCAGAAATATAGGAATCTTTTATTCAAACACTATTTTAACTAAAGTATGAACTTATCACTTAGTTGAAACTTTGTATAAGATAAGATTTCCTCGTTTGGCTATCTTTTAGCAATAAAGCATGTGCTATTATTTGTTTAACGTTTTAAATATACTATAAAAATAATAATAAAATATTCATACGTGTTTACAAACTTTTTGTTACTAGTCATTGTGTCATATTATTTTCAATTTTAAGAAATTAGACTATCGTGTTAGAAAACTCAATTTTTTTTTATTTGGTGCGCGACTTTCACATTTGATGAAGGAAGTGTACCTTTTTTTATATAATAAATATTTTTTATATTAATAAATATTAGTAAGGGAAATATGTTTTTGAAGAATTTTTTTGGAAAGCTGTAATGGTCCACCCGGTTTGTTGTAAAACCTGGTTCCCGGGTCTCTCTCCTCTATACTACTCTTGGGGAAGGCTTCACTTAAGTGGCAACAGAATTAATTATAAAACAAGCTAACCTTTTATAAATAAGCTTAATAACTGATTAAATCATTATAAAAAAAGAAACTATGGTAAACGTTAAGCTATTGTTCATTAAAACTCTCAACCTCAACTTAAACAATACGCCTCAGTTGAAGGTATTTTTGCGCCAGCTCACTCAAGTTCTAAACCTGCTTCTCACCGTTGTGGCGCGTAAAAAAGTACTTTAGCCCAAATCTTAAAGTTTACTCTGTGCCTTAGTATAAAATCATATATTTAATAAATCTTAATAAAATTGTGTTTATTTTTTTTTTTATTAAAAACTTGTTTCAGTCGAAAGTTTACACTTTGCAACTTTGATAGCAACGTGCGTGCTTAAATGAATAAATTAAACTTATAAAAAAAAAAACGAAAATAAACAGAAACCTGTTTAAACGCTGCAGTGTCATCTCTTTTTTCTGTTTGGTTTCCGGTAGTCATGTGCGATATGTGTGTGGGGGGGTTAGCATTAAGAAAATTAAGTATCTAAATATATTGTATTACGTTGGGGATGTCCCATGAATTAGCTTGAAAATTAACTAAAATTCTTAAGCTTTTCTATATATGTACCTATGTAGTTGGTGAGCCAGACAATATTCAAAGCATGCGGTAAATTGCACATTTCTATGCACACATGCGGGTAATGTCAGACAGTTGATTGTCGTTAATTGGCACGTTGTGCGATGAATTGGGTCGCTTTGTATGTGCTTTTGTTGAATTACTGAGTAAAAAGTTTGTGTGTGAATTATTAAAGTCAATTATTTTGCTGTGTTGTAATTGTCGCTCTGTTTTTTTTTTTATTAATAACTTTGTATATTTAGGATTAACATTCATTGCTTCCGTAATAATGTTTGGTGTTTTCCACCCTCTGTTGTTTGGAATTGTCCGTGTCGTGCTTTCGACAGACTTCAAGGTCATGTTTACATTCGCTCAGTGCAATTAAAATATTATTGTTATTAATTGTTGACTGACAAGGTTCATTATTTAGTAAATACTGCAATACATGCACTTTCACACATACACCTACATAGTTATAAATGAAGCTGCAATTGCATATTTTCCCCAAAGTGATAATTGAGTTTACGTTTCAATATCGTCCATCTCAGATGCGCTGCTAAAACAGAGAATATGTAGAATATGTTCATGTATGCTGTTTATTATTTTCTGTTATGGGTAGTTGAATTCTACTACAGAAAAAACTCCCACAGCCAGAAACCGACGGTCACGGCTTTGTTGTCCGGTTATAGGAACTTTTCGTTAAAGATAATGGTTATCGTGTAAGTTTGCGTAAAAGTTTTTAATTTGACATGTCGTCATCTTTTACGATGTTTAAATGGCCAAGATAATTAACTGAAATCTATATGTCAATCATATACTTGAATAAGATAAAAATTATTAAATCCAAAATTTGATATTGTTACCTTAATAAACAAAAAATTTTTCCTCAGTAAATATGGTTTTTCGGCCAATCCTTCCTATGGCAGCTACACGATATGGTAAACCACAATACATAATATTGAGGCAGCTATATTTAAGCTCTAAAGCGTCATTTAAGTATATTGTTTTTATTTTTTTTTGTTAAAGCAAAGAAAGTGACACGCGCTGAAGTTTAATCTAATAAAAAACTGGAAGTCAGTGTGATTATTAACAAAACTCATTTATTTCTGCCATTCAAAAACGCAGCAGGTTTATCGAAGATGCTATTTCCTGAATTTTTATGAAACTAATTTCGTATATTTACAATATTCCTAATCGCTAGCCTATCAATTATTCATAAGAGATACCCTTATACTTAAAGAAAGGCAGTAGTTGACCCATTGTGCGTGCATAGATCGGATTTGTGAAGGTCTTGTAACGAAACGCATCAGCTTCTGCATCATTTCTTAACATATTCGTCATGTTAGCATCTTTGTCGGGTGGATACAGTACGGCAATCATGACACCATAAGCAGTTAAGGGACCTATAAGAATTATGAAACAGCAATTTTAACATCCTACTTAATGTCAATAATTACTCACCCCAAAAACCATATTTGATCATCATCCAGTGTAGATCCTTTAATGTTGGTAATTTTTTACTGTACTGCAATAGTTTTAAACACTCAACCAGTCGTTCATGATAAATATATACAAAATGATCAAATTCCTTTACTCTGATATCGTATGCTGCTGAATTTGTTATCAAGTACCACAGATCTTGTGCTGGTGAGCCCCATTTGCCCACTTGCAGATCAACAAAGATGGTCTCATTGATTTCACCATCCTCCTTATAATTAAACATAATATTATTGGACCAACAGTCTCCATGATTGAGCACATTGAATTCATCTGGATCAATTTTGTTTAATCTGATAGCGTTCTCAAAATACTTAGTGGGTGAGGGGCTATTTGCAATGTACTTTTCAATATCTGGCAATCCCCATTCTCGCATTGCTTTATGCAAAGTTGGTTTACGTTGTTTACCCAAGGTCGAAAACATTTCTAAATTTTCTTCGCAATATAAACTTAACTCAAACATTGGACCAAAGCTTCCACATTGTTCGTAAGTAATCACTGAGGCTGCATGAAGTTCTGCTAGTTTTTGTAATGTACGTCTCATGTGCGCCATATCCAAGCCCTGCAAGCGATCAACATTTTGGAAGTTGCCATGTTTCAGATCCTCCATGATAAGTGTTATGTGTTCGGGTGTTTTCTCGGTTTTGAGACATTTGGGTGCCAGTTTAATATTTACGCCAGCGGATTTGTAAAGTTGTGTATATTTGGGTATATATACTTCATACATTTTCTGTTCCTTGGGAAAGAGACCAATGGTATCGACAAACGCTGCGCCCTCGCTGGCTTCCAGTTGGGTTTTCAATATGTAGGATGTTTCTTGCGTGCTGCCATCTAAATAAGAAGGTTGATATATTCATTTAGTCTTCTTTCCTCTATGATGTATATCATTGTTTTCTCTACAAAGTAAATACTTGTTACTTACCTTTCAGCTCGAGCTCTAAAATAACACGCACCATTACGGAAGTGTAATTTTCACCGGGCGCTGTGGCTGCGATTGGTGTAAATTTTTTTATACGTACGAAATCGGGAACGTGCTCTTCAAGCAATGGTAAAAAGTAATCCTCATTTACCCATTTGGGAATTTGTAGATCTTCATTTGGATTATTCACTGTTTCATTATTTGAATTGGGTGTCATTTTTGCTATGTTATGTAATACACTTATAATCTGTTTCAAATGTTTTTATTTTTATATTTATCTCAATTTATTTAAGTGATTTAACTGCGTGTGGTGGTTTAAATTGAGTTCTGGCGTATGTCGTTTAGAATCGCGTCGTTCATTGACTACCGTGCGATACAATAGCTGAGCAAATACTGAGTCACAAGTTGGACTCTCCCAAGTTTAAATACCTCTGAGAGCGAATGTATGCGAGCTACTAACAAACAAATAGAGTGTCAACAAAAGAAGATGTAAACAAAAACATATATTTACAAAATATGTTTGTTAGAATTTAGCTGAGCGTTCCTATGAATTATTGTTAAAATGTGACAGCGTTAAGCTTTGGGAGAAAGCGAAACACAACATGTTTAACATCTTAACGCACCAAGTGCGATAATTCATAGATAAGACATAATATATATGCTATGATTTTTAAGGAGAATGCATATAGCAGATACTGTCTCACAAAATGAAAGTGTGTCAGGTTCAAAAGAGAGTTTAAGTTGCACACTTTCTTATTCTATGTTCTTAAGTTATGTTACACAATAGATTTGTTAAATTAAATTTGACCCGTTTTAAGATTTTTTCAAAACTGTTTCCAAGAAGATAGATTAGAATTGAATGGTACTTCTCTAAATGCATTTACAAATAACTATAATTAATTTTGAAGAGGTTTTTTTTTTTTAAAAATATAAATAAATTTTAAATCAAACATTACATCAAGGAGCGATCATTCCAATAATATGAAAATACATTTACGAAAATTTGACTGATCTTGCCTAGAATTCAAACACATCTACATCTATTATTTTAAACTTTGTATACCGAAAAAAAAAAATTCTAAGTCAAGCTATTAAAACAGTGTTTATATTTAGCATTAGTGCGAGCAGCCCATATTTGTGCTGGAAAGGGAAAAACAATATCACATATAGCGATTTAAAATAAATTATTGCGTTAATCGTTCCCAAATTAACTTCTTTCTTTCGCTTGGTTATGAAATGAAACATTTTCAATTTTAGCTCTAATGCGTCTTCTATATTGTTTATTTTTATAACCCTTTTGTTTCTTGAGGTATCGTTATATAATTAATATAAAATGTTAAAGCAAAAGAAAAATTTTCTCTTTTCTTGCGCATTAAGCATTGATTACACTCTTTTGTTTGCGCTCAGAGATGAAATCATGATCAGTGTTCCCATGACCAAACAAAATTTTACAATCTATTCAAATTGGCAAAAGACGGATTGACAAAAATTTCGTTCAACATATCGCATTAGATTAAATTTCAATTTCATTATTATAAAAATGTAAAGGTTTCTGTAACTACTATGGCTAATGTAAAATAATGCTGATGGAAAAAATGTTTGTTACTCATAATTTGAAACATAGAAGGCGGTCTTTGGCAGGACAACGTCTGCCCGAGTTTACTAGTATTCATATAATATTTTAATTCTGGATTTTCGTGAATTTATAGAAATCGAACTTCTCTCTTATTTTATTTTAGCATAATATTTACAAAATTTTACTTAATAAAAAGGAAAATCAATTATTCTAAAGAAATTCCTTTGTACTCAAAGAATGGAAGCAGTTGACCCATAGTGCGTGCGTAGATCGGATTTACGAAGGTCTTGTAACGAAGCGCATCAGCTTCTGCATCAAGTTTCCCCATACTTGTCAAATTTAGATCTTTGTCGGCTGGAAAAAGTATAGCTACCATGACTCCATATGCAGTTAAAGGACCTGTAAGAATTTTCAATCAGCACTTTTATGATCTTGCCTAATGTCAGTAACTACTCACCCCAAAAACCATATTTAATCATCATCCAGTGCAGATCCTTTAACGTTGGTAGTTTTTTGTTGTATTGCAGCAGTTTCAAACACTCAACCAGTCGTTTATGATAGATGTACACAAAATGATCAAATTCCTTTACCCTGATATCGTATGCTGCTGAATTCGTTATCAAGTACCAGAGATCCTGTGCTGGTGAGCCCCATTTGCCCACTTGCAGATCAACAATGATGGTCTCATTGATTTTACCGTTCTCTTTATAATTAAACATAATATTATTGGACCAAAAGTCTCCATGATTGAGCACATTAAATTCATCTGGATCGATTATATTTATTCTGATAGCGTTCTCAAAATACTTAGTGGGTGAGGGCCCATTTGCAATGTACTTTTCAATATCTGGCAATCCCCATTCTCGCATTGCCTTATGAAAACTAGGTTCTCGGTGTTCACTCAGGGCCCTGAACTTTTTGCAATTTTCTACGTTGTATGGACTTAACTCAAACATTGGGCCATAGCTGCCACATTGTTCATAATTGACTGTTGAGGCGGCATGAAGTTCGGCCAGTTTTTGTAATGCATGACGCATGTGTGCCATATCCAGGCCCTGTAAGCGATCGACATTTTGGAAATTGTTCATTTTTAAGTCCTCCATGACAAAAATTATTCGTTCAGGTGTTTGCTCGATTTTGAGGCATTTGGGTGCCAGTTTAATATTGACGCCAGCGAATCTGTAGAGTTGTGTGAATTTAGGTATATACTCTTCATACATTTTCTGCTCCTTCGGAAAGAGCCCCAAATGCTCAACGAACTCTGCGCCCTCGCTTGCCTCCAGTTGAGTTTTTAATACATATGATATTTTTTGCGTGCTGCCATCTAAAAGAGAGCATTATCATAATATTTTCTCCTAGCTGGCTATATTTAATATGGCAAAGCTGTAATTTACCTTTCATCTCAATCTCAAGAAGTACACGCACCATTACAGATGCGAAATTTTCACCAGGCGCTGTGGCTGCGATCGGTGTAAATTTTTTTATATGCCCGAAATCAGGAACCTGCTCTTTAAGCAATGGTAAAAAATAATCCTCATTAATCCATTTGGGAATTTTTAGATCTTCATCTGGATTGTTCACTGCTTCATTATTGGATTCTGCTGACATTTTTTTGTTTTTATTTATAGTTTATTTAAATGCTTGAACTTCATATGATTGAGTTATATTCTGGCATGTGCCGGTTAAATTATCACCGTGTGAAACGTGTGCTGAGCAAATATTGAACAGCAAGGTGGAACGCACTTGAGTTTAAATACTACTGAGAGCGCGGGTTATGAATCGACTAATTTCTATACAAAATTTAATATAGAAACGAAATCCAAAAATTTCAAATTGTTGTGAAAATGTGAAATGCCTCAATGCGCCATGTGCGTTAAATAAACGCACACATATGCTATGTTGTGTAATGTAGTGTGTACGTACGTATAATATATAGATACCCAGACGAATCAAAAGTTGAAGAGCGTCAAGTTCAAAAGAGAGTTAATAATGTTCGAAAGAAAGTACGCTGAAACTGCTCTACGTTGGCTCAAACAGTAATGGTTCTTATTATGTGAAGGTTTTGGAGCAAATGTTCTTCCATTCATATATGATAAATGGCAACGCGTGAGTTTCTACCCGACAAAATGTATAAGCAAATATTAATATCAAACTGAAAACCAAAAATTATAAAATATTGTGAAAATGTGAAACATCACAATGCATCAAACAAGAGATGCGTTAAACAAGAGATAAGACTTATGCTTATGCTATGTTCTATATTGTTGTGTGTATGTGCATCGAAAGTTGAAGAGTATCAATTTCAAAAAAGAGTTAATTTTATTCGAACGAAGGTACCTTGAAACTGTGTTCCGTTAGCTGTATGTGTATGTTGTATTCAGTATGTGAAGGTGTTGGAGCAAATCTTCCATCATTCTTATATGATAAGAGGCAGCAATACCATATTTTTATGCATAAGTTCATACAAGTCGCCATATGAGCTCAACCTAGCTTATTTGTACATATTCACAAAAAAATACACCATAAACAAGTTTGTCAGTGAGGTTGATTTATTTAATTTGAAAGCATACTAAATTAAATTATTTTATTTTTACTTCATATTTACAACAATCAATTTATACAAAGCTTATTTTATGAATTATCCAATCGAAATTCCCTTGTACTCAAAGAAAGGCAACAGTTGACCCATTGTGCGTGAATAGATCGGATTCATGAATGTCTTGTAACGAAGTGCATCAGCTTCTGCTCCGCTTTTAAACATATTTGTCAAGTTAGAATCTTTATCAGTGGGATACAGTATGATAACCATGACACCCAACGCAGTTAATGGACCTATAAAAATTTTAATAAGAAATTTTTTCCTTTTCCTTAATATTGACTACTAATTACCCCAAAAACCATATTTAATCATCATCCAGTGCAGATCCTTTAACGTTGGCAGTTTTTTGCTGTATTGCAGCAGTTTCAAACACTCAACCAGTCGTTCATGATAGATATATACAAAATGATCAAATTCCTTTACTCTGATATCGTATGCTGCTGAATTCGTTATCAAGTACCAGAGATCCTGTGCCGGTGAGCCCCATTTGCCCACTTGCAGATCAACAAAGATGGTCTCATTGATTTCACCATTCTCCTTATAATTAAACATAATATTATTGGACCAACAGTCTCCATGATTAAGCACATTGAATTCATCTGGATCGATTTTATTTATTCTCATTGCGTTTTCAAAATACTTTGCGGGTGGTAAGGCATTTGCAATGTATTTTTCGATATCTGGCAAACCCCATTCTCGCATTGCCTTATGCATCGTTAACTGACGTTGTGCACTCAGGGCGGTGAACATTTTGCAACTTTCTTCGTTGTACATACTTAACTCAAACAAGGGACCAAAGCTTCCATATTGTTCATAAGTGATCACTGATGCGGCATGTAGTTCCGCCAGTTTTTGTAATACACGACTCATATGCGCCATGTCCAAGCCCTTCAACCGATCGACATTTTGGTAATTGCCTTGTTTTAAATCCTCTAAGACAAGTGTTATGCGTTCGGGTGTTTGCTCGACTTTGAGACATTTGGGTGCCAGTTTAATATCGATGCCAGCGAATTTGTAGAGTTGTGTGAATTTAGGTATATACTCTTCATACATTTTCTGTTCCTTTGGAAAGAGTCCCAAATTATCCACAATTGCTGCGCCCTCGCTGGCTTCCAATTGGGTTTTCAGTATGTAGGATGTTTCTTGCGTGCTGCCATCTAAATAAGAAGGTTGATATGTTAATTTTACCTTCTTTGTTCTATGAAGTATATCATTGTTTTCTCTTCAGAGTAAATACATTTTACTTACCTTTCAGCTCGAGTTCTAAAATCACACGCACCATTACGGAAGTGTAATTTTCACCGGGCGCTGTGGCTGCGATTGGTGTAAATTTTTTTATATGCACAAAATCGGAAACATGCTCTTCAAGCAAGGGCACAAAGTAATCCTCATTTACCCATTTAGGTATTTGTAGATATACATTCGGATTATTCACTGTTTCATTATTTGAATTGGGTGACATGTTTGCTATGTTATGTAAGATGCTTACAATGTTTGAATTGCTTTTTTTTTTTGTTTATATTTTTTACAATTTATTTAAGTGGTTTAAGTGCGCTTCGATCGTGTTCCGGCGTGTGCCGTTTAGTATCGCGCCGTTAAATAAATTCCGTGCGATCTAACCGTTGAGCAAATACTGAGCTGCAAGCTTGACACCCGTAAGTTTAAATACTAATGAGAGCGCGTGTTTACGGGTTTTAAACAAATTGAGTATAAAAAAATGTATATTAAAATGCTTGGAAAATGCTTTTGTTACAGACAGCAATAAGCTTTGGGAGAAAGCGGAATACAATATTTGAAGCATCTCAACCCGTTATTTATATTTCTATTCGGTTTTTATAGTTACAGAAGTTGTTACTGCCGGTCAATAAGAAAAGTTCCATATACATACCTGAACATGCATATTTTCATTAAACAAATAGAAAAGTAAAAGGTAATAAGTTAAAATAAAAGATGAGCATTTAAGAACTACTCTTAGATTTCATCAAGTAGTGCTCAAGAGGAGATTAGTCAAATTAAATTTAAGCTCTATCTTATCTAAAGTAATGTTTTGAGTTTAAGTGTAATTGAACTTTTTACAAAAACATTTTCATTGATAAGATCGAAATGCCTTAGCGCATTTTAAATGCCCTTTCGGTCTGAACTGTGCGTGTCTATTTTTTTAAAGATTGATCAAAAGAGTTCTTATGTGACTATCCAGCTCTATTTGGTAGGTTACAGATGTTCTTTCGTAAAAAAAATATTTCCTTAAAAATTTTAACAAGTTTAATCATGTTCTTTTAAAATTATAATGCTAATTCGGCGGTTACAATGCTTTCAACCAATCAATCTTTTACAATTGCAACTCAAACACATACGAACTGAATGAAGCGCATCAAATAGTCGCTGCAAAGATTAGAGTCGTTTATCTAAGCATGCGCTGCACTTGGTTTTAAGTATTAAAATTTAATTCCAAGCACACAATTGTGACTATCAAACAAATAAAAATTGAAAAAACAAAAGCATACAAAAATGATGATAAATAAAGTTCACTATTCGTCGAGTCATGTGTGATTTGCTGCTACAATCAGCTTTTTGTTTTGTACTGATAGTTGTAGTATGTAAATGATATTTTTCATAATTGAAATTCATTAAGGGAAAATCAAATTGTCTTATGTGTCTTATTTGTTCGTGTTTTTATTTTGCATACCCACTATCATTGTTTACAGCATGTAGTAAATCTCTTTTAGATAGCAAACATTGTTTCAATAATCAATTATAACGATTTGCAATCAACTGTTGCTGTCGTAAAATCGATGGCGCAAAACGAACTGATATTTTTTTTCGAGAGAACTTTTGCCAAAAAACATAGAGAACGGAGCATAGCAAAAGGGTTCGCAGGAGTACCAATTTCAGCACGTGAATGGTGAAAGACATCGTATTCTACCCAATTACATGCCTTTAATGAGCTTCAAGTAAATTCTGACGTTTGCAGCACATTAAAAAACATTTTTTTTTTTATCATGTTATTTTATTTAATTTTTTTGTATTATTTTTGCTCATTGTCGGTTCTAGTTATGGAACAGACATTAGGTTACTTGTGTAATAATGCACTATCGCAACATTAGCGAGAAAGTAACAAAAAATGATTTGCTATCAATTATTTTTATACTGGAACATTAACTTTGTTAATCATTTAAGCAATAATATACAGTTTGGCGCTTTGTTTGATGTTGTGTTTAGTTTCAGGTTTTTTTTCGAAACAAGTTGTTGTTTAACTAATTTGACTAATGGTGTTAAGTTAACGACAAATTTAGTTTATTAGCTGAACCGTTGAACAACGCGCTGTTTAAGTCTAAATAATTATTTTTCCGCTCTTAAAAATTGACACAGCTTAAGCACAAAAGCTGACCTAAAATATACAGAGCATGGGGAGTTTGACTGCGACCGCAAGTGAACTTCGAATTTAATTTCAGTTAAAAAACCAAATTCAAATTGTTCGAATTTATGTGTAACTTTAAAAACGGCATAAATATAATAAATGAAATTATCTTTTATTTATTGCCAAATTTGTAGCATACTTTGAGGCTGCAACCTAAAAGTAAAACATGAATGTGCTGCTGACATTTGCTCATTGACATGTAACCATCTTGACTTGACTATGTGATCATTTCTAATATATATTAAAAGACATTTTCCTGGCCGCATATGTTTTTATTTCCAGATGAAATGAAACATTTATATATTTTTTATAAAATTTATTAAAAAGCAGTCATAAATATTATAATAATTATTTTATAATAAATTTAACTAAATTTAAAAAAACTTAACTAAAAACGTATCTTATTACGATTCGGCCTTTTAACCAAACTCTTGCGACCTCCTAACTTTTTATGTATATTGAGCGGTAACTTTTGTTTTCGCCGATTTTGTCGAATTTCTCGCATGTAATACACTTCACGCACGAGACTGTGACCATTGTCTTCATCACGTTGCGTTGCTGAAAACTCATTGAAATAATTTCCACCAATTGTGAGTGTCTCATCGATTTTCATATAGGGACCATACAGCGTTGTCATCGGTGGCCAATAGCCGCCGCGATAGGAAGCCAATGGATTGCCAGTCATAACGAAATTCGTCCACAAATCAACCATGCGATGTGCCATTGTCTCATCCGGTGGACTAAGGCGTTTCACATGTTCCGGATATGGGAACAGATACAAAGCTTCGTCAGTTAGCGAGACGCCTGCCTTAAAGGGACTCTGCATATTGGTTTCCTCATCCATGTCGCGATAACGATTAAATTCACCAGCATAGTCAAATGAATACAAAAATGTGTTATCCGGCATGTGTTTGTTGTTCATGTTGAGTGCCAGCAGCACGGGCAGTTTGTGATTAAGTGTGCCAGCGACCTGAGGGTATTCAAAATTAGTAAGCATGAGCCTCTGGGAATGCTTTGATGCCTTAACAACTTACATCGATTAGTCTTGGTATCAGCGTGTTAAATGTACCATTTTCCATTAATTGGCGATTGAAAAAGTCGTGCGTGACAAAACTAGTCAGCAGCATAGTCTTATCCGTGCCGACAACCTGTCGTATGACATGATCTATATAATCGTAACTGTTATAATCATCATCGGGTATTTTGCCAGAGAAATCGTTTTCGACAATTTCGTTGAGTGTGCGTGAGCCGGCATTCTTGGGACTGCCACCCATAGCTGGGTAGGAAAAATTCGACTCTAACATGAGATCATAGGGATGTTTGGGCAGCACGCCACTAGGTCCGCCAATAGTAAATTGTATCCCACCAGTGTGTCCAATGCCCAAATCAGATTTTTCAAGCTATAGCAGAGTAACAGTAAAAAAATGGTAAATGAAAATTATGTAATCCAGATGTACATACCGCATGCTGCATAAACGCCTGCAGCAGTTCCATGGCCGTAATATCCATAAGGCATTCGTTGAGATCACGTACGGTTTTCATTTTGCATTCGGCTTTCTGTGCCACTTCTTGTGCATGCTTACGTGGATTGTCCTCCAAGAAAATGGGCATTATAGCCGAGCCAGAGTGATAGATCACCTGATGAAAAAGGCCACGTTGCACCTGCAGAACCATATGAAACCAATGAAATAACCTCCCGTATGAGCTTCGTAAGTTTATCACGCTTACCATAGGTGACAAGGTCAGCAAATGTGCAATCGCTGCACCTCCTACTTGCCCGGCAACTGTTACACGTGAGGCATCGCCACCGAAATACTTTATGAAATGCTTAACAAATTGCAGGGCCAGAAATATATCCAAGAAACCTGCATTGCCGGGTATTTCATCCGTTTTCGTTGACAGAAAACCAAATGGACCCAGGCGATACTGCGGTGTCACCAGCACAATATCCTTCTCTAGTAGATAACCCGGCGGTGCCTCGGAATTGCTGCCCTCGTACAGATATTCACCATGTATATAGACTAACACTGGATAATTTCCGGTTGTATTTGGTGTTGTGATTGTCATTGTCAGGCAATCTTCAATATCGAGCATTTCCTCGAGTTTTCGCAATGCTTCCATTGAGACTACGGATGGACAACCGATTTTCTCAGCTGTAGCATCCATTGTGTCGTGCCATGGTTCGATGGGACGTGGCGGCTGTAAATAGTTAACGAACCGTAGAATTATATAAGAGATTGAAATTTATAAATATATAGTACAATAAATAGATTATCAGAGAATGTAGCAAATTAAGTGAGGGATCATAAATTAAAGTAATAAAATAATAGATAATTGATTAAGAGATTAATATAAAATTACTGAACTTTGATGAATAGCAATTATTTTATTTAAATAATCCAAACGTGCATAGTGTAATTGGATTAGATTGATTGAAAAATAAATTCATAGGCTTTTAATTTTGATAATTATATTATAATTTTTACAAATTTACTGACTAATTAAAACCTTAAAAAAATGTTTTGAGTTTGGTATAAGATACGATGCAAGTCGGCACGCAGTATTTGTGAATGCTCAGCCTTTGTAATTCTAACAGAATTTAAAACTAAATATAAAGTTCAATCCATTTAACGGTGTAGATTGTAGTTTTTTGAAGCCCACGTCTTGACATATTTTAAATTTCGACTTTTTAGGTATTGTTCGATTATTGATTGTATTTTATTAATATTTGTTTTCGCAGCCATTTAAAGCATACGACTATTTCTAGAACACACGGGATTTTTTTTTTTGAGTAAAAGTTTCAAATGATCTTTCACGGTAAACTTGAAGATCAATTTATAATGCGACGAAATCAAACGTTCGCGTTTTGATTACAATCTAAAAACTGAAATGAGTCTGAAAGTTATTTTTATTGGTTATGCTACCTGTCGCTAGTTAATTATTTAAATGATGTCTTAAGGCGGCTTTGAACTTTCTTTTTCAATTGAGTGTCCACTCATAATTTGAGCGCAATCGCTTCAGGCGCCCAAAGCCTGCAGGTGAATCGATGAACATGCGATGGCCTGCTGCCTGTTGATTAGACGATTAGGTTCACAATGCGTTTTTGTCTTTCATTGTATTATGACTAATCATGCTGTGTAATAAAGTCAAACGATTTTTAATGCTGCTTAAATATTCATATATTGCAAAAATCGTTTCATTAACTCATCTATTCTCTTTCTATTTTTATGTCAAATGTGAATGCTGATCTTTGTTTTGTTATTATATTATATTTTTGTTTCTTTTATTTTTGCTACAATACAAATTGAAGAAATGCAAATTTTTCTGCAACGGCAAACTGCTTTCTTTTAATTATTCAATGATGAATGATTTTAATGAAGTAATATATGCATGTTGAATATTCGAGATTAAAGCAGTGTATTATTTTTATGCACATAATAGTCCAGTATCCTGGAAAATACAGTTTTTATTTTTTAATAACTGTTAAGCACAACACACCTTGAAACGAAATTTGCCCGTGGGCGGTTCCGCGTATCTCACATCGACAAATTGCAAAACTTCGCGATGTGTCCAGGCGGTTTCAACAACTTTTCCTTGTATGGAACCCAATTTGGGTATTTCAATGATTGTATCTTTTTCCTCATCGAAACCGCCGCGCACTGTTGTCACAATACATGTGAGCGCAAAGAACACACAAAGGATATGTTGCATATTTGCAAGGATACTACTTTGTCGCACACACACAGCAGAGAACTTAACGCAGCCTAACGTCGTAACGCGCGCGAGTTGGAAACTGAACTGAACGCCGTTGACCCGTACCCAAATGATTTTAGTTTGCTAAATTGGTATTCGCTTGATTTCACCCGTGCAATTTAAAGAATTGACCAAACTTAAGCAAGAGACCGAACTAAAACAGAGATGCCAATATAGTCATCATATTAGAAATGCAAATTATATATGATCAGCCGCGCTGCTGCACAGTCAAACTGTTTATTTTCTCAAACTGTTTAAAAGGGAAAGCATTTGAGGCAGAAGAGACAAACAAAAAAAAAATAGAAGAAGCAAATTAGCCGGTATTCTCATTAGCCGCAAGCATTGTGGCTTGGCTTAGCTTGGCTTTGGCTTTGGCTTGGCTTGAACTCATTTCAACTGCGACTCAGATCGGTCATCTGTCAAAGAATGATATGCTTTAGGTGCGGGCACCCCCTACGCTCGCAGCTAGTAAATATTTGCTCTGTTTGCCTCTGTGTTCGCAGTCAATAAATATTATTTACCAACTGTTTTATTTGATTTGGCCACTTTGTACGCTATATACGGTGTATTAGAGACTTTGATTTATATTGTCTTAACATTTGCATATTTGTCCTTTTAAGTGTTAACATGATATGCATGCGATTTCTCAAAATGATGCGCTTAACTTGGCTTGTTAACTTTTAGTATAGAATATAAACGTTCAAATTAAACAAACCTCTTTGTATGAGCTCAGAGATTATTGAAAGTTAATGCCGCCTTCTCGCTGAATAATTTTATCAGAATAATATTTGAAAAGAGTAACATTAAAATTTACATAAAGTTATTAAGGACATAAACTTGTTTTTTAAGTATTGGAACATTATTTTTTTTTTGGAAAACAATAAAAGATATTTAAGAATAACGTCATTTCATGGTTTCAAATATTTTTTTATAAGACCAATAAACAGTTGATAAAAAATAATTTTATTAATTTTAATAATAAATTAATATAAATAATAATCGTTGTAATTGTATTAAGAAGCAGCGTCTTTGTAAATATATGTTCAGTGTAAAATGCTTACGCAATTTTAATTGATTGCTTTGTCCAATCTTGAGCTCAAGAGCTCACAAATCAGAGTCAGTTGTGATTATAATTTCCGGGTGTTAATGAGTTCGCGCCATAATAGTCAGCTCCATAATGTTACACTTTAATTAAACGATTTACTGTTAAATTGCTATTATAAAAAAGATCTATTTCAGTAGTACCAACATTACATGAACTTTCGCAATATTTCGCGTTAGAGTATAATGAACCTGCTTCAGTTCAGCAGAACACAACATTTGACTCTTTCATATGTAGCGCATTAATAGCTGCTTACAGCCATTCGGTCAGCCCTCTGATCGTATTGTTTACAAAGTTCAATATTTTCTTTGTAAATGTATTTTTAAAATTTTTTAAATATTACTAACCGTAGGTCTTTTCCTTAATGATGCGGATGCTGCTGGTTCATTGGTTTACATTTCTCACGGCGCTTTCTTTTTTGTTAATTTAATTTAATTGGAAATAATTATGTAGTAAAAAAATTTTAAAAAAAAAAAACCTACATGGTGTAAAAAAAAAGTCTTAATTTGCATATGAAATTAATTTCATGGCAATTTCGTACATAAAACCGCAGTTGCACTCGCTACCGGTTTAAACAATAAAAAAAAAAAAAAAATAAAGAAATAATTAAGTCTAAGCACTCGACACGGCTTAAGACGATTTGTTATGGACCAAAACAAATTCACATGACAATCTCTAAGAGATGTTTAAGTCAAACGTCGCCATGCTGTGCTAGACCAAATATTGAAAAGATTACCGCTGGTGGCGTCAGTAATGATGGTCTGGTGACTTCAGCTAACTTCACGCTTCATGCTTTGTTTTCGACGTTTAACTAAATTACATATTTTGTTCAAGATTAATTAAATTTATATGCAAAGTAGTCTCTAATTGAGTGGTTAGACCCTTTGTGCTAACGGCTTTAAGATTTTGCTAATCGTTGCGTGTGGGCGCAGCACGCAGTTGGCGATTATATTTAGACAGTTACTACATATTCTTAAATGAGCCTATTAAATTGGGTTAATCTTAGGTTTATGCTTTTAAGTTCTTTGTTCTTTTTGATTTATTGAAAACATCAAATTGAGCAGTTGACCTAAATTTTTATATTTTGTACCACGCTCAAAAATAAATTCGTTCCGCACGTATGACTTTTGTAGTTTTCTTTTTAGCTGTTGGGTGTGTATTTCCAAATGGACACAGAGCATGTCTTATGTTGATGGCAATGCGAAAAATGTTGCGCAAATCAATCAAATTTTATTTAAAATTCTTTGTATTAAATGCAAAATGCTGAAAGACTTTACTGATTGTGGCTGCGGTCTCTGTTGACATCGATTGCTTTTTTATATTTATTCTTTTTTTTTTTTTTGCTTTTCACTCACAACTTAATGAGATAAAGCTGTTGAAAATATAAGAAAAATTGATTCATTCGCAATGCATATAGAAAAAAGAAATCTTTATGCGCAGCATCTTCAGTAATATAATATAATCATCGCATGCCAAGTAATTAACCTGTCGCCAACCCTGACTCGCATTTATGCAATAGACGCTCGAATAAAAATCTTGTATATATTCATTGCTTTCAAAAGTAGCAGAATAAATTCTTACCTAACACAGTTGAAAATGAAATGAAAATATGTATATAGCCATAAATCAGGTATACATAGGATCATTATCTGCATACATGGAAAGATAAGTTCCCGGCTAAGTTGCATTAATCTTCTTATTACCCAACTCATCATCATCAAGTAAATCAAAACCTCGCTAGTATGCCCTCGAAGCCATAAATAATGTATAATATATTTCTATTGAGTTGGTTAACTACTAATGACCCTAAGAAACCTTTTTGAAATGAAAGGTAAACATTGCTTATATATAATTTTTATATTTGAATGCTGTACAGTAGCTATAGAAAAAATTAAACCGTAGGTTTCAGTTGAAGTCAGCAGACACAAACGCTTAATCCCAATGCCTTGAGGGATATTTGGAATAGCGTGGTGCGCTGTTCGAGGGATAATTGGGATAACCGCCTTGTCTGGGATCGTTTCTATAGTTGCCATATGCTGGCGGCGTACGTGGTTGATTGTTCTGATAATAATTGCTCGGGTATGGATTGTATGCATACTGTGGACGTTGTGTTGTTGTAGTAGTCGTTGTTGTTGTTGTTGTGAAGTATTCTGGATAGATATTGGGCACCGGTATGCCATCGTTGAAGTGCACATCCAATTCAAGTGCACTCTCTCTTGAATTGGTAATACGCAAGACTGGGCCATACTCGAAGGATACTCTGGGCCAAACGCCGGCATGTCGATTCGGGACACCATACTGCGCGAAATTTACCCACATTGTAGTCAAAACGCGTGCAATGGTCTTATCTTGTGGATCCAGCCGGCTCACTTCCTCAGGATAGGGAAACAAATAAATATTGTCATCGCTAAGCGTAGCGTCAATACCAAACGGTAAGGGATTCTCAAGGTGACCAAAACGATGATGTTCGCCCCGATAGTCGAAGCAATAGAGATAGGTGGGCTGCCTGCGTGATGTGTAGCGTACGGAGTCCACTACGGGACTGCGGTATAAAATCAAATTGACGAGTTCCAGTAAACCTTGTGAGAGTCCGCGGGCTGTTGGATTGCGCACATCCTCGGCGGTGAAGATTTGCTGCAAGGCCCACTGCGTCAGTTGTTGATAATGACGTGGCTGTGCAGTGTGATGCAGCACAACGTTAATGTAATCGCTGATATTCGAAGAACGAATGGCGTTTATTTGATCATAGAAACCTATTTAGTCGATAAATGATACTGAGAAGTGCACACAACTATTTTGTAAAAATGCAAAACTTACGGGATAAAATGAATGCTCCGGCATCCTTAGTGACGCCTGCAATTGTGGCCACATTATTGTTGGCCACCAACGCAGCAGGATGCTGTGGCAGATAGCCCAGTCTGTCGCCAACGACAAGTTTGAAACCACCTGTGAAACGCAGCCCATGTCGCTCGTTCTCCTCCCAGTGTTGCTTGAACGCTTTTAATAGTTCCGAGGTGCTTAGACGCGCAAAGCAATCGTGCCAGCCTTTGACATATTGCGGTGAGGCTGGGCAACGTGCAATGCGCGCGAAACTCCTGACAGTGCTGAGGGGATCTTCATCGATGAAGTAAGGGTTCAAAGCTGTGCCCGATTGCAGGATCAATTTGTAGAAGAGGCCATCAGCCTATTGTAATTTTAAATTAGTTTAAATAAACCTAGCCATGATTTCACTAGCTTACCTTGCCACTCAAGCTAAGCGCATGCACCAAATTTGCACCAGCAGCCTGGCCCAAGAGCGTCACTTCGGCGGGATTGCCACCGAAGGCTTGTATATGCTGTCGCACCCATTCCAAAGCTAATTGTATATCCGACAAGGCAACATTGCCGGGCAGTTCATCACTAAGCGTCGTTAGGAAACCGAACGGAGCCAAACGATAATTGAGCGAAACCAGCACAACATCATGTTCCAGGAAGTAATCAGGCTGACCCTCAGCAGCGCCGCCATCGAAAAGCATTTCACCGTGCACGAAGACAATCACCGGCAGGTCACGTGCTTGCTGCGTGCGTGAATAGGAAAGAGCTTAGGAACACGGCGAGCATGTGCCAACACTTACCGACGGTGCAAAGATGTTCAACGTCAGGCAATCATCCACATTGACGCCGCGCGCCTCGTTATCGGCAACCTGCGACAATTCAGGCCA
The DNA here is from genome assembly GCA_037044495.1 of Stegana nigrithorax. Lineage (NCBI taxonomy): Eukaryota > Metazoa > Arthropoda > Insecta > Diptera > Drosophilidae > Stegana > Stegana nigrithorax. The sequence goes on from JBAMBQ010002682.1 coordinate 308,670, forward strand.
TTGTGGACAGTTGGCGGGCTCGCGTGTGGCATCGATCACTTGATTGATATCAGTTTCGGGTACAGTGGCTTGCTTAGGTTCAGAATGAAACAGGCTAATTTTCTTTTGTTAAGAGTCTGCATTTTGAAAGGACTAACCTGGAAACGCGCCAGACCACTGCCGACCTGCGCATACCTCAAACCAAAGTAGGCATTCACAAGTCGGTTCTTTATGTTCTTGTAGCCAACGCGGCCACGCACTCTACCGAGCCGTGGCACATGTAGCTCTTGAGGATCGACTGGCGTGGCATGCACCAGCGGACGAGGTTGGTACACCGGCGCATATGGATATTCCGGCTGTGCTGGCGCTTGTGGAGCTGCTGGCTGTACATAAACTGGCTGCGGCTGCGAATTATAGTGTTGTGGATCTTGCGAATGTTCTTGCCGTTGCTGTGGGTATTGCGGCTGTTCTAGTGGCTCCCGTGGTTGCGATTCGGCCCAGGTTTGTTGTTCATCGTCTACATCGTCATATATCTCATAGTCTTCAGCGCAGGCAAACGTGGCCAAGCCCAGCAGCACTACGAATCCAATGAAAATTTCCCGTCGCAGCAACATGTTCGCGTTAGCAAGTCACAACTGAAACTGATTTAATGAAATCGACTACGAGGAAATTGAAAAGTTCAAATATAATCGCATTCGCCTTGAGATCTGCCTTAGTTTCAGTTTTAGATTTATTTCTTCTTCGCGTTTGAGGTCGTCCCCAGGCCTAATCTCGTTTTCTACAAAGTTATGTACAACTATGCAATGCTTGTGAATTCATTTAGTTGTTGTTATTGTCGTGGTTGCTGTTATTGTTGTTGTTGTGTACGAGTGTGTGTTGCAAGTCGGGCATACTTTGACGGCTGTCATTTCCATTTTATTCTTTTGGTTTGCTGTTGGGGTTATCAGTAAACAGGAACTGATGCTGCGATTTGTTTGTTTATGTTATTTCACTTATGTGCTTGGCACTTGTGTTTTTATGGCTATGTCTAACAGTTTCAATTAAAATGTCAAACATTATGCTTTATTATTTTAATTAATTATGCAATGGATTTGTACTCAGCAAATGAAGATCTCACATGCCCTTAGGAGAGTAAAGCTGCGAGCTGTACTAGCAAGATGTGCTGATAATCAGAAACCAATACTAAACTGTTTTTTAGTGATTGTATCTTTCGATTTAGCAAATCTTTAAGAACATTTCTTCTGTCATAGATTCTTAACCCTCTATATGGAATGTGAAATATTCATAATATTGTAGAAACTAATATTATGAATATTTCACAACATAACCGAATGGAGATAAGCGCTTCTTCTGCCGAAAAGAAATTTGCTTACTTCATTAAGCAGAAATCGTTCCTTTTTCACCAAATTATTATATATAAGACCACCAAAAGTTATGAAACTAAAATAAAATACTGCGATAAATAAGATAAAGGCGGCGATGTTTGTTGCATTTATTATATCATATGAAAAAATGATAAACAAAAGTATTTATTTAAATGATAAAAAACTTCATTGACGTGAATAGGACATAAAATTATTTACAATCTAATAAACCACGGGTATCCATCCAAGGCAGTATATCATTCATTGCTTGTATATATTTTCGGTTTGTATACATGGAACACTTAACTTTCGACTGATATGTTTCGCAACTATCATCCTCAAATTTCTCCAGCATAACAATGGGCAAAACTTTTGACACCACACAGTAAGCTAAGAAGTAACAAGGATTACCGAGAAATCATATCAGTATGTAAGAAATAAATCTTCACTTACCTTCGAGTCCACTATTGGCTAAGGCCAGCTGTAAGTTTCTAAACTGCGGCAAATGCCGACGATATTTTAAAAAGTTAAGGTTTTCCAACAAGTAATAAAAATAAAATTGTACCAAATTGTCAAACTCGCTCAATTTGATATCTCTCTCCGCGGATGAGAGTATTATAAAGATGAGGTCATATGCTGGACTGCCATATTTGACAACCTGATAGTCGAGCAACAATGTTTCCTCGATATTGCCAAAGCTATTGTACTGGAACATGACATTATTGATCCAGCAATCACAATGATTTAATACATTAAAGTCATCCGTCTTCACGGCTTGTGCTGCCAATAAACGATTAACGAAATTTTTATCCATTCTTGCCAATTTTTTATAATATTTTCCACCAATACGCCAACGTCGCAATTGGGATAAGAATAATTTGGAATCGTTAATTTCTTCTAATATATCCTTGTTCGCCTTCGTATAGACGCCAGCTGTGAAAAGTTTATCAAACCCACCGTACTTTTCGACAAAGCACACGGAGGCGGCATGAAACTCGGCTGTCTTCTTCAGTACCTCTTTCAACTGCGGCAACTTGAAGCCCTCTAACCTATTGGCATTAGTAAAGTTTTTGGCTTTTAAATCCTCAAGGAGTATATAGTTCACACCGATATCGTTATCCAATTTGTATGGTTTAGGACCAAAACGCACACTCTTGCCGGCTGTCTTGTAGAGCTTTGTGAACTTGGGCAATATGCAATGATACATCTGCTGTTCGCGTAAGAACATTTGGAATTGACTCATAATCTTCGATTGAAAGTTATTGCTATCTTGTGCTTTGAGCATGAAACTGGCGCATCCGATGCTCTGATCTGCATAGGAATATGTTGATAATTAAATAAAGGTTTTGCGCTCAAGTTAGAGCTTTCGCACCTGGCTTCAGGACACGCACTTCGATTGGCAGCAGGATCGTACAGTTTTTCTGTTGCATCTCAGTCAGATTTGGACTTATGGATAAGATTTTCGATTGTTTATCAACTTGACGTCGTACGGCTTTTCGCAGTGAAATATTCGTGATCCAGTCTGGTATATACCTACCCTTGTTATCGGTAGTCATATTTTATTTGCAATAATGCGCAATTTTGGGATAACCAGAATTTTTCACAGATTTTTCAAAAAACTTGATTTCTATTATGAGAAAGATTTTGAAAAGCTAATTGTATAAATATTTGTCTTATTAACACGGGTTTGACAACTTACTAGACTTATCTGAGATTTGATGAAAAGAACTAGCCAATGAAAGAAAGATTAATTTGTTTCTTTTCTAGAAAAATTGTTTCCATACTTCCATATTAGGCGTTATTTTTATTTGAAAAGGTTGCCACGAAATTGAGTGCTATTCTAGAGAATTATTCAGCTCTTGGTTGAAATAATCTTAACGTTTCCCATTCGAAGAAGAAAATCTGTACCTCATTGAAAATAAAATTAATAAATAAAAATATCGTATACACAAAGTCCTGCAACATTTTCTCTGGTAAAATATTCTTTGCTTTATTTCGCACATTCATTTACTAATAAGTACTCTTTAGATATTCGTTCAAACAAATGCCAAATCACTTCCAGTCCAACAAGCCACGATTATCCAACCAGGGTAGAATTTCGGACATTAATTGCACATATTTGGTATTGGTGAACATAGCAAACTTCAACTTTGACTCATCTTGCATATAATTCTCCAAATTGGCATTATCGGTTTTGTCAAGTATGACAGCAGGTAGTACTTTGGAGACCACCATATAGGCTGTAGAAAGTATTAAAAAATTAGCAAAAATCATTTATTTGTTCATTTGTTTCTGTAGGCATTGTGCAACTTACCAGCTAAGCCGTTATTATAAAGCGACTTATGCAGATTCTTCAATTTCGGCAAGGGGCGATGATACTGCAGCAGTTTCAAGTTCTCGATCAGATGATCGTAATAGTAACGCACAAAGTAATCAAATTGTGTCAACTTAATTGCCGGCGCTGCCGATGATAGTATCAAGTAATAGAGATCATTGGCAGGCGAGCCATATTTGCCTACTTGGAAGTCGACGAGCAATGTCTGCTTAATCTTGCCAAAGGCATCATATTGATACATAACATTATTGGTCCAACAGTCGCCATGGTTCAGCACATTAAACTCGCTTGGATTGAACGTTTGATCCTCCAGCAAGCGTTCAACCAAGTATTCATCGCTATCAGCTAATTTCTCATATATTTTCGTGGCATTCTTCCATTTTTTAAGCTGCGTTAGAAAAGCTCCAGAAGCGTTGAACTCCTTTAGCAACTCCTTATTGGCTTTACTGAACACTCCCACAGTGAATTCCTCAGCGTACATGCCAAAGTGTTCAACATAACAAGCTGAGGCGGCATGATACTCGGCCAATTTCTTTAAGACCTCCTGCATGTGATCCATGTCTAAGCCAAGCAAACGATTTGCATTCTTGAAACCCTTCAGATGCAGATCCTCGAGCAGCACATAGTCGACGCCAATGTCGCGATCGAATTTATACGCGATTGGTGCAAATTGTACCGTTTTTCCAGCATCCTTATAGAGTTGCACAAATTTGGGCAGAATCTTGTGATAGATGGTCTCCTCCTTGTGATATAATTGCAGCTTGTTGAGTATGGCAGCCATTGCCTCATTGCCATGCGGTGCTTTAAGCACAAAAGATGTAGTTTTGGTTTCATCAGCTATGCGTAAAAACGATTTGAATAAAAAAATCGCATTATAAATATGTAAATATACACACCCTTTAATGCCACTTCAACATTTAGACGTATCATCAAAGATGAGTAATTCTCGCCCGCTTTATTGCCACTGGCCGGCTGCACTGAGATGATCTTCTCGAAGTCGCCAATGCTCGCATGCACCGCTTTTTCCAGTGTAATCGTACTGAGCCATGCCGGCAGCGCATTGTCATTTCCATTTGTTACTTCAGGCATTTTGTACTAGGATCGAACGTTAAATGAGTAATAATGCAATAGAACTGCGAATTCAATATAGATTTGTAGCCATAAATGAATATAACAAGCGCGAGCTGATAAATGTGGTTAACGTCTCAGTTTGAGTAAATAAATTGTATACACAGATGGCGGCAGTGTTTACCAAAGGTGGCGCTAGTCATGCCATTTGCGGCTTGTATGATCGTTTGCTACGTTTATTATGCCAAACCCAAAAGTCATAACTTAATTGCATGAAATCTGCAGTACATAATCATTATTGGGTGCATATATTGTCTTTATGAATTTTAATTGCAAGTTGTCAGATACCTTGTTAAATTTTAAAAGGGATGATTCAACATTTGCAGCTCAAAGTTTTAATTAAAATAAAATTCTTCAATTCGAAAGTTCTTTTGTTTATAAAATATTCTTCTAAATATGGAATAGTCGGCTAACATTTGAATGCTATCAATATAAATATATTGCTTGTCGATCTATCCAACACATCTAATTCTATGAATTAGTGAACCAGTTGAGCTTATCAGTCTTAATCTTATGTTTATGGTACTAATAGACAACCAGACCATTAGTGCATCTACTATTAAATAAAACGAAAACAATTCACTTATTAAAAGTAAAAATCGCAAAAAGAGAAAATTTTACTGTAAATTCTGCAACTATAAACTTAAATGTATTCCACGTTGGCACAGATATGAACAAACTTGGCTTACAAGAATTTGTTGTATTGCTAAGTGATATCTAAAAGAGTGTTATGAATTCTAAAGACGTTTCTTTTTAAGAGGAATTTAGTTCTATTCCAATGGAAGCATTTATATATAAACTAAACATAAAATGCATACTTCTTTAATCACATAAACCAAATTTGGATCAGTGAAGTACAGAATAACAGTTTGGTGTGGATTTTTTCACTATTCGTGGTACACGCGTGATTTTTTATGACTCACTAAATGTTAACAATTGCTATCACAATAAATTCGCCTGAATGCACTAAGCAAGCAATTAACGGTTTATCTTTTGTTATAAATAAAAAAAAATTTTTTTTTTTTTTTAACTCGAGACGGTCACATGTCAAATTAAAAGAACTTTAAATTCACTTTGAATGAAGAATTTTACATGCATTTAAAATATTTCACAGTTATGTTTGCTTATGTAATTTATTTTGCACACAGATTTTTTTAAGATTTATGTATATATATATACATATATCTATTTATTTATTTATTTTTATTATTTAAATGTTTTTAAAGAAGTTTAATTTGTTCTTTAACAATTCATAACTTCTTAGTGACTGCTACCACATTAAATTAATTGCGTGCACATTTAAAAAGAGTGTCTATGGTTAGGCAAAAGAAAAGAAAAAACAAAATAGAAGCCAACCTTTATTTCCTTAATTGGCAACAAGTTTTAACGTTGATTTGCAAACAACTGACGCCGGTTAATTACACTGGCAGGCGCTCGAGCGACTCCGATTACGGCGGCAATGTTTCACACATTTATGAACGAATTTGGCATTAAGAAAGGCCGTGTTATCACTCGAAATCAATTAAAGTTTATTTTCTAATTTATAATTATTCAGCAGTTGCATATGCTCGCACAATAAAATTGTTAGATTACAAACGCATACGAGCACATCAGGCCCCTACCTTATGAGAGCGTATCAAAGCCACTTTGTCATGTACATTCATTTTATACACGTATGCGCTGCTAATGTGTTTTTTGTTTGATTGATAAGTTTTTGTCCGGTTTTTTCTATTTTTCATTTTTACTTTTTTTTTATATACTTGTATATGTGTAAAATGTCAGAGTTTTTGTTTTGGTCGCATGTTGTTTGTTACTACTCAGCAGACATGTTCCGTCAGGAAAAAATTTGACCGACCCGCTACTTGTGTTACACTTGTCGATACAAACTTTTAAACTGATGGACATTAATTTTTAAGATCAACATATATTTTATTTCAAAATTAATATTGCCTTCGAGTTTTAGACAGACCTTTTAAATAATCTTTATTATGTTGGGGTTCTCAAACTTCTGCAATTCCTAAAAAAAAATACATAAAAGTTCCTCTTCCTCCATTTAAGCTTAATAAAATCTTGTCAGGATTTTAGAGCTTATTCACTTCCAGGAATCTTGTGATCACTAATCGCACGCTTATCGATATGAATCATTAATAATTTATGAGCCAACTTGTGTCATACTTCTCACAGGGTATTAAGTTGGTATGATAAAGTTTTTAGTAAAGGGTTAAAATTCATGTTAAGTTGTTGTTTTATTTGTAGTTTTGGCTGTCAGGCCCTCTTGTATATATAAGTCGTGCTTTCTTGGTATAGCAACGATTTGTCGATTTGCTGATTGACAGCAGTCAGGTATTTATATGAAAGTACATGCCCATCGTATTCGATAAATTCACACATTAAAATTTTACAGATCCCTAATATTGCCTTTTTTCCACCTCATTGATAGATAACCCATATTTGCATGATCCGAAAAAAATCTATTTATGCGTTTGCCAAACAAAAGAACAAAATTGATAAAGTCATATCAAAATTTTGATATTAGTTAAATTCGATTTATTATTTATGTGACTCGCGAGTTATCAGATTATGGGTTTGTGTAATCTAATTTTTTTCAACTAGCTCTATTCTTTTCTGCCACTAGTTACTAGTTGCTTTTAGAACACACACAACTAATTTTAGAGTGGATTCAGATAATATATCGGGTTATTGGAAGTAACAGGATAAACTCAAATAATTTTGATAGAAGGGCAAATATAACAATCCTACGACAATTCAAAATTATAAATAAACTAATCAAAAGTGTGTGTATACAATTCTAATTCAAATACATATGTAAATTTATTTAGTTAAGTACACAAAATTTGCACAATAAGGGAAACTTGTAATGACAAACGAAATTTTAATTCATCTACACAGAACCAAATTAACCTAACCTGAACACATATTGATAATAAAACAAATGAATAAACAAACCCCAATATGCAATAAATGCGTAAATAGATAATAGTACAATACTGTGTCGATGCCACTTGTATATCAGCACTTAACTCTACTTAATCAGCATTTAATGTCATATGTCAGCAAAGGTAACTAGAAAGGCAGAGCTATAGTCTGGCGAACGTTACAACAAACCGATATTTATCATAATCAGGTATGTGATAGGATATTACCTAAAATTATTAAATTCAAAATTTTTGCAACGATATTTTAATTAACAAGAAAGTCTTTTTCAGTAAATGTTGTTTTTCGGCCGATCGTTTCTATGGCAGCTAAATGATATAGTAAGCCGATATACATAATATTGAAATATATGATTGGACATTATCTAGAACTTTTAAATTCAAAATTTGGTTACGATATCTTAAAAAATAATAGAGTTTCGTTAGAGTGGTTTTTCGACCGTTCGTTTCTGGGGCAGCTAAATGTTATAGATTGAATTTCGGAAAAGCAAAATGTTATTAATTAGGGGAGTCTTCATACCAAATTTGATTGTTATAGGTCTAACTGTTTCCGAATTAAAAAATATTTTTGTATTATGAAATATGATTTTTCGGACAGTAAAGTAGTGCCAACAAACAAGTATTTATTATGATAGTGAAATTTATAACCATTTTTAAAACCAAATGTGGTTTTGAAAGGTTGAAAAGACTTATACCACTTTCAAAATTAACTGCATGACTTTATAAATGACTTACACCATCAAGGAAACAATTAAATTAGTAATTAACATTTTATTCAAACTCATTTCATTGTAACCAAGTAAATTATTTATTAGTATTTAGGGAAATAAAGTGTTTGTGAGAAATTGGTGGGATATAGGGTAGTAAATCCATCATATCTTTACGTTTTTCTTCTGTTATTGGTCTAATGGTTGTATATAATGGAAGCAAATCAATATTTTCGTATATTCTAGGTCTTCCTCTTTTAGGTGAGAGGTCAAATACTTTGAACTCGGAATTGTCATCCAAGGAAGTTTTATAAAACATCTTATATGGTGAATTTTTTAGAAATCTGATCCATTGTATTTTAAGCCAAGACACAGCTTCTCCATTGGTGTTTTTCTTTCTATTATTCGTTGATTCTTTTAGTCGTTTTGTCGAATGAAATCTTTCTGAGCCATTTGAACTACCAAAAATGGGTTTCTCTTTTTACATAATTCTATTAAATTATAATAATGCTCAGGGATGTATAAATAATTCGATTTTTTAATTTTAGTTTCTATCAAACCAAAATCGCGATCATTTGGCAGGATACCATAATGATTTTGCCAAACTTTGTGAACAGACTGACTTATACCACTATCAAAAAAAACAGTAACTGTATTTTGTTTACCAATCAAAAAATAAACACATTTTATCGAGTTAATTTTCATGGCATACAGCTAATCTCATCAGATTATGTTATTTTATTAGGATTTGATATGAAATAGCTGATAAACTACATTTTTAAAATTTTTGACTTATACCACTTTCAAAATCAAGGGCTCATATATACTTTGCCATATTTCTTTCTGCCTGTTACATACATTTGGGCAAGCTTAATATACCCTTTACCATTTTTAGTACTGGGTATAAAACGAAGATTAACCAAAAAGCTTTTTATTTACAAAGCTTCTTTCTTTTTGCTACAGTATATGTCAAATCATTAGGTACAAGTATTTAAAATTCATAATAAATAAGCAGCATTATTCTAAAACGTTTTTGTAGCCAAGGAAATTTTGATTTTGCTAAAAAATTCTGTATACTACATTTCAGCACCCCTGAGCTCTAAGCAAGTTGTACCTTTTTAATAGCAGCACCATAAAATAATCGCAGTCCCTTTACTTCTAACGAAGTTCAAAAACTATTTCGAATTTTAAAAGTATTATGAACAGGCAATTTTATTGCATTCGAGAATTATAAGTCATGTTGTTATTAATATTAAATATATTAATACATATTAACATCTTTTTTATTTGCAATATAAGTTTGCTGCATTGTCATGTTACTTATAGTCATCTGCAGATTGCTTAGGTTTGCAATGCATTATGATTATATAATAAGAGTAGAATCGCCTCGGCGAACTTGCAGAATCCGGAATTCAACTACATTTTCAACCTCAACCGTCCATTGCGGTTGCGAAATCTTAGAAATTCGCATCGCTGGTCTCATTAAGTAGCATGAGTGCCAAGCAAACAAGCCAAGACTGATATCCTATCAAAATCACAATAACAAAAAGAAAAGCAAAAAAAAAAAATTTTTAATCTAAATCAATTTAATATACCAAAAATATTTTATCAGTTCCTTTACTCACCATAGATATTGTATTTAAATAACAAAGTGTGCAAATAACGTAATCTGTAATTTCTATAGCGTATACTTGAACAAATTCAAATTTTCGATAAGATGCTCATGATAGTAGCGTATAAAATAATCAGAATAATGCAATTTCAATGTCAATTTCGTGTAACTGAGTAAAAAGTACAGCATATCCTGTGTCGCAGTAATTGATAATCGACAAAGTATATCTCTCTGATTGCACCGAAAGCGTTATGTTTAAACATCATATTATTGATCCACCAATCGATATGACTTTGCACATTGAAGTCATTCGGATCCGAATCTGCTACTTTTTAAGAAACACATTTTAAGTGTCAGTACATTTTAAATGGCTGAATGCAGCAGGCATAATCAGCTTTTTTTTCCATAAGAGAAAAACTGTGGAGGGATGCCCAATCTCATGATAGACCTACCACAAAAGTGTCTGCTTGTGGTTTATTCGCAAAGTGCATTTAAAAAAAGCATGGCTGTCAAAAGCACATGACAAATATAAAAAGGTACAATTTGAAATTATTCTTCTTCTTTTTTTTTTTTTTTTTTTTTTTACAGAAAACAGTCCTACAATATATAACACATATTTTCATTCCAATGCACCACGATTTTGCAGCCAAGGTAATATGGCTTCCATATGCTTGCGATATCTAGGATTTGCAAATGCTATGCTCTTGAATTCCAGACCCTTTTCATCAGACTTGAAGAAGGTATCAAAACCCGCCTTCTCTGTGGGATCCAACAGCACGACCACCATGATATTCACCACAGCGAAGTAAGCTGTAAGAAATTCCTTTACTTTAGTAAACTCTTAAAATAAAACATCATCAATGGCTACTTACCCCATGCACCGTACTTATAGAGTGTCGCATGTAGATCCCTTAAGGTTGGCAGTTTCTGCTTGTAATTGAGCAGCTTTAAGTTTGCAATCAGATGAGTGTAATAATATTTCACAAAATACTCAAATTTCGTTAGCTTTATGCTTAATTCGGTTGAAGTAAGCAGAAGGTACAGTAGATCTTGAGCAACGGGACCGTATCTGGGTATTTGATAATCCACAAAATAGGTCTCCTTAACTTTGCCCTGTTCATCGTACTGGAACATTATATTATTAGACCAAAAATCACCATGATTCAAGGCATTGAACTCATGCGGATCGATTTCATTCATTTTCAGCATTTCATCTGTGATTTTGGATTGTATATTGTTCTATAAAAAAAATATGAATAAATAAAGTCAGAAATTCTAATTGCAGTATATAAACTAAGTCTATGATCCCCCAAAATCTCAAAGCTTATATGTAGGCAATAAACTTTCCATACATTTATATCAGTAATTACAATATATTAACATCTTATACATCAAGAACAAGTCACATTATTAAATAAGCTTATTTCATTTCCACTCACCACATCTTCTATATAGTGCTCATGACCTTCATAGGTCTTTAAAATTGGAATGAACGTCTTCTGCACACCCTCACTCATTGTACTCAAAAAATCCTTACTTTCGGGTCGAAAAAAAAATCCTCTCTTAAACTTCTCTGCATAAGCGCCTTTTGTGTCCACACGCACTGCTGAGGCTGCATGCCAATGGGCCAATTTCCTTAAGGTACATTCAGTATGTTCCGTATCAAGGCCTGCCAAACGACATGAGTTCTTAAAACCTCTTGGCTTTAAATCCTCCAAAAGCACATAATGCTCGGGTGTATTTAATTCGTAGGCTTTGGCGCCAAATTGTATATCCACGCCCGCTTTATGGTACATTTGCTCCATCTCGGGCACTACGTCCAAATACATGTCACGTTCAATATCGAATATGTTCGTTTCCGTAAGCAGATTTTCATACAGTTCCGATTGGAGTGGCAGTTTAATCATATAGGCGACAGTTTCGATTGCTCCCAAAGTGTTTTCTATGTCGATTTGTATGCGCAGCATAATCGTTGCATAATTTTCACCAGCTACAGTACCCGGTATTACGCGCATATCCTTTATGCTCCTATAGCCAGGCACGGTATCTTTAAGTAATTGCTCAAATAGTTCCGCCTTCAACCATTTAGGCACACGGCTGTCATTCTCAATTGGCGCGTTGCCATTCTGTGTAGTTTGTGGCGGCATGTTTTTTTACGAATTTCCTAACACGTTCAACCTCACTGAAATGAAAATAGAAACTAAACTCCAATCTGAGCATAACATGTTTTATACCTAACATTGATAAGCTCTTTTTTATTTAAAAATAGATTTACAAATAGTCGCAAGGCAACCAGCGTTGCTCAGTTTTTTAAGTGGCTTAATGAAAGATACGTCTCTACTTAGTTGCTTATATAGACGAGTATATACATATGTATACTATAAGTACTCAAGTCTACAGTGTATCTATTAAGTCATGCATACGAACATGCCGAGTAGGCACACAACCTGACAGTGAGCTAACCAAAGTATAATAAATATGAACAACAAAACAAACAAAAAAAATCACTGGGTGTGTTCATTATATAAAAGTTCTAAGTTCATCAAAGATATGAACTATCTGGAGCTGCAAAGCCTTCCATACCTTAAATTTAATAAATAAGCTTACTTTTTAATATTCAAATATATCTAAATTAATGCTGGTACAAAAAAAAATCAAAGAATAAAATTGAACAGTTATTATGAAAATATTTTTATAGAATTTAAAATAATTTTAGAAATATTTATGAACTGCCAATAAAAAAAAATATATATATCTTTATATATATATTTCTACTGTCCGTGTGTATGTCGTTAAACTCCTCTTAAACGACTGGACCGATTATGATGAAATCTTTTGTGTGTATTCAGGGAGATTCGAGGATGGTTTAGATTCACAATTTGGTCCACTGGATAATGTTTTTTTAATTAATTTTTTATTTATAAGAAGTTGTTGATTTTGGAATGTTTCACATTGGATCCGGCAGACTGCGCTACCATCGCAGTATCGATTTACCAGATTCTAATTAGGATATTTGAAGGAATTACTAATTGGACAAAGAAAAAGCATGTGCTCTCTTTTTTTCTCATGGCCCGATGGCCCGAAGATCCAACATGTCCGATGGTTATATGCGCTGGCGCGGCTAATTGTTAATAAATATATGTAGCTCGCTATTGCTTAATTATTATCAGCGTCTTCATTTAAAAAAAAGAGGTAAAAATGCTTGCCGAGACCTCGACAAACGAAGATGGTTGCACAAGCTGGACAGAAAAAAAACGCGAAGCGAAGCGCGCCGGGATTACTAGTATTCATATAAAATCTCTTTGAATTTAAAAAATTGGATTCCTTTAGACGCTTAATCTACATACTATGTTTCAAATATAGATATTTGCTCTCCACTTAAAATCTAATTCACTCTAACAACCATAAACTGCAACTCTCAATATCGTAATCTGAATCTCCATAATCTTGCTTCTCATTATTATATCTCCAATTATAAATAGGCAAAATATTTTCGTTAAATTATCCGGTTTCTATTCTTAGTGACTTCTGACTGACGAAGTACTTATTTTATAAAGTATTCGGAAAGTAATGTTTGGAAAAATAATTATTTCGTAAAGCTCCATATATTCTATATTTTATAAGAAATTCTAATAATCCCACGTTATTTCATCATATCCTATTTTTCTGATTTAAATCAACAATTTAAACTATTCATCTACATACAATATACATATTTTCTCTCTCTACATATGTATGTACATATGTTTATGTATATACAAGGTAAACAATAGTATGGAATGCTATTCGCTACTAGGCATACTGTTTTAAGTTGCACAAATTAAAATCGTGTTTGTATTCAGAAATAAATATTCAACAATTCTAATCTAGTTTTTATGCCTTTAACTTTAAACATCTTTAGTATCTTGCTATTCACACGTAAAAACTGATAAAAAAAAATTGTGATTTATTAAAGCTGCAAAATTTTGCAAAGTAATGATTTCATTTCATTTTTCTTTTGATCGCGTGCCATAGATAAACATTTTAAATATCAGACTCTTCTTTTTATAGCTAGCAAGTGATTAAAAGAAGTAAGTAGTAAATCAATGTCACTACTTAGGAGTTAATAGCTTTTTTATGAATCCATGGGATCATATTTATTTGCTGGTCATTGGCAGTGGAGTGCATGCACACTACTAATGAAAAAGACACTTGTGTGGCACCTTTTTCCGTATGACAATCGACGAATTGATTTTTTATATGCACCTTGTCATATATTTCCTCTTACTCAAGCAGACATCACAGCTGTCATTCAGATTGGTTACATCATTGCGCATGCCTCCTAACGCAGTTTAGTTAATTTTAAAGTCAACAACCTTTGCACTTTGCGTCAACTCAATAGCTTTTAGGCTTCAAGCCATGACTGACTTTCACTTGAACATTTATTATTTCATTAGTGACTTGTTGTGACTCTTGATTAATTAAGTAAACTTCGTTTTTTTTATTTATTATATGTGTTTTTTGTATATGCACAACATGCGTATATCAAAAGCAATTTGCCGAACAAATTTGTTTTTAGCCGACGAAACCATGACCTACATCAGTTGTGCAAAGTTCATTGACCGTATATAACTTTCGGTAGCAGAAAAGTACCAGACATAAATATAAAGATTGTATATAAGTATGTGTGAACTTAAAAAGAAGCTTTGAGCGTTAGAAAGTGGGCACGTCTAATGGTAGTTTTGTTTATGTACTTGACATGGATATTTAATGCATTTTGCCTTTAATCACTAAAGTTTGGCTTATTAAGATATCGTTACCAAATTTTGAATTTGATAATATAAGGTAATATCCAATCATATAACTAAATATGATCAATATCGGTTTACTATAACATAAAGTTGCTATAGGAACGATCGGCAGAAAAAATTCTACCCCTACCTTTCTAGTTGTTATATGCTTTGAGAAAAATTTAGCTTCTTAGTGAATTTAAACCCAGCACTATAATTAAATTATTTTAAATTAATTAATAATATTAATTTAAATAAATTAATGCAGCGATCTACGCATTGGCAAGAAGCAGTTTATGGCTTTGTTTTTATATATTTAGTAAACACGTTAATTATAGATATAAATAAAAACAAAACCATAAAAATTGCAAGTCACTATAATACACAATGTCTAATGGTAAAGATAAACCAGAAACAAAAAAAAAAACTTTATAATTAACTAGAAAGGCTGGGCTAAAGTCGGGCTTAACCGACTATAGAAAACCCTGTACCCAATCCAAAACTGAATATATTTTTTTTTGCTTTAATATTTTGTATTCATTATGTAAGGATATCTGAAAAAAGAATTTTTTTTACTTTACTAAAAGCCATTTTTCGGCCGATCGTTCCTATGGCATCTATATGATGTAGGCCAAATATCAAAAAAAAAACTCGTTATGCCTATGTATTCGTAACTATTCATGAATATTTCATTATACAAATAACAGTTTTCCTTACATGTGAAAGCTCGTTTTTTCAATTTGCTATACTCTCTTTACTAACCACAAATGGCACCTCTATCAAAAGCAAATGATCGTTTTAAAAGATTTGTCTGTTAACAATAGAAATTATTATTATAATAAATATTTATTTTCATTTTTAACTTTCAACGATAGTTGATGTTATTTTTATATTCGAATGAGTATTTAGACCAAAGAAAAGTCATTCAATTTTATATTGTAAGAATAAGTTAAAGGTGCATTGCCTTTGGCTGAAGTTTTGTTTTTTAAAACAGATGAGTAAATGCAACAATCTCGTTCGCAAAAGTAACGCCAAAACATCAAAGAGCGATTGAATCAATCAAGAGCCAGCTGCATCCCCAACAAAGTTCCGCAAAGAAACATAAAATAATCCAACACCAAGGCGATCATTAAATAGTAATTCAAAGATTAAAATAATATTTTCTTGTGCGTTTTTACAAAAAAAAAATTTACATGCGCAAATGAGCATAGGAAATATTTAAACAAACAAGAAAACACAAAACTATTCAAACTTAAACGTCAATTGCGCCACGATTGTACAGCCAAGGTAATATAGCTTCTATATGCTTGCGATATCGGGCATTCAGGAACATTTGATTTCTGAAATTTGTACTATCAGCGGAGTCACCAATGAAATTATCAAAGCTTGCATCATCCGTTGGATCCAGCAATACAGCACCCAAAACGCTTGTCACAGTGCCATAACCTAAACATTTGAAATTACCTCTATAGTCAGAATAGACATTAATTAATTTTAGTCTCACACATACCCCAGATACCGTAATTATACAGCGACTTATGGATTTCACGCAATTTTGGCAACGCTTTGTTGTACTTCAACAGCTTTAAGTTGTCAATCAGATGGTCATAGTAATATTTTATAAAATAATCAAATTTGCTTAGTTTAATCTCCAGTTTTGTCGACGAAAGTAGGAAGTAGAGCAGATCCTGCGCAACGGAGCCATATTTTGGTACTTGATAGTCAACGAGATACGTTTCCTTAACCGTACCGAAGGCATCATATTGGAACATGACATTATTCGACCAACAGTCTCCATGATTCAGAGCATTAAAATTATTTAAATCGATTTTACTCGTTTTGAATAAAGCATCTGTAAGCTTGGGTTGTATGGCTTTCTAAAAAATGAAAATACAATTGGAAAATTTTCGAATAAAAATTGTATCCCCCAACATACTATTTGCGGTAAATATTCCTCGTTTCCCGCATAGGTGGCGGCACTCTCCACAAACTGTTTGGAAGTGCCTTTATTTACTTCTTCCATCATTGGCCTATTTTCTTCTTTAAAGAAACCCAAATTTATGGTTTCTGAATATGGGCCCTTGAGGTCTACTCTTACAGCGGATGCCGCATGCCATTGTGCGAGTTTGCGCAGCACACACTGCGTATGCTCAATGTCAAGACCTTCAAGGCGATTTGCATTTTTGAAGCCTCTTGTTGCCAAATTTTCCAACAGCACATAATCAGCTGGCGCATCTATCTCATAACCTTTGGCACCGAAAGTCACTTCCACGCCCACGTCACGATACAATTGCTCCAACTCCGGTACAATATTCGTATACATATCGAATTCCGTAAGAAAGAAATTATTATTTTCCAACATTTTTCTATATGTGTCCGAATCATGTCCGACTTTTATCATAAAAGAGTGTGACTTGCTCTTGCCATCTGTGAAAAATTTTATAATATAAAATTGTATAAATAAATTTATGTTGAAAATTTATTTAATTTGAATGTAGCTGGTACTGACCCTTTAGTTCGACTTCGAACTCGAGTCGCAGCATTACAGTTGCATAATTCTCGCCTGCAGCAGTGCCTGGCACGACTTTGAAACTCTTGATCTGCTGGTAGTCATCGATAGTTTTGCCAAGCAAATCCTCAAATAATTCAGCTTTTAGCCACTTTGGCGTAGGACCTGTTGTTTTTGCATCTGCCATATTTTTCCCTTAAATGCTTTTTAATACTTTACCTAGTATATTGACTATTTCGTTTACGCACCGATTTGCAACTAAATTTTACTTATCGATGTTTTTCAATTTATTATTCTTGTACATGGAAAAAGATATTATTCATTTACTTGTTATCGCAAAACATTTGAAGTCATGTGTTTTGATAAGTTTTGTGGGAACTTTCAATACCTGAAATTTTTTATAGCATATTTTGAATCGCTGTTTTCAAGATATAAAAATTATTTAACATGCGATAATCAGATCTTTTTGTTAGACGATATGCATGAAGACGAGAGAGCTTCGACTTCTACTCACAAAATCTAAGAACATTTTGTGACGATAACGTTTCTGCTCTTACTTACTAACTTAATTATATGAATGAACAAATGCGAAAGCTCTCTCGCTCTTAACCTTGCTGCTTTACTCTCTCCAGGTTGCGCGTTCTACGATTATGACGAAAGCAAAAATTTTTTTAAATAGTTGTCTTATTGGTTTTTTTTTTGTTGTGCAAATCATCGGTCAATGCTTCCAGCCACGCGTCTTTTTTCAACAATGCTTTTTATAGTAAGTTCAATTTTGTGGTATGAATGGCCATGAACCAAACAAAAAGTAAACAAACGTGTAAGCGTAACAAAGTTATTAAAATTCATCATTACCATAAGGTTATATCAACGTGAGTACAAGTCAGATAAGAGAGAAGTGTGTGATGTTCGCATTGTTTGTTACTCTTGTACGTTTACACATGCTGTAACCGCGAAGTTCTTTAATAGTGACTACACACACGTTGAAAATAAAAAAAAATAAAAAAATTTTCTCGCGAGATCAAAGAAACATAGTATTATGAGACAAAACCCATCATGTAGCAACTTTTACATGATATTTTTATTTTCAGTTGTAAAAGAGGAACTATGCAGAAAAAAAAATTACGTAGGAAATTTCCTAAAAATCGGTACATAAAGTAATATAAGGTGAGTAAACCATCTATTATCTTATCATAAATTAAATTAATTAATTTTATCATAAATTTTCAAACATATGGTGAATCAAAAAAATTTATCAACACAATTAAATGTCATTGACCTATAAAATTGTTATCAAATTGCGTAAAATTTAAAAAGAAAAATTTGTTTGGCTTTTCTTATTATTCGCAACTGCATAACTTGCCATTTGGACTCTTTTCAATTCACACATTTACTGTTTTATTTATATGTATTGTTTTATTTATTTGCTTTTAAATGCAAGTAAGAACAAAATTCTCGATATATTTTTTTCATAAAATTTTGCGAGAGTGGCATAGTGTAGCCAAAGGGTAATTTAAATGCTAAGATAAAGAGATGTTGTAGCTGATATTATTGTTTTATTTGACAATGGATATTCTTGTTATTGGACAATGGAATATGAATTTTCAAATTAAAAATCAATAGCACCACGATTGAGCAGCCAGGGAAGTAAAGCTTCTATATGCTTGCGGTATCTTGCATTGGAATACATTTCATTTCTGAAATCGTTACTACCCGCTGACTCGCCAAGAAAGTTGTCCACGTTTGCATTCTCTGTTGGATCGATCAAAACAGCGCCCAGCACACCTGTCACTGTACTGTAACCTAGAAAAGGATTTTACTGGCTTGTTTAAGATAATTAAAATATAATCTTGCACTGACCCCAGAAACTATATTTAAACAGTGATGCATGTATATCACGCAATTTGGGCAAAGATTTGTTGTACTTCAACAGCTTCAGGTGCTCAATCAAATTTTCATGGTAATATTTAACAAAATAATCAAATTTGCTTAATTTGATCTCCAATTTCGTCGATGAGAGCAAGAAGTAGAGCAGATCCTGCGCA